>JAHREE010000073.1:12809799-12821003 GCA_033628505.1 Tringa tobata | reverse complement strand
GCTCAGTTTGGGACCCTAGCTCCACCTGATGCCCTACATCTACCTACCTCTGATAATTTTATCTGGAGTTACTTCAAGTTTCTGCTCTGAAAGAATACGTTCGGGCAAACTTCAATAGCCTGCACCAAAACTATCAGTGCTAGATTACAGGAAAGCCGAAACTCCCTTTTGATATTATTTTAGTGGGTACTCAATATGAGTCATTTTCTTCCTCCAAGTTAAATAACACCTGAGGGTAGGGAAAAGCTTTTACACGGTGTGCCAGGTGCTACTCAGCCAAAGGCATCTGGCTTATGACTGCAGCTGAACTTCTAGGTGTAACCTTAACACAAGTAATAATTAAAAAAAAAATAAATAATTGGCCACAAGCAATACTGGTCACAAGTCTGCGGGGTGAGTCAGTCAGCAAAATGGAAGTGCAGTGCTCATCACACGGGCAGGACATTGGTGCTCAGTTACACTAATGCCATTTTGTGTGGCATAATGGTAAATGAAAACAGCACAGAGACCACAGGCTTTTACTTTCAATGCAAACTGTTAACCTGAATGGCAACAGCTTTCTTCCTCATCCTATTTTCATTTTTCAGTACTGCAGCTGTTCTAGTGGAATTAAAGAACTGGTCAGATCAGCAAGCAAAGCTCCACTATTTTTTTTCTAAATTTGCTGACTTTTTTTTTATTTTAAAGGGCAGAGTAATGAAGAGTAAAGATCTCCGAGAACACCCTTTAATGATCTGAGTCCCCTACTTTTTCTCTACACCACAGCACACCAGCAACCTGCTTTGAAAAAAAAAAAGATGAAAAAGTCAAACAATGCAAACATATTTGCATGACGTTGTTTTGCCTTTACCAATGCTTGAGATGTGGGTGTAAGGAGTGTTGCAATAAACTTGCTTCCTGCATGTGGACAAGGAAGCATCTTCCAAACCTTTACCAAAGATGACACTCCTCTTTGGGTGTCTAGCACCCTTTAAGAACAACCATCTATGCTACAAAAGGATGTCTATTGACCAACTTTTCCCTCAACATTGACCTCACAGTTACACAAAAGTGTATTATCATTTTATTTTATAATTAGCCATTAAAAAAAACAAACAAACAACTGAAAAACCATACATAGGCATCCTGGGAAAAATAACGTAGAATTATAAATTACAGTGTGCCCAAGGGGACAAGACACAAGGCTCTTTCCGAATTCATATGCTATTCCTTGAAGACAAAGTATCCAGCTACCTCTGCCTATATTCAAAAATATGTTTCCTAGCTTTATTTCAGTAGAAAGTTTTCTTTAAAAAGTATTTATATGCATACAGTATATTAGGATGATTGTGTTATTGAAACTGATACAGACAGGAGTAAGCCACAGTGTTTACGATTTGCCTTTTTTCTTTTAAATATAATCATTGATTTTAAACTTGTAGGTTAAAGAAAGGCAGAAGTTCAGTAGAATTCCAAACAGTACTCCAGAGAACAAATGAAGAGCATTTCTGACACTAAAAGAGATAAAGGCCACAACAAAACAAAATGCATACACATTGCAGTCTGAATATTTTAGTCTTCTACTCAGAATGATATCCTTAAATTCGTCAGCTCTCCTGCTCCACACAAAGCCCTCCCCCAGCCTCCCAAAGAGACAACTGGTTTGTTTTTAAGGATTAGCCGGAACTGAATTTTTCCCCTAGAGGTCTCTTATTTCACTGTTGTTAAAAGAATAGGGGTGGGTGACTGACATTCAAGTAAATTGAAACGTGAGCTGCAAGTCTTCACATTTTTCAGTAAGAAGTCATTTTGATAGCAAAGCCTTTTTCTGAAAGGTAACTTAGATCTGTTGGTCAAAATACACCCCAATACAACAGGGATCTCTTCTAAATCTTAGTCAACCACCTGTTTAAGTATCTTACCAAGACCTGGCTCCCAGAACTCATATTTCAACCCAATAGAGAGTCTCTTCTATTTCAGTCTGCTAGAATTACAGAGTCAAACCCTTGTCATTGCTAGTCCATGAAATGTAAGAGTGGGAGCCCTTGTCCTCCTCCTCTAAAATTTGTCGAGCTGTATCGCAAAGACCTGCAAAGAATGCTCACCCCAACCCCATCTTCTGGCCTTCTAATTTTATGTTCAGGTCAACTTCCCCATGGGCTGTCACATCTCCCAGCCCTGAAGTACTTCTAGGAGTCAAAAGCTGGAATTCTTAGAAGGGCCTAAGATATCCCACTGAAATTTAATGAAAGTTGCCTACATAACTCCCTTTGGCCCCTTTAAAAAATTTCAACATAGCAGAACACAGTCAGGTACTTCTGGCCCACTTTTCAGCATTCCTTTAAACATCTGGTTAACAACAACTGCTAGCATAGCTCTCTAAACCAAACAAAGTCAGTACGAGCACGTAAGTATTTCTCACTTCCATTTATTTCAAGAGTAAAGCCGTGGTTTCTGCAAAGCTCGTATTCAACAAAATACTCTGCAGGCATCCATTTTTAAAGAAAATATTTTATTACATTATGGGGAAAAAAAGCATAATCATCCAAAGTTTGTATTGTTAAAAAAAATTGAAAATTTATTTTAGACAGCGTGTCGGTATATTCTGTTCCACATGGGAATGATAAGAAGACTCTATATCATTACTAGATATTGCACAGTCTGAAAGAAACAAAAACAAATCACATGATCTTGGGAACCATCTCACATTATGAAAAACCTACAAAGAAAACATTAAAAAAACCCCAACACACAATCCTTTCTTTCTACAGTAGCTTTAAGTTTATAATTCTTGGAATGACCATATTCCACTGAAGACCATCTCAGTGACAGGAAGCTTCATTTCAGCAATCCCTTGTGCAAATAAGATTAATAAAAAAAAATAATAATAATGCAGTGAAGTCTTTTGATATCGTGTGGGTGGCAATAACCACACAGCTGTTAGATCCCTGCCTGGAAAAACAAAACGGGGAAGGAGAAGGAAGGGAATTTAGGCCATAAGTTTCGCCTGCAACTCCATTTCTGCCGCCCTTTTGAGTGCAACATCCACCAGTAGCTGAAATCCACTAAAATCCTGGTTAAGGTCTGGTGGGGTTGGAGGAGGAGTGTTAAAGAGCCCACTTTGTGCATTTGCACCAGGTCCCAGTTTAGATGCGTCCTCATGGTAGGAGAGGGAGTTGTCTGTGAAGCCGTTGGCTGGGGGCTGCTGCAGGTCCGTGGTCTGGCCTACGTCAGCCGGCTGGCAAAAGTGGAACGGGGCGTCTTTCAATGCAGTTACAGTCGTGTGGCAAATCACCGACGGCCGAGCCAGGACCGATCCCGGGGAAGACGGCTTGGAAGAGGACACAGTCTTGCCGAGCGATGCGCCAGCAGGAAGGAAGGCAGTCTCCTCCAGCAGGGGAATGTAGTTCTTTGTGCTGATGGAAGACTCCACCAGGCCGCCCTCGGGAAGCTTGGTCCCTCGCCGCGAGATAGTGAATTGATTTGGGTCTTTGCCATCCTTCCTCAACATGTCAGGTAAAAGCCTGCGGCGTGCATTGATAAACCAGTTGCAGACCTGGGAATATAATGACATCTTAATTTCTATCTTCATTCATTTCCAACTATGTGCCATTAGAGTCGTTGGGTTAGATTAATGAATCCCTCCAAGCAGTTTCCTTAACTGCAGAACAAAAGAGAGACCTACTGACAAGTTCTGACACGCCTGGCAAAGGCCCTTCCCTTGTCCAGGCCCTACCCCCAGCTCCCCACTCCTGTTACAGAAAGCCCCGGGACATCTGAAGACTGCTAGAAAAAATGGAAGGGTTTAGAGTTTAACTCTGTGCACACACATTAACCTATTAGCTATTGTTCCCTATGCTTAGGTTAATTAACAACAGGAAAACCTTTTCTCTCTGAAGAGAGCCACTCCTCCCACAAATAGTTACTGATTTTCCTTGTTCAACTGACTGTGTCGACAGACATAACATGAATTACCTCATTTAAGTTTGTCCTTGTTTAAATATCAAACCCGTTTCCTGGGCGATACAGGATAGTTTATAGTTCAACGTCTTTTTTATGTTTACTACATAAAGGAGGTTTTCTTTAGGATGTTACATTAAGGAAATTTTACTTTACAGCCACTTACAAAGTTTATACTAACGAATTAATCTGGAAAAATAAAGCCCAGGAGTCAACACGAGCGCTCTATTTTTAGCACCTCTCAAAACCAAATCAGAGTTTACCCAAGTCCTCATGCAGCCACCTTTCCACGAGGCGGAAAGCAGCAGCTGTCAATAGCCATTCCACCAAAGATGATCACAGAACATGAGACTGATGCGTCCAAGGGACCTTGCAGCTGCCAGCAGCATCCCAGGATCAGAATCCAAACTAACCACAAAAAAGCCTCATCACACCTATACTAACAGACTTGAGTAGCTGTGTCCCATATAGGTTGATCCACCAATCTTAATGGAAGCCCTCATACACTTAATTATATACGTGCATGTTCTACAGGAACAAGGCTCAAGCTGCAGTTTTAGAAGTGAAGAATTATATCTTAAGCTGTGTAGCTATCACCATAAAAGCTCTGTTGACAAATAAATACCTGCCCCTTACAATAAATCGCCTTATATGGACATTTTATGTCTTTTGGGGCCCGATTCCACAAAAATTAGCATGCATGCTCAAATTAATGACTCTCCGTTCTCCCAGAGAAGTAATTTTATTCCCAATAAACAAAGATCATCATATCACAATTCATTTGGATTTCTCCTTACAAGTGCAATCAGAGGGAGAGTGAGTAACAATAAAAAAGGAAATCACACATGCAGCGTAAACATTTGTATCAGTGACTAGACCACAGGTAAATTAAGAAGAAAACAGAAAACAGCTCCTTTAGAAGCAAGAACTTTTTTTTTTTTTTTTTTTACCTGTAGTGTGGAAAGGTGTGTTTGTCGGGATAATAGCGCTTTTTCTTGCTCTGAAGGGTAAGCATTGTATCGGTGCTCATATAGCCAGTCCCGAAGTATCTGCACGGATTCCTTAGGCAGGTTGCCACGTCTCCTCCGTTTGCCTGAGCCAGCAGATGAGGAAAGATCCAGTGGGACATCCATAGTGTCATCATCCTCCGTTTCACTGCCTGATATTGCAACTACACCTACAATTTTAAGAAGAAAACAACCATCAGCCTCCTAAATCCATAAACTACTCAGCTCCAGCATTCTATGGTTCAGACACTTTTCATTACATTAACTGTCTCTGCTGTGAGTCATGGCATAGCCTCCTATACAGGAGATTTGTCCTATAGCGTTAACTTGTCAAGCTGTAGCTTTTCTGTCAGCTGAACAAAAAGTAGCACCAATGATCTGTTCCTAGGGGAATTCCTCTCTGCAAACCCTCATTTTCTTGTTCCCGTGGCAACCTTTTATCTGCTGCATGTTATCAGATAGCTTCTATCTAATGCCAATATTGTCCAAATTTGCTTGCTATGGTATGCTTCCAACACTTTTCTGCAAGGATAACTATCCAGTGGCTGGGCAAAAGGTCAGTAAGCAAGAACTTCAAAGACCCAACTCAAGAAACAGGTCCCCTTCTGGGAGAGATAGCTTGTAGATTTTAGAAATTAATAGCTCATTCTAGAGCTATTAATAAAAAAAAATAATGGAATAAGAAAATAAGAAAAGTTGTGTCTGCCCCCACCCCTGAGTGAAATTTCACTTAGGAAGGAAAAAAAAAGTGCAGGAAAAGGAAAGAATCAGGTACCTAAGAGTCCATCAGTTTATCAGATGGATTTTTTTTTTAATTTAATCGCACTTCTGTGTCAAAGAACCACAATCATTTAAGGTTTGGGTGGGTTTATTTGTTTGTTTTAAATATATCACTTTGCATCCTGATTATTTTTTCAACTTCGTCGTTTTCATCTCTTATTTTAATCTGTGGAAATGTGTGTTCTGTGCTACACTTACTACAAAGGTTCCAGATTTCCAAGTTCACTGCATACCTTTTTTCTTCAACACAAAGGAAGGAACAGATTTGAAAATTTGATTATCCCTTTATATATACACCACACCACCAGTAACACAAAGCTATGGTATGTAAATAAAATTAAAACAAACAAACAAGTAGTCAGTAGTTAGGAAGACTACAATTCTACTCCTTTGGTAGGATATACAAGTCACTGAGGAAATAAACAGCACCATAAAACACAAAAACCACCATACTTTAAATACTTACCAGGTTAAGCTCACCAGAAATTTTAGGAATCTCACAAATGATATATAAATCTAAGTAAAATACCACCCATTTTCAACGAGTACAATACTAATTTCAAGTGCAATTATACTAGCTTTCAGAAGCATTTTCTAGAAACTATAGAATGAAAACAACTCAATCTTTCTGTGTTCTGAACTTAGGTTGTGGGAGGGGGGGAAGAAACTTGCTGCTTCATAACATCAAAACTAAAACCTTAATAGTAAAAACAAGTTAAATGTCAAAAGTAAAATTTTTATCTGGGTAACCACCCATAATTCAAAAATTCTGTTTAAACCAAACCCCACAACACAGGAAGAAAGAAAGAAGGTGCGAGCGTGCAAGTTTTCCTTAACACTTGGGAGGGGAGGGCAGGGGGGCACGGAAGGACCTTTCCCCACACTTTAAAACTTCAGCCAAAGCTGACATGGTAAATTATTCTTTCCTTCCCCTATTTATGAATAGCTTCAACATCCTTAAATTTAGTTTTAAGCTGTCCAAATTTCAATGCATATTTTTGATATGCAAGCATTCCCAGCAGGATGATCAATCTGCAATTTGTCTGGCGTAGTTACTTCAGTAACTTACTTAGTATTGTTTTCATTCTCCCAATCGCTGATTTATGTAACAGACAAACACCAAACTGACATACCAAATTTTTCCTGTGATGATTAGCTACACAAATTATCCAGTCATGGAACAGGAACAATAGGACAATATTTAAGTAGTCAACACAAGATAAACTCCAAATTATGTAAACAGGTTCTTAATTCACCTAGAAAGTACGTCAAGTTTGCTTTAAACTGATTCCGAGCAAACTGCTTTATATCTGTCATAGCTTCACGGAAAGTGCTGTCATGCTTGCAACCTAACCTGAGAACATGCCTTGCACAACAGGCTCCCAGAGCCACGAGGAGTATTTCTCGGAACAAAGATCCTGCACAGGCAACATGATGGCTTTGCAAAGCAGCTCATCCCTTTTAAATTGAATTTAAAAACTAGCTAAAACTAGCCTACGCTATTCAGACAATGTTTTCAAGTGAGCTGTTCTTGTTTGTCAGAAACCAGAAGTATTGCAGCACTTCAGTGGGTTGGGTTTTTTGTTTGTTTTTACATATAATAGGCAGCAAGACAGGACCTTGGAAAACAGGGAGAGGCAAACAGTGAGGGCTGGAAATAAGAGGGATGAGAAGCCAAAGAAACTACTCCTATGAGAAAGTTAGGTGTCTAATGGTTTGTGAGCCATATTTACATGGCATAAACAAAAAGGCCTCTAGACACACACCACCCCACCTGAAGTAACCTCTGCAAGTTCTAACCCACAGCTAAAAGACTCCATGGGAGGCTCTCTGAATTTGAGAAAACTGATTTGACAGCAAAACTTCTTCTAGAAAAACTGTTGCTCTTTTTCACCTGAAAAAAAAAAAAAGCCACAAAATACTGTCTGAAAGCCAGCAGCATAAAAACGTTTCTCTATTTTGCAAACATGATCTTTTGCTAAAGTAAAAGTTGCCATCTGACTAACCGTAACTTACCTAACAAGAAATGAGTCAACAGCGGAGCCTACCCTTTGACCTGCTCGCTTAGTGTGTCATATTAATTGACACAGTGAGTTAGTGACACAAAGCGGGTTTTGGTTCAGCAGGAAACTCAGTGTAGTACAACTTCTCCTCATTTAAATGAGCTCATTTAAATAGCCGATCAGCCCTCTGAACTCGTGGCAGATCTCTCCGGCGCGATACAGAGCGAGCAGCAACAGGAAGTCATGGCTAGAAATCTCGCACTACCCCAGCTGATATTTTTTTACTAGAGCAGGAGCCACGTTGTTGCTGTCAAGGCTCTGTTTTCATTAAAGCATTCCTGCTGATTACAACCCAGCTTTGTTTTTCCGTCTTGTTAGTAATCAGGCTATTCGCTGCTGGTTTCCTGTTTTAACAGGGCCCAACTGAAAAGGCTTCTGGCTAGGCTCCATGGCCGGACCATTGGCTTACTGTTATTTACACCCAGAATAAAGGCTTGTGGACAGGACGAGTAGCCCCAACTGACCTACTAATTTATTTTGTCTTAAAAGTAGGGTAGCAACAGGTTATTTTATGTCTTCTCCTAAATACATTTAACCTAAACAGGAAAAACTGCTTTTACAAGACTAAAGTAAAGCAGCACAAGTTCATTTGCAGAGAGGTCTGAAAAACAATACAAAATCCCAGTTCTCTACTCCCGCCATCACCACTTAGATGAGCAGTCCACACTATTAATGACCTGAGAACTACATGTTCAGCATCCCATCTTTATTAAATTACTTTATCCTCCTGGCTTCCCAGCTGAAGTCATATACATGTTTGAATGCACTGCTGCATTGTGTCACAGCCCAAAGACTTCACAGGTCTTCTCATAATCAGCTCAGGGAAGATTACACCTAGGATCTCGAGTCTAGGCTCACCACCCAACCGTTAACAGCTTGAAACAACTTGAATAAAAGTACAGAGATGACTAAAGTTGATTTCAAAATAAACTACTGCTACTTAAGAAGGCATGCTGAAATACTTTGAGGGGGAGGACAAAGTATTTAGAGAGACTAAGAAAAATGAAATGGAAGTTAAGCAAATGACAAATTTAGGCTGAGTATCAGGGAAAAAAAGAAAAAAAACACACACACACACAACACACAACTATCCCATTGTGTCGAGGAAGAGCTTCCCAGAGGAAGTGGCAGAAGCCAATTGTTATTCAAAACAGGACAAAGTATACCACAAGGAACAATCTCTGCCCTCCAGAAAGGGGATGGACAAAAAAACACCTTACGGAAAACCTCCACCCCCTTAGGGTTCTCTGAATTTATTAAGACAGATATTTTTTTTTTTAGCGGCACAGACAAACAGAACCAGTTCCCATCTAAGGCCCCGATCCTGTTGTAACCAAGTTCAGTAGGATTCCTCACATGTATAAACTTGAGCACATGCCTGTGTCTTTGCGAGATTGTATTCCAAATCAGCTAATTAACAAGCTGAATATGTTCAGTGTGATTGCTATCACGTTATTATTTCTACATTAAACTATCCACAGAAGAGTCCTCAGGGTTTTAATCCACAGCCTGTTAACTTTAAAAAAAAAAACAAAAACACCACAACTCAACCAAAACAACAATACACCAACAAAAAACCCCAACCAAAACAACAACCAACATAAAAATGCAACACACAAACAAAAAAACTAAAATGTAACGCGAACTTAAAAATCGACAACAAAAATAAAATAGTTTAAATTTATTCATAAGTAACCACGAACTACAAGGATGCAGAAGGGAATTTCCAGTTAAAAAAAAAAAAAACCAACCCACAACTTTTTCCTCTGAATAGGTTTCATAATTGAGGAACTATCTTATTTGTTCTCTACATCTCACACAGCTTGCACTCTATCGTTTCTAAAGCAGTCAGACTTGGCCATGCTATACTTTTTTTTTCCTTAAACGAGGTTTTTTTAGGAGCGCAAGCAAGAAATCTGTAACAAAGTCACTCTTTGAAACTTCTTGAAGGAGCCTGAAATGCCAGGAGGTCACAAATAACTACAAGCCCAACCTTTAGTAAAACAAAGGCACCCTAGCCCTAACATCTTTTTAAAAGTTTCCGTCTTTGTCTCCTCACCTTTTAATTTCTGCCACGCAAACCCCAGGCCCATGGCCCCTCTCAAAAGTTCTCCCTCCCGCCTGTCACCTTTCATTGTTTCCATTGTTTCAGCCCAGGACTTGCAATCCTCAAAGCAGATCTTTCTCCCCCCTCTCTCCCTCTCTCTCACACACACATACACACACAAAGCCCTACACATGCATACCTAGAAACTACGTCAGCGTTTTTCACACGCATTTATTTCGGAGGTGGCAAGAACAACAGTTGAAAGTGCAGGGAGTTTTGGTATTTCACCAACCAGCAGCTGCCCTCGGGGAGAGAAGTCTGAACAATGGAAGCAACAGCAGACAGGAAACCAGCTCACCACTGCTGTGCAAATAGGGAGCATAGGAATGTCCTAAAAATAACTGGGCTAAATTAATTCAGTGAGACCATTTAAAAAAAAAAAAAAAGCAAAACTGCTTGCAGTAAGATTAAGAATCTCAGCCTACCTAAAGCGACTGAAACATTTTGAAGTCGCTGCTGTCACTGTCTCTAGGCTGAGGCGGTGGAGCTTGGTATGCAGCACATGTTGTAATCTAAAAATCCGTGCAGCTCGCTAGCAGGCTCCAACGCGCCCAGCTCCTGCGGGAACTAGGAATGCTTCGCTATTAAACACCACCCTGCCCGCTGTTTAAACTTCGTCTTTGTGCCCTAATTCCCTTTGTGTGCGCTCCCCTTAAACGAGTGGCACGTCCAAAGCTTCTTACCAGGGTTACAAACCATATTAGTACATCGCCTTTCCAGCAGCCCAATGATTTCACGAACGACATATGCCTTAATTGCTCCAAAGATATTAACAATGAGCGAGGCTGCTCTACTATAGAGCCGCAGGAATGCGTAGTAGGGGAAAAACAGCACAACTCTGGAGTACTGAACATGCGCACTGCTCCTCTCTAACCCTCCACTTCGGGTAATTTAATGGTCTTTGAATGCAAAACACCCTCCATCCACACCACGGACTGGTAAATCACAACTGGAGAGATCCTGCTTTGCTCTAAACTTCTTTCCAGCCAGCCTAGAAGTGTTAAATCTGAAAGCACGTTCCGCGTCTTTGCAGCCAAGCTCCAATTTAAAGGCACTTAAAAGCACCACAAGCGAAAAGAAGTAGCAATTCTCTAACTGTAAAGTTTGTCTGTTTGTAAATCAACACAAAGGAAAGTTAAAGAGCCTTATTCTTGGGGGGGGAGGGATCTTGATCCTTTTAATCCTGTGTCGAAACTTTGTACTTTTTTTTGTTGTTGTTTTAAGGGATAAAATAAAGGGAAGGGAAAACCAGCAACTTTCAGAAAAACAAGGCGGCCGAGGGCGCGGATGGGGTTTGAGCTCCCCCCC
>JAHREE010000073.1:12761466-12804871 GCA_033628505.1 Tringa tobata | reverse complement strand
CCCCTTTTCCTCTTCTTTCTTTTTCTCCCCTTTTCCTCTTCTTTTTTCTCCCCCTTTTCCTCTTCCTTTTCCTTCCTTTTTTCCTCCTTTTTTCTTTCCTTTTTCTCCCTTTTTCCTCTTTTTTCTTCCTTTTTTCCTCCTTTTTTTTCCCCTTTCCTCCCTTCCTGCTCCCCCTTCTCCCCTTTTATTTTCACACTGAGCTCAGGCTTGCTTTTAAGAACATTACAAACAGCCTTCCTATCCGCTGGAACATTGGTTCCTAGGAATTTTCTCAAAGGATGCTAGGATTTATTTTGACTTCACGTGCCAGTTCAGTAGGAGCAGGCAGTGTACTGGTGGGTGTTCATTCCTAGTTCCCTGGTACAAAATGCACAGAGATGCGCTTTTTTTTTTATTGTTTTTAACCAAGTTACTCCACGGATGTGGGTATGGAGGGGTGTATCCGTAGTTGGGACCACAGGGAAAGACAGAAAGTGGGTCTGTGCAATTTGCCTTGCAGTTGTTGGCTGAGGCAATAGCTCGGATCTGTCTACAAATTCTGGCTTTCTTTACCATTTGAAGCCTCAGTGTATGTGTTCAAGGTGGTAGAGTGGATAAAGTTTCCACAAAAAGTAGGGTGGGTGGAAGAAAAAGCCCTGCAGCCACCTTTACCAGTAAAGCCTCAACACACCTGAAAAAAAGAGGGAACAGGTGATTTTTGTCATCTGTCCTGAGCTCAAATCTAAGGAACAGAACAACTTGATTTTACAATTAATGCAGTAACCCGGTGGCCTGTAGGTTGATGATGGGTGTTGGTATTGGCTGCTGCGTGCAGGCAGAAGTAGATGGTATGTAAAACAACGTGTAACTTTCCATATTTTTTCATGTTGGTGAGGCTGTGTTTTTTAGTATTACTTAATCTGCTGGAGCTGCATCAGCACTAATAATCACATCTCACGAGCAATTTATGCTGCTCACTAAGCACCTTTGGCATCTGTGCAGCTCCTTGGGTAAGTAGAGGTACACACGTGCATCAAGATACATCTGTGCCAACAGGTTTGAACAGCTTGGTTTAGTCAGAGCAAGTTCAGCTCTGTCTGGACCCATCTGCGTAGACATGGTGCAAGTGTTTGTAAAACTGGATTCCAAGAAGGGAGAGAAATGAAACTGGAGGGGCTAGTTTTTTAATTGCTCAATGATTGTCCCTATCATGGGTTTATCAATGTTCTGTGGTGATGCATGTGTGTTTCCGTCCTGCTACAGTACCACATGTGATAAATCTTGCATGACTAACTCTGTATTTCTTACCTTACAAGTGCCTAACTACTACTGAAGTCTCCAAGACCATGTTTTGGGCATAGAAACTCTTAAAGGAAGTACACTGGAAAGTTGGGACCTAGGCATCTCAGGCTTGTGGATGTTTGATATCTTAGTCAGTTTGTTCCAGTTTCCCATTCATAAATGGGAGAATGTGTATGTTGGGTTTTTTTCCCCCACTTTACAGAATGCCCTTTTGATCTTTATGGAGTGCTCAGATGCCATTGAAATGTTTGTGAGAAAATTTATTCCTTTATATTCAGAACAAAATTAAGTGCACAGTAATTCAAGCAGGTCATACCTTCAATAATGAGAATAAAGCAGTGTTAACAAAGAACTCTTCTTCCAGTGAGTAAGTCTGTCCCATGCACAGGAAAACAGGAATTGCTGCTGTGGGTCACACCCACTCTTCACCTTTTCTTATCCATGACTTTGACTAGTCTCAGATGTGTCAGAGGAAAAGGAGAGGCTACAGAGGCACATGTGAGGTAATGTTTTCCCACAAATGTCTCATCCAAATCTTTAACAGTTCGATACAAGCACTGGAGCAATAGTTTAATATAACTTCAGGTTTTGTTACTGAGGTAGCTGGATGGTCTTTATACTGGTATAAAATTTTAATATTCCTGTAGCATTAGAACTCTGTAGTGGCAGTTGGCAGCAGAGTAAGATGTTGAGTTGTGAATTACATAAAAATGCATTTCTTTTTTTCTTACCTGTTTATTTCATTCAATATCCTCTTGTGCTTTGAGACAATAAAAACAGAAGTTCCTGGGTTTCACCTTCTGTGTACAGTTCGTTATTTTGTACGCTTTCATCATGTCTGCTATCTGAGATAAAGTTTTTCACTCTCTCAGTCTCTTTTCCTAAGAGAATTACTCCCAGCTTTTGATCATTGCTGCGGTTTTCTTCCAAGTCTGTTAAGTCCTGCAGTATTCCATTTTTCAAGAAAGGTGACTTTTGCTGCATGCAGTATTGTAAGCAAGGTTATGCCTCTGATTACAATATATATGTATTTTATATTACTCCCTGACCTATTTCTTATGGAATCCAGCATGTTAAGCTTTCTCTTTGGCTGCTGCTACATACTGAGTACAGGGCTCTATCAACTTTGGAGGTTATATGGCTTGTTTGAAGTTTCACTTGTGCACAGTTGCATGCTCTTCTTGGTGCTGAGTTTCTTTTGTCGTTGTATCATTCATGTATGTAACAGAAGTCACACTGAAGTTACTCACAAATCTCCCTTTTCCCAAACATATTTTCGATAGTTGCAGACTCTGGTATCTCACTATTTTTCCCCTGTCCCTATTTCTCCCTCTCTCACGGGTCTGAGTTAATACATCAAAGAACACTGAACTGAGTATAGGACCTGGCAGCACTCTGCTGTTAACCTTCTGTCATAATAAAAAACAACCATTTAATCTTACACTTTGATTCTCTTGCTCCAACCAGATACTCAATCACAACAATCATTTGCCTTTTTACTCTACCATCATCTTAGTTTCTCCAGTAGCTCCTTGCATGGAACCTTGTCAAAAACCTTTTAGAAATCTAAATAAATTATGCCAACCAGCTGTGCTCCCATAATTAGAGCTCACTTTGCCACCTTTGTGCAAGGGCAAAAAGGGTAAATTGAAGACAACCATAAGATTTCAGAACTTCTGCATAATAGACTCTGCAACTTGAACATGCATTTCACTTTTTTTTTTTTTTTAATGTGGGCATTCTTGTGGTTATTGAAGATCAAACAAGAACAAAAGCCACAGGAATTCCTTATGTCGACTCACACTGACTCCTGTCTTACCAGACATTGGCAAGCATTAGGTTTGCAACCTTTTGGTTCTCAGCATGGGCTTTAGTACGGACTCGAGGTAGCAGGCAGGAGTAACCATTCCTGATGAGGACCAGCTGCTGGAATGATCTATGCTTGCCACTGGGGTTTCCAGACATTTACTGGCAAAGGGGAGCAATGGCTTCTCGAGCCTAGCAGCTTCTAGGGCTGCATCTCTCTCTGGGGCCTCCTTCAGCTCTTCCCTGTGCCAGCTCTTGCTCCCTCATCTCCCCATGGTCCTCCCTCATGTCTGTGCCTCAGTATATAAGCATATAGAAGTAGAATATTATGATTACTGTAGGGACAACTTAAGCATATGCAGTAATGTTAGTTATGGCTATAAGACAATGCAGAAACTTCCTAAGTGACATAATCACTTATGCCACAAGACTAAAAGCTGTGCAGCTACTCTGGGGAGTGGTTTATGAAACTTGCATTAATGTAAAAGCAATTTCTTCTCCATAGTTTGGAGTCAGACCACTGTGTAAAATTAAAATTTAAAAAAAAAAGTGAATTATAGGTTTAATCTTGCTTGGAGTAATAGTGTTCACTTTCAGGTTTTAACTTAAAATAAAAGTTTGACAAGGAACAGACCTCATCTGTTCCTTCCAGTTATGCAGAAATTGTAGTTTTTGTCCACCACAGGCACAAACTGCTTTGCTCTCTTGTCTAAGAGGGGAGGCTCTGGCTGTGCTTTCTTTTGTGGCGCACAAGTGAGCGTATCAAAATCAGGATGACAAATGACATGATTGTTGACAGTCTCAGCTTAGCTCAGGAACTTGGGGCATGCAAGGAAACAGATCCCTCTTTCCTGAAATTTGAAACTGTGGGTGCAATTTTGCAGTTTATGTAATCAGGTTTTGCTTATCAGTAAGAAGTTAAGCAAGTAAAGCGGGTACAGCTGACCAACAAAAAAAAAGTGATTTTAAGGGTTTTTGGTTTGGTTTGGTTTTGTTTTGTTTTCTTAATTGTGGGCTGACTAACTTGCTTTTGCCACAGACTGGTTAGTGCATACCAAAGAGAAGGCAGGAGGTTTACTGTGAGGCGCCCTAAGCAAGAGTGACCTCGCTTAGCTGACCTTGTCTAACCAAATGCTAGAATGCCTATCTCCACTTAAGGTTTCGCATCAGCAAACTATATCTGACTGTACCAAAAATCACCGTATAAAGCAACAAAAACAAAGTCTAAGAGATGTCTACGCTTGTTAACTGATATTTTTTTCAGGGCAGAATGTTAATTTAAAATTAAATAACTGTTTCTTAATAACTATATCTAGGCTCTTCTATCCTGTTTAGTGTAGTCTACTCTAAACAAAATAATTTAGTGGTCAGCCAAGTATTTGCTTGGTTGAGTCTACACTAAAAGTTTGTTTTGTTTTTTAATAATTATATTTCAGGAACATTGTCTCTAAAGTTATTTCTGTCTTTAGGAGACAAGGTTAAGTTTCGCTTGCAGACGGACAAAAGTGCAATCATAACAAGTGAAATATACTAGTTAATATTACACTAAATATTTTTCAGTATAGCAAAAAATTAGTTTTTTTAATAAGAAAAACCTAACTTGGAGTACTGGTTATGCCTGTGAACTAAGGAAGTGATGGCACTGCATCTTAATACTTTGGGAAATAGAAAGTTCTTGCTAAAGATGCACTGTCGCCATTCCCTGTCATGAGGGTGGAAAGCTTATATAGGAAACAAGAATGCCTTCTGAGACAGCAGATTTTCTATGTTTTTTTTTTTTCAGAATCTAAATGTGGATGCTATTTATTGGGTATAATAGTATACAAAAAACTATTCAGCTATATAACCTCATGTTCAACAAAGATTGAAAGGGATGCAGACTAATTAAAAAACAGTGCGGTTTTCTGACAGGCCACAATTAAACACTATCTTCTGAATTTAGAGAAGCTGTTGCTGCTGTTTATGCTCTACCTGCTCTGAATACATGCTGGGAGCTTTTTCTCTGCTGAAAAAAGTGTGTAAGGTTTCTAGAGTGTCAGGTAATGGGTGTTGTCTAACTTTCTCTAAAATCCTAGATATAGCCTGAGGCCCTAGTCTTCTGAAGGCAAACGCATGTTCTGATGATTTGGGACTGTGCCTATCAGCAGTTATGATTTAGGGCACCAAGAAAGATCACTGAACCTGTGTGTGGCCCAAGTGTGAATATTAGGAGACAAAGAGAGAGCTACAGTCTAAGGAAATTAATTTCACCAAGGTTTTGTTGGTTTTTGGGGAGGATCACAGAATTGGGTGGGGGCTTCTGCTCTGCCAGCGTCGGTACTTTTGTACTAGGAAAAATAAGTCAGCTGTTGGTGCTTGATTTTTAAAATCCAAATCTTGAAGGTTTGCAGATAAAGGAGGATTGATCAAGGGAGAAAAACAGGAATGCCTGCTATCTATGTTCAGTAACGCTGATGTTTCTGAGTCTGCATGAGGCTTTCTGCTCTCTGTAAAGTGTGCCCTTCCTACCATGATCATCAAGTCCAGCATTTCTTAGGACAGCCTTCTTTTAGATGTGTAGACTCCAGCTTGATGGAGGGAAAGGGCTACTGCTCACTGAAAGAAGTAGACCATTTAGCCAAAAAAAAAAAAAAAAGAACCTAGATCCCGTGAGAAAAGTGAGACATAATTTTATATAAAATTATTTTGTTTACATCAGGATATGTCTTGTGAATGGTGAAGTCAAATGATGCAGCCTACAGAACTATAATTTTCAGGGATTTTTTTGTAAACTACGATGTGTTGGTGAAGGGTAAATTAACTCGGCAGCATCCCCAGGACTGGATTTTTGAAACATGGTACTTAAAGATATTCCTGACAGTCAATAAGCAGCAAGAGACAACTAGTTTGTTTTGTGAAGGCCTAAGGCAACCTGTCACCAAGTGATCTTTCGCAATGTCAGAAAATGAACATGAGCATTCATGGATATCAAAACACGGTGGCCCAATGTATATTTGTCTTGGGGATGGTATGGGACCTGTGGCAACACTTAATTTTAAATAGTTTGAGAAGCCTTAACTTATGTGAATAGCATTATGGCACTCAGTCCCTAAAACTGTGTGTATTCTAAGCATTTGCTTTTGTAAGATTTGGGCGGGCATTCAGGTGTTTTTAGAGAGTAAATGCTTCACATAAATATTTTTGTGAGTCTTTATGATTTTGATCTTCTTCCGGAGTCTTTAAACAGTCGCCTCAAATGCCAGAAATCCTGGGGACATTCTCGGTACTTCATGGGTGCTCTGTGGCTTGCATAATTAGCTAGGTGATTAAGAGTCATCACTAATTGTTCTTTGTCCTGCGGTAGGCAGAGCCACATTGTTCTTTCAGAGAAGTAGGGGATAACTGCCCTGGGAGCTCAGGGAAATTGTGGTAATGCATTAAGAGACACTGAAGGTGCAAGCAGTTGAGCTTGGATCCTCAGTGTAAAGTGAGTATATTAGCAGCCAGACTGAAAGCAACCTTGGATTGAATGCTAAAATTGGTGTGGAGATTCCGTGTCTTGATAAGAAGGGGTCTCAGGACGCTTAAGAAATTAATCTTGATGAACAAACTGTGTATCCTTATGGAGGAAAGTAAATCTTTATGCAGCAGATCATGTGTTAATCCATTAACTATTAAAATGCTAAAATATGTCTTTCCTCCTTCCCTTGCAGTTAAGAGGCATATTAAGAGCTATACATCCTAATACTGGTAAGTATCAGAATCTCTTCTATTTACCCCACCTCTGCACTCCTTATGAGGTGTAACAAAACCTGACAAGTTAAGTAGAGTCATTAGTCTCCTGAGGAGCTGGAATTGAATCACCTGGATGCTAACAGTCTTATGTAGGATCTTCAAATGGCTGAGGATCTGACTTCAGCTGGTCAGCGATAAACCTCAGGTGTGGAGCTTTTTGATTAACCGGTTAGTCCTGAAAAGTGTAACAGAAGGCTACAGCAAGTTCAAATGGCTTTCAGTCTTTGTGTTGAATTGTTTACAACTTTACAAGGTGCTAATTGTCTTTTTAAGCCGTGTACAGTTAAGGCAGATGATTGACATCTGTGTCAATCTCTTGCAAGTGTGCTTGCAGTCTCAAAATCTAAGCAAGCTGCATAAAGCTAGGTCCTGACTAGCGTTTCTATTCTTAAATCACATTAGCTGAAGATTATCTTCCCCTTTGAAGATAGAACGTTTTAGCCTTAAAAGTGAAATGAAAGCACCTAAAGTTTCAAAAATCCCATACTTATTTTAGTCTTGCTAATTGATCCTACTTAACCAACTTGATCTCTTTCTATGACAGTGTGACCCGCCATCTCGATGCGGGGAAGGCTGTGGACATTGTCTACCTGGACTTCGGTAAGGGCTTTGACACCGTTCCCCACAGCTTTCTCCTGGAGAAGCTGGCAAATCATGGCATAGACAAGTGTACTCTTCACTGGGTAAAAAACTGGCTGGATGGCTGTGCCCAGAGGGTTGTGATTAATGGGGTCAAATCCAGTTGGTGGCTGGTCACCAGTGGTGTCCCTCAGGGCTCAGTTCTGGGGCCAGTCTTGTTTAATATCTTTATTGATGATCTGGATAAAGTGCATCTGAATGCACCCTCAGTAAATTTGTATATGACACCAAACTGGGTGGGAGTGTTGATCTGCTTGAGGGTAGGAAAGCTCTACAGAGGGACCTGGACAGGTTGGATCAATAGACCAAGGCCAATGGGATGAGGTTCAATAGGGCCTGTTTCTGCATTTCAGCCACAACAACCCCAGGCAACGCTACAGACTTGGGGAAAAGTGGCTGGAAAGCTGCCCAGAAGAAAAGGACCTGGGGGTATTGGTGAACAGCTGGCTAGCCGGCCTAACGTGAGCCAGCAGTGTGCCCAGGTGACCAAGAAGGCCAAAAGCATCCTGGCCTGTATCAGGAATAGCGTGGCCAGCAGGACTAGGGCAGTGATCGTGCCCCTGTACTCAGCACTGGTGAGGCCTCACGTCGAGTACTGTGTTCAGTTCTGGGCCCCTCACTACGAGAAGGACATTGAAGTGCTGGAGTGTGTCCAGAGGAGAGCCACCAAGCTGGTGAGGGGTCTGGAGAACAAGTCATATGAGGAGAGGCTGAGGGAACTGGGCATGTTTAGTTTGGAGAAGAGGAGGCTGAGGGGAGACCTCATTGCCCTCTAAGACTACCTGGAAGGAGGTTGTAGAGAGGTGGGTGTTGGCCTCTTCTCCTAAGTGAATAATGACAGGACTAGAGGAAACGGTATGAAGTTGTGGCAGGGGAGGTTTAGATTAGATATTAGGAAGAATTACGGAGAGAGTGGTCAGGCACTGGAACGGCCTGCCCAGGGAGGTGGTGGAGTCATCAACCCTGGAGGTATTTAAGAAATGTGTAGATGTGGCACTTCAGGGCATGCTCTAGTGCCGAAGATTGTTGGGCTGGGTGTTTTGTTTTGTGGTTTTTTTTCTTTGGGTTTGGTTTTGGTTTTGGTTTTTTTTTTGGTGTGTATGGTTGGACTTTGTGATCTCAAAGGTCCCTTCCAACCACGAAGATTCTGTGATTCTGTGATATTGAACCAATGAATGTGTTCTCACTTAATTGTCTGGAAAGAAACTGCTGCCAGGTTTAATAATAGATGAATCATGTATACCTGCAGTAAACTCCAGGGGACACACAGCTCTCTATAACTCTATACTGTCAAATTCTTACCCTATACCTATTCATGGTTAACATGACATGCCTAACTCATGCTAAAATATGGAAGTGCCCAGCCGTGTGTGATTATGTCATGTGGTTAGCAGGAGCCACGTTCCCATGAGCAGTGCTGGTCAGGAGGGCGGTAGAGCAATAGTTGCTTCTGGTGAATCTCATTTCTCCTTCTAGAATAAAAAGCCTTTTAGTCAACAGCGATAACTGGACAGACACTACATTGTATGTGGTGTGCAACACTGAAACGGACATGAAATCTAGGGCCAAAGTGGCATTAAGTACTTACACTTGCTGAGAGTTTGGAAAATTTGGGGGGAAAATGGGAAGTTTATGCAATGCATAGGTTTACAATCTGTTTTCAGTTACAGAAGCTGGAAATTGTGAAATAAATTTAGTATCCCCCATTTTTTTGTTTGGTTTTGTGTTTTGGTTTTGTGTCTTTTTTTTTTTTCCATTTCCCCCTTTAAACTGAAGTTTTTATCTGATTCTTTAATACAGACACTGAACCACATGTTTGAGAGACAGAGATAAGGATTACGTAAGAGACAGTACGCATTGCTTAGTAATTAATCTGGTGGTAGTAAGTGTCATCTTCCAAAACAGGATTTCTCAAATTGGTGTTTAGAAGGGGAAAAGCTTTACATTGTATGAAGGTTAAAACTCTGACATCTATTATTTACTCCAAATGACAGTGTTAAATGACGTTGTATTACACAGTATTTTGTTAAATGCAGAAGTTTAAACAAAGCTTGTTCTATGCTGTGGAGATAAAACACTAAGAGAAAACTGCTTCTTTCTTCCAGTGCTGTACTCTTTCTTGCTTTGTTTTGTACTAATGCAGTTAATGTATCTACAGTTCTGGTATGAAAGGATGAACTTTGCTAATAAAACAAAAATTGGTTTCATAGGTAGATCCTACCAATGTGAGAGGAGAAGAGTAATGACACAGGGTGCATTTATCTCATCTTTGTTTGCTGCCTCACGTTAATATTACAGAGCACTTCAGACTGATGTTCTGTTCTATATGTATAGGTATGTCCTGAACTTAAGAACATGTATATACAATGTAGTAACCTGTCCTGACCTTCACTGTTGGTGTAAATCTTAGAAGAAAACTCAAAACAGACAACATTAAGCACTGCTTGCATGTGTCTGTATATATTTCTGCGTAAGTGTGCACACAATGCTCTTAGTTATATAACTCTGATTCTTGACAATGGCATTTTATCAATGTTCCTTGTTGTCTTACTACACTAATAATAATAATAATACATGTGCCGATGGAAGATACTATTTTGCAAATTTGGTAACAATATTATTTTTGGAAGGCTTAGCAGAATGGAATGCCTAGCAGAAGTGATCTTTCTGGTGTGCATGTTGTGCCGACATCTGCTGGGAAATGAGGCGCCTCTGTAGACTGGCCAAAATTTAAGTCTTGCCCAAGTGACACATGTCATGCTAAATTAATTTTGAGCACTGATAACAGTGTGATCTTGTCATTGTGGCATTCCTTCTTCACTTCATTGGCTGCGATGTAAGGCTTAGTGTTGATGAAACACCACACTAATGTAGCCATGCTAGTTTTCACTCTCAAAGCCAGCTTTAGACTTTCATGTCCGCATAACACAGTGTTGTGCATGACAGCTGCGAAGAAAGTCACGCTGGTGATTATTTTCAGCAATACACTTTCCCTGAAGTGGCCAAACAGCTTGGTAACCACTGTTTCAGAAATACAGTGGCCCTGTCAGAAATGTCCATTATACTTCAAAAGTGTAACATTCAGTACAATTAAGATAAGGCCTGTTGGTGGCCCAGTGTCAGAAATAGCTTAAGGCAGCAGAAAAGGCAAACAGGTGTTGGTGAAGATAAACACAAGACCACCTGGGACTGCAAACTGAATGGCCAAGTAAGGTTCTTTGAAAGGGGGGCTCAGCGTTACTCAAGCAGCCAAACTCAGTGTTTAGATGGTCTTACAGTTTGGAAGTGAAACTGGCCTAGTTCAGATTTATGGGAAACCTTCTATGGACTTAAATGAGGCAAGGTGCTATAACTTCTAGTTCTGCTAGCATTCAAAGATGCTGCACTTCTTATTAATTTAATTTCTGCCATAAGAAGCAACCTGATCAGCAAATTAGTAAAGTGTAACTTGCTTTGACAGAGCCGGAGGGAGATATGGAAGACATATATTGGAGACTGGAGAATGAGACATGCCACATTCATTTTCCACTTCGGAGCTGGTCAGAGTCAGAGAGAGTGCTGGGACCCTTAAGTAGCCAGGTAAGTGCAGACCCCCAGTGTTGGTGGGGCTGTGAAAGGGCTACCAAGGGAAGGTGAGGGTCAGCAACAACTTTCAGTCCTGGCACCTTGTGGGAGCAGTCACTGGACATTTTCGATTTCAAGCTTAGAACCAGGTTAAAATCTGAAGTCTTATCACTAGTGGTCGTGTTGTCTTCATGGCTGGACGTAGTTTTTTTCAAGCTGTTAACTGCTGTGATCATTGCAAGTTACGAAATAGGGTCACCAACTCTACAAGCTTTGATAGCCATCAAAGCATGAGTTAGTAAAGTGGGAGTCAGAGATCAGAACCTGTTCTGCCCTCAGACTAAGTATGTGGAAATTGTGACATCACTCAATTAAGTAAGGACAACTAAAATAACCCTCTTAGGTTTTGTGAAGCAACATGACAAGCTTAATGTCGTAGCTTCCTTGCAAATATTCACTCATGTTAATTTTGAAGTACATAAAAATTTTCTCCATGGCACTCTCAGGAGAAAGAGGATATCCCCCATTCTCAGCACCAAAGCAAGAGGCAAACCCACACAGCTCTGGGAGCTCCCAAGTTGCTAGTACCAGAGGTTCCTGGATAATCTTTGACTTGGATATTATGGTTTGTTATAATGTTTCATAACCATATCTTCCTTCATCTGTAAGTCTTTACATAGGCAGTTCTGTGCTTTGAATTTATAGGAAGGCCACTCCTTCAAACTAGTTTAAGAGGGAACTGATTTCCATTACTTATTCAAAATTAAAAAGCAAGACTTCCAACAAAATAGTTGAAGGCATCATTATATTATCAGCAATTGAAATAAAAGCCTTGTCATCAGTTACCCATTGTATAAATACCATAATTAAATAGAAGAGGAAGTCAACTGAACATGTGTTGTCATGGTTTAAAACCAGTCAACAACTAAGCCCCTTGCAGCTGCTCGCTCACTCCTGCCCTGTGGGATGAGGGAAGAGAATCAGAAGAGTAAAAGTGAGAAAACTCATGGGTTGAGATAAAGGTAGTTTAATAGGTAAAGCAAAAGCCATGCATGTAAGCAAAGCCAAACAAGGAATTCATTCACCACTTTCCATCGTTAGGCAGGTGTTCAGGGGGGGTCCATTGTGCATAATGGTTACTTGCAAAGACAAACACCATAACTCTGAACATCCTCCCCCTTCTTCCCTCAGCTTTATATGCTGGGCATGATGTCACATGGTATGGGATGTCCCCTTGGCCAGTCGGGAGGAGACACAGCCGACCCCAACTGACCAAAGGGATGTTCCATACCCTCTAAAATGTCCATAAATGTCTACAAAACATCAGCTGAATTAATTTAATCCATTACTTTGATCTCCATCTCTTATGGTGGTCACTCAGGACAGGAGAGATGGTGTGTTGTGTGGAGTTACTGGGCACCAACGCCAGCTCAGGTCAGCCCACTGCTGCACTTGCACCGATTTTTGTAAGGCTTGTTCTCCATTGGTTCAGGTGGTTCCTGCTATAGTAATGCCTATAACATGCAACTCAAATAATGAGTTACAACAATATAAAAGGTATATCCATTACAGTTTCCACCCCTGGTCCCCTTCAGTCAGGTTATAGGGTTTAACTTTCCAATGAACTCCTCCCTTTGCTGTTAGCCTGGCTAGCTCCATCACACATAATGGTTACTTGGGAAGACAAACACCGTAACTCTGTGTCCAACCCCAATTCCTTCTTCTTTCCCCAGCTTTATATACTGAGCATGATATCATATGGTATAGAATATCCCTCTGGTCAGCTGGGGTCAGCTGTCCTGGCTGTGTCTCCTCCCAACTTGCGCATTCCCAGCCTACTTGTTGGTGGGGCAGTGTGAAGAGCAGAAAAGGTCTTGACTGCTTAGCAACAATGAAAAACATCAGTGTGCTCCTATCCTGAATCCAAAACACAGCACCATGCCAACTGCTAGTAAGAAAGGCAACTCTATTCCAGTCAAAATCATGATATTACACCTTTCACCCCTCGCTACTATTTTCCCTCTTGCTATTATTTATTTGAAGAACATCTCTGTTATAAGAAACATAGTAATTACTGTTATTTATACAGTAGCATGAAAAAAATTAATTAGAGTGCAAAATAATATTGTATTTTACCATTTTCATGTTTGTTCTGGGTTTTGGTTTTAAGTTATCTGTCACAGGCATAGAGGCTTCTTCTAACTTAAGTACATGCTGTTTCTCTGCTACTGAAATATCAGTGCTAAGTAATTGCTGAATTCTTTTTCATTTTTCTCTTTATCTTCACTTGGCCTTCACTGGCTTTGAAGTTTGTTTCAGGTCAAATTGTACATTCATCTTTTAAAGCATCTGAAGTGATAACCTCTGTTTGTCCTTTAGATCCTGAAAGCTTACATTTCTGTTCAACTTTAATTCGGCTCTTCATGGTCTGTACTGAAATTATTAGAGGAATTGAGTGATTTATTTTTAATGAAAAATAAGAGTCATACATCAGGCACAGACTTTGCAAAAGTGTATCATAGGAAAAAGGCTTTTGGATTTTGCTGCAACTGGTTGCAAAAAAACTGGTTGCTTTTTAACAAATTCTGATTTATGGACATGAAAACAGAACCCCTGAAAGCTGCCTGTCCAATGAGAACAATTCATTAATTAGCACTTCTTCACTTGTGATTATGAGCGATATAAACTTATATCCAGGAATTTCCTTTTTGCCCCCAAAGTCTAACATGTATAACATGTCTGTGTCTCCCCATATCTTATATGCACTGGGGTAAAAAAGTGTCATAGATACTTTATAAAATTATCTTTATATACTTTATAAAAATTTACATTTTCTGCATCAGCATCATAATCTGTCTGGCAGATTTCTACCATCATTCTGCTGGAGATTTTTTCTCTCTCAAAGATAGAGACCACATTAGGACATCCATTTTGAATATGAGTTGTCTTCCCAGAAAAAAAATGTTTAAACATCTTAGAGAACAGCCATGGTAGGACAATTTTTGGATTGACCTCAGAACTGCTGGACTAGGCCCTTGAAGCAGAAGGCTCTCGATTTTATTTTATTTTTTATTTTTATTTTTTGCTTTGTTTTTACAGAAGGCAACCAGGATGGCTGATAGACCTGCTGCTTCTCAACAGGAATGCAGAACAAGCAGAGGGAGATCCTGGTTGGCTGAAGAGACAGGTAGGAGGCAAACTTGGATTCTCTATGATCAGGAGTGCTTGGAGGGAGAGGAAGCAGGAAAATCTTTGGCTTGAAATATGGACAAAATTTGGACTGCTGTGGAGACCAGGCCATCCTTTACCAAATTCTGGGACTCTGCAACACTTCTTAATAATAAAGCAACTGGTTGAGAAACTCCTTTGCTGAGCCTAAGTACCATGTGTCTTGGGTTGGGTTTTTTTTTTTGTGTGTGTGTGTGAGAGAGAGAGTGCCTGGAGGTGTCAAACTAGAATTACAACACTGAGGAGTAGTTCTGAGAAAGTATAAGATTACTGAATGGGAAAGGGGACTCTCGGACGTATAAGGCTGCAGTTCAAAGCTCTGTGATAGCCAGGTCAGGAAGCACTGCGTCTCAGGGAAGGGTTTACACAGGAAATCACGGCCTGGGTTAGAGCAATGCTGATCCAGAGGTAGAAACAGCAACCGAGTCAGTTTAAAGATAGTTAGCTTTGGATTCAGCTGACTCTTCTGGCAGGTTAGCTGTTAACCCAGGCCTTAGATTTCAGTGAAGAGTTGTAGCAATCTTTGATCCTGCAGCTCTTAATGCTGTAAATGATCTTGCTTTTCAGAAGAGAAGTTGCAGAAATTGATGCTGTTGTCTTCTACGGTAGCTTTTGGGCACTTCTACCCTGGCTGCATTCGTGGAATGGGAACGCTGTGATGCTGTGGGTCTTTGTGAGTCCTCATTTGTCATGTTATTGTGGGCAAGTCATCATCCCCATTTAAGAATGGAAGATGGAGATGCTAATGGGAGAGTTGGATCCAAATGTTAATGTTACAGTGCCTATATTTAGGTACTGTATGTTCTTACTTAGTGCCTTACTAAGATGTGACATGTGTCCTGCATAATGAGCACTGAGAATGCATTGGACCTGTTCCCAATCTGATAGTATTTTATCATGATTTTAAGTTTGATACTAGTGAAATTATTACTCACAGTTTTTATTGTCTGAAGCAAAAGAATTAGGTTCTTGTATTTTCTCTAAGTGTGGGGAGACCTTGACATCAGTTGTAGTCTTTCCTTGCTCTGTGTAGCTTCACCTCTCAGTGATAGCACTGAGATACTTGTGGTGCTTAATTATAACACAGCTTTTTCAGTATCTGCTACTAAGTGAATTAGCTGCCAAAGTTCAGGTTTGTTAAGAATCACTCCCTTTTTCTGTAATTAACAGAATGCTTTCACAGGCACAGCCAGACATACAAACTCAGTGCAAAAGAATTACGATAAGGCTATAATGATCATGCACCAGTTTGCAACAGATGCTTACTTCCTTAATGAACTTTTATGTCACCATTTAAAAAAAAAGTTTAAAAGGTGGGAGGAGAGGACAAGAGGGGAAAATCTTTACTGCAAATAATTACATTAGCTTTTCTGAGATGTGTTCCATATAAGAAACTGGGACTGAAGGTCTTGGTAAAGGTGACACAGAGAGTTACTGTGTCAACTGTGTTGTGGCAACTGCCATTGCGTCTGTGCTGCTAGGCTATAGGGAGCCTAAGGTAAAATGTGTTAGCATGAACCTCCAGGAAAAAGGTCTAAGCTAAATCATTCTGTCTCCTTTCGATAAGTTAAAAAAGCAGCCACATACTGTGTTCCAATATAGCACCCTGTAAAGTGTCATAATTTAGCCATACATCAGGATCCTGAGGTGGAACTGCCCTGCTGAAGTTACTAAAACCCGGATCTGCAGTGTTTCTTCTTTGGTGCCAGTATCGTTTGTTTCCAAAACAGTGGATTAAATGAAGAAGGTTTCAGTTGGATCTCGTTATCCCACTAGAAAGAGTGATTATGCAATTTTAAAAGTATTTTGGGACCAGTGACCTGAGTTCTTAGTGCAGGCCATCCCTGCATTCAGTGAAGTGCAAAGTCTAGCTTTGTAAATGGCATTTGTTTGACTGGGCAGTCAGCCCTGGCTTAATCCCTAACACTGACTCTGTCCAAGGAAGGCTTGGGCCGAATTTACTTTAAGGAATGAATACACGCGATGATATGCTTTTACTCTACGTCCCATTCCTTCATTCATACCAAGCGGGAAACCGGACAGTGTGTACGCCAGCTCCTGCCTGGCTGTCCCACGTGGAAGGAATGGCATAGGGAATGCTGAGTCATGTCAGATCTCAGCCTGGAGGAACACATGTTTTGTGTAATGTTGCTGGAATGGTTTACCCCTTTACAACCAAATTAAAAATACACCTAAACTGACTGTTAATATCCCCCTCTGCCCCTCGTGTTTGTTTGCATCCGCATGTGTTTGTTTACAGAAAGCTGTTTACATTGTACTTAGTACCATTTTGGATGCCTTGTGATCAGCTCTCACCCACAGGTCATTTGATAAAAATCAGTGATCTAGAGGTCTGGGTCAAACGTGCCTTTGTGCGGCATGTCGTTTTCTCCTTGATCTGTGACCTAGAGATCATATTGAAAAGGCTGTAATTTACATGAATTAAAATTGGGCTAAATTGATTTTGATATTTTCCAGGGGAAGAATTCACTGTTTCAGGAGTTTATATCCAACATGGCAGGAGAGAGGAAAAGAAAATAAGGTGTTTGTTAGAAACTGTTATGTTTTCAGACCATCTTGCTGGTTTCCTCTGCTTGAATTTAAACATGGTAAGATTCTAGGGAGTTTCATTTTTGAAGTTTCCCCTCCCACCCTCACCCTGCCACTTTGTTAACTCTCTGTCACAGATTCAGTTTCACATGTTTGTCTTGGCGACTGTTAAGGGACATGTTCTTTGTCTTTTTCTTCAGTCTACTATACCTTTTTTTTAAGTTTCAATTCAGACCATTGGGTCACTCCACCTGTGAGTAGGTACCTAGTCTTGCTCTCTTGCCCTTGCATTTAAATCCCCTTTTGGAAGGGCTGCTGTTTTTCCAAGTTGCTATATTCAGCTGGCTGTGCAAACAGGAGAGTGAACCAAAATAGCTGTGATTTTCCAGTATCACGAGGACTGTTCAAGTCCTCCTTAAGACTTAAAGTTGTAATCTTTCTCTCTCTGTCATCATCCTCTCCCAGAGCTCTTTCCCCACTGCACTGTGGAAACTTTTTTTTTAAGCCATGATCTTTAAATCTGGCAAGTCATTCAAAGGTAATGCCAGTCATTAGCTAGAACAAGCATATGCTGCTTAGTCATGAAGTGACACACATCCCAAGGGAATGTTCCAGCTCCCAGATTCCTGCGTGCTCTGTAAGAGAACTCTTCCAGTCTCTTGTAACTAAATATTTATCAAGTCAGAGAGAGAGAATGACTTCCTCTCTCACTCAGCTGCGTTGTCACTGAGTGTGGTTCATATCTTCACTTTAATGGATGTGTAGTTATTTATACAAAGCTATATAAAGTTATTTAAACAGCTTACCTAATAGAAACTTACCCAAGACCAGCCTGTGTTACACAGAGTTACAGACCCCAGGATTAAAGTCCAATTCAAGGGCCTGAAACAAGATCTTCCATGGTAGCTGTAAATACTCTAACCACTAAACTAACATGAGAAGATAGGTGCTAAACATACAGGGAGAAACAGTCTTGTTCTGGTTTTTGCAAGCACTAAGTACTAGGGATGTTCAGAGCTGACCTACAAGCTCCAGCTGTCCCAGTGAATGTGCTGGAGGAAGAGCCTGCTTGAAGGCTTCTGCTTTGAGACTTCATGATTTTACTTCAGTCAGTGACATACCTATGGAATGATGCTAGGATGGGTTTGAGGACATGAAATCATGAAAGTTTACCTACCTGTGGGGTTAGAAAGCAGCTTTTGCAGAAATCAGTAGTGCTTTTAGTGGCCTTAGTCATCTAGTATCACTTCATGTTGGAGATTTTCTTCTGTTTATCTGTTATTTAGGTTGGAGTTACTGATAGAGGAAGGGATTAGTTGTATGTGTCCCAATATTGCCATTTTAGAATGAAAAACAAAAACATTAAAATGGTCCTTGAAGCATTCATGAAAGTATCTCAGTTTCTTAGGTAGTAGAAAGATCTAAAGAACTAGTTGTAGATTTTTAGGTTGATGTTTCCAAGAAAGAAACACTTATTCTTGTTCCTATATGCTTCTTGACCCTTTTGAAAATGTGACTCGAAGAAAGACTGAGTGAGTGCGTTTTGACTAAAGACATAATAGTAAGCTTGAGGGAACACAACCCGCCCCTTCCCCTCTGAAAGGAGGCGTTTAACAGCCCATTTTTTACTTCTCATGAGCATTTTCATAGACTCTGGAAGCCAGGAATGCTTCATGAACAGGAGTGTAGCATGGACAGAAGATCAATACAGCAATTGCTTTATTTCAGTCTTGGTAGGGAGCGGGAAGCTGAGCAACCTTTTTGGAGAAAGGCGTCAGGCTGAACTCGCTCACTGCACAGAGCAGTACAACCCGATAGATCCGAGGGCTGCGCAGAGCTCTCTAGAACAAAACCAACTGCTTGTATTCAGTCTGCTATGAAATAAGTAACCCGGGAAGATTCAAAGCACAAACCTTTGATGCCTGTGAAAACTACATTCCTGTAACTAAGGAACTGCCCACCTCTGCAGTAGTTTCAGTGTCTGGATATGTTTAAAATGCAGTGACGTGAAGGAAGGGGGAGAACAGTTTTCAGAGTTATACTTTAATCCGTGCTACTAAGCCTGACTGTTAATTTAACATCAAGCTTAATTTCATTCCAGGTCTTCGTTTGCTCAGTTACCTGGGGTAGATGCAAAGTGGATTTAGTGGCATTGTTTCAGACTTGTGCTGAATTAAATCAGGATGTGAAATCAGGATGTGGCTTAAACCAGAGCAAGTACAACATATTTTTCCACAGTTCTCTTTTCAGTGCTTATTTCAGTTTTTGCTGACGAATTTTGAATGCTTTCTCTACTTGTCTTTTTGCACAGTTGTTTTGAAAAAAGTATGTTTGATGTTTAGGCCTGACTTAATTATTTGAGTTTGAGGGGTTTTTTCCTTTGTCTCAGCAACAGCAGGATAGAGTTAGGACAGGACCGGGACACACAGTTTCATGTAAAAATAAATTAGTTCAGTCGCTCTTGTGGGAAGGCACTGCGTGCTGCTCCTTTACATGTTTATACATATTGATTTATCACAGTTAATAACATGAAGGCTCTCAAGCAGTCTCCACATCCATGCCTTCCTGCTGATGGCACTCGAGCAGTGGGACTGCACAGCCAAGCTGTTCTAGTATATCAGTCATCTCAGCTGCAAGGCAAAGCCAACACAGCTTTCAGGTAAACCTTCAGAGGGCCCTGCAGCATCCTGGATTTGCACTATGTGCAGGTAGGGGTCATGTCTGCAGTTGCAGTCTTTGGGAAGAGTCTCGATATTGCTGCCTCTGAGCAGGGGCAGTTTTCCTGGGGGTAAGCTGAGAGGTTTAGTGTTTCTGGGGAAGATGTTTAGGGAACAGAGGCTGTAACTGTCATGGACTAACACCATGCCTTTTGCATGCAAGGCAAAACCTTACAAGCGGTGTGCCAGCCCTGCTCTGCAGAACTGGTGAGAGGTCTCGGCTGGAGCCAGGGCAGCCACGTGGGAACACCTTGCACGCAGCATGGCTGGAGGCAGGTCTGTACCTCCTGGTGAAGGGAGCAGGTCTGGAAGAAACCTTCCTAGGCAGGGCTTCCCCTCATCTGTGTCCTGGTTTGAGGTAAAACAGAACCAACTTTCTTTGCAGCAATTTTACTTTTCAGTTAAGCCTCTTTTAACTCTCTGAAATTAACAGCATATTTTTCAGACAATGTCCACTTCTAGCAGATAAGTTCTGATATTTATAGTGAATACCAAGAAAGGGTATGCAGAGAGGCTCCTGCTTATACTTATTGCCATAACAATGTAACAATATTGCTATAACAACAAGGTAACGTTGTTATATGCCCCATTGGAGGGTCAGAAGTGGAGAAGCATAGAGTGGTCACACCTGCGGGGAGGAGTGGACAGGACAGGTGACCCAAAACTGACCAACAGAATATTCCATCCCATCCGCACCACGCTTGGTATAAAAGCAGAGGGATCAAAGGGATCATCCTCTTTCTTCAATGGCAGATGTCCAAGGAGGGCTCTGTTTGTCTGCCTTTGACCCCAATCTGTGTGTTCCGGAATCCGGTTCCCGTCCATCACGGTCCAGCGTGAGACTTTCCCAGTGCCTGCTGGTGACGTGATCATCACCCTGGGACCTTGATATGGCTTTGTGTTTATTGTATATATTTCATTATTTTCTTATTACTATCTTTCACTTATTTCTATTTTATTATTAATGTATCATTAAAGTAGTTTAGTTTCTTTTCAACTCATAAGTCTCTCTCTTTCTCTTATCCTCTCTCCTCTATGAAGGGGAGAGAGATAAAAAAGAGCATCTGTCATTTGTTTTAGTGGCCAGCCCAGCCCAAACCACAACAATCTGGCATACTGAGCTCTCTTCCACCAGAGGTAGTGGTCTTGTCTTTTGTTCCTCCTCTGTGAGAAGGGCAAAGCACAGCAGCATCTCATCAGGGAGAATTTTCTTCACCTGCCAGAGGGGATAGAGAAAAACAGGGGCTTGAACTGTGACTCCACGTGAGCCAGACAGGTCTTACAGGCATGGCTCTGCTCTACAGACCTACACTGAATGTTTGGCCTGGTGAGTGTGAAAGGTCTTACCTTCAGTGGTGGGATGCTTTGCCTGCAGTGGTGATGTAGGAGGTTCTACCAGAGCAGCCAAAGAAACAAATCCAGCAGCACCCCGTTTGAGTTGTGTGTCCCCTTTACCCAGCATACCCAGCTCCACCAGTGAAAGTGCCCTTGTCAGTAGTTCAGTTTGTGAGATGAGTCCAGTCCTGTGGCATTGCAACAGATTCAAGACCTCAGTTCCCTTGAGTTCTGTGTTCTGTACTTTGATCTTCCCCAATATTTGAGGCACCAGCCTTCAGGGTGCAAGGTGAAGCTTGTCACCACTGTGCCTCACCTGGCTATGGAAGGGAGGGTGGCTTTGGCAATATGAGGACTGTGCCAGCAAGCCTGTGAGGCAGCACCAAGGGAGAAGAGTGCTTCTGATTTATCATGTCCTGACATAATAGGTGCAGAGCGTTCTCAGATCAGAAAGTGGCACTCACAAAATACAGATTCCTGTTTAATCAGATGTGCCTCCCGGGTACCAGATGTGATGTGGCTGTTTTAACTTCCAGTTCTATATGAAAAACTTTGTTTTTATTAAAAAACCCTAGTCTATTTAAAAAGATAATTAGCTGCCCTCCACCACCAGGATTTTGATGGAAAACTTTTAAATAAAGGCTGTGGAAGAAGTGTTTGCCTAGGATCAGAATGGTAGTTTCGAAGAATGGCAATATAATATACTAAAGAAGTTTTGCCCAGGAATGCTTGATACCTTGGTACTCTAAGTTGTTAAACTAGGTGTCTGTGGAAAAAGAAGAAAATTCTGTGTTTAGTACCTTGGCCTTTGCTTACAATGCATCTAGCAACATTAATATTTCCCTTGTATATGATTTTCTCTGCTTTGGAAATGTAAATATGTACTTGTAGCTATAAGCTCATGTTAATGATTTTATCAGGAGATCCAGTTTGCCAAATCTTGCAGCTGGACTATTGCCATGGTCATGACTTATAATCAAGAGGAGATTTTGGCTATGCCATGAAATAGGACTCCAGTGAGACTGGTCAAATATATAATAGATGAGGCCTTGAACTGAAGAGACTTAGTGAGTCAGAGTGATTTGGTAAGTGACATGTTTTTCATGTTGTCAGTAAAAGAGACTGACTAAGAAACCCAAACCCCAGTATGAGTATGCAAATAAAGCTCTTGGTCATATCCTGACCAAATGGGAACAGTTCAGGTTGAGTATTTGGATCCCCAGTTTGCCAGCCTCTTTTCTAATATTCAAAGATTGCCAGCAAAGTAAATTGTATTATAGGTTTCTGTTCCATCCTGTCATCCACAATGTCCATAGATTAAAAGAACAGCAGGAACACTGACAGCAACAAAATACTTCCAGTCTGAGATAGAAATAATTTTTAAATAAAAGGAGGAGAAATATTTCTCCTTTGGACTCAGACCACAAATGGGACATCTCAAGTACATGAAGTTATAGTTTAAAACGGAGATTTGCAAATAATTTCAGCTATATGGCTTTCACTGTGCACTTTCTAACACAGAGAGCTTGCTGCAGCAATAGTGCTGTGCAATAATTACTTGCAAAAATAACTTCTTTCTCTGTTCACATTCATCAGTCATCATTAAAGGGCTCTTGTAACGTTAAATGCAAGTCTGCTGTTAAAGTGATGGTTGTAATGAGAAAAGGAAAAGATACTGGGTTGACATCTGAATAAACAGGAGGAGATGATCCATGGTCAAGGTTATTTTCACCCATCGTTTCAATGTGGAAATCAAAAGTTTTCTTAATAAAGAGAGAGCAGCTTTGGGAAGTGACTGAACTCATAGTGACATGTCATTTAAATACTTGGCTAAGCACGAAAGCCTTCTTTTAAGTTTGGAGGGGGATAGCTTAGAGGGCAAACTTTTGTTGCTACTGTTCCATTCAGGCAAGCTTTCAAAGTGTAATCAGAACCATATCCATCATATAGCATGTCTTTTCCCTGTTCTCGTCAGAAATATTTCTATGTAAATTGCATGTTTTTCTTTCTAATCTGAAAGAGAATGCTATGACTTCCAGAAGACACGCAGCCAGAAACTCTTCAGTTTTCAACTCAGCTCCTGTGTGGCTTTTTAGCTTGTTTCCCTTCTCTGAAGGACAGCAATAGCTGCCTACATAAATTCTCATCTCTCAGGATGAGTCCTCATCCATGTCTGGAATGTGGAAGGGAGTGAGGAGCCAGTGGAGCCCATCAGGTCCAATATTTGGTCAGCCACTGAAGAGAGAAGAGGAGTTGTTCTACTGAAGCCCCACTGTGTCAGGTCCTCTGCACGTGAATGCTGTCAGGCAGTACCTGATTCAGATCTGGGTGCCACCTCAGTATTACTGTTTTCTGGAATTTCTTATATATTTTGTCAATATTGGAAGATTTTTACCCCAATGTCTCCACTGAATCTACTTGTCACCTACGCCCTCAGCCACCTTTTCTTCCTTGATGGTAGTATTTGTCCTTTCCTGAGCTCTGCTAGTTCTCTCCGTAGCTGTATACATCCGCTGCTGTAGGACCTTACTGGTAATATAGGTCTGTTGTGGTTTGGGCCAGACTGGCCAATGATGAGATGACAGATGCTCTCCCCCACCTCAAACCCACCTCAAATCAACAACATCTCGGTCTCTGAAAGCCCATGCAGGACAGCCAAACGGTCCTAAGCAGCCCAAAATCCTGGTCTTTGTAATGTAATGACGTTGCAACACAGCCTTTGACAAGAAAACCTATACACGGGAAACTATTTTGTGTAGCAAGTATTTATCCTGTGTATTACTTCTAGGTCACAATTTTACCTTTAAATGTTCTGTATTACACATTTGTGCCTGTGCAGTTAATGTCTGAATGGAAATCTGTAGGGTCACTTTCAGTGTAAAAATGAATCTGCATGAGTAAGGATGTTCTTCCATCTATCCCTCTCACCCTTCATCTGCTGGCACCCTTCGGTTGATAACAACCTCCTTCCCCACAAACCTTTGCCTTTCGCTTTCCCAGCCCCCATCCTCTCTCCCAGGAGGCAGCACACAAAGGATAGTGTTCCTTAGAGGGAAAAGAGGAGGCTTGATCTAATCACCCGGGTAGAAGAAGCAGGGGGGCACAGAAGACAATAAAATTTTAACTTGATGATGTTACTTTTTTTTTTTTTCCCCTGAGTGTTAGTTGTATGCACATCTGAGTGGATTGTGCCAGCCGTATGGATAGCAAAACTTCTGGTTTCTGGGAAGTTTCCTACTTCTGCTTTAAAATGGCTGTCAGAGTTCTGGGGTTACATTGTTAAACTGACCACTGAGGAGTAGAATACATGCAAACTCTTGATTTCCACATGAAATATTAAGCAAACTTCTCAATGAAGCAAATCAGCAGAACTGACATGTGGTTTGATCTAAATTTTCCCTTGTGGTTTCTTTTGTCTCAGTCTGATTATGCTCCATACAGTCAGTTCTGTTCTTGCCCTCGCTGGGAATGATTCTCTTGCTTTTCTCCCAAAACTGCTCCTGGGCTCACCTACCCAATGCTTCTTGTTCTGTATGTTTTTCCATTTTCTCACCACTCAGAAAATGACCTGCCAGTGCCTTTCTGTTCCTATTTCAGCCAGATTTCACCATCTTGTTCCATCTCTTGCTAACCTTTCTCCTCTAGCCATTATACACGTGAACAGTTATATTTGGCCTATTGGTATCTCCTTTCAAGACCAGGACTTTTCTCCATGCTTCAAGGTATCACAGCACAAAGTAATTTCAGCTTCTCAAGTAGAAAAGATGAAGATAATAGCTTTCCTCATCTGTCAGATATACTGATGCCACACTATTCTACAGTGCTCTCAGCAGCACACTAATTTCTGCCATTCACTGCTATCAGAAGACGCTAATAATCCCGGTTCCCTTTTCAATACCGGTAACTTTCATCTCTCTACTCAGCTTGTCTTCCCCATTTGGCCTTTTTCCTGAGCCACATGTAAGCAATTTCGATCTTTGTATTAAGCTAAATTCTCTCCTTCCTTCAAAACCCCCAACCAACTTCTACTAGTTTGCCTCCTCCTGACTCATACCAGTAGGCTCTTATGCCTTCCCATCACTTAAGAAACTCCCCTGTAATGTTTGGTCTGGACTCTCCGTCATCGCTATTATTGCCCAGCACACAGATTTCCTGCGCTCGCTCTGTAGTGGGAGCCTCTCTGCGCTCTCCTCTGATCAATCGCTCCTTTCATGTTGACAGTCCGACTGCTTCCTGTTGAATCTCAAAAGCTCCCTTTTCAGTGAGCAAATCATGAAAGCACCTTTGTTTCATCTTTCGAGGTTTTTCACCAAGTACAGCTGAAACTAATTTTAATCTTTATTAATGTTTCACAGTGGGTAATTAATAACAGTATTACTAATGCTTTCCTTTCTCTTGACAGTTTTTATGTGTTCTCAAACTTGGTACCACCTTGTATACTAATTATTGCTTATATACTAGTTATGCAGGCATCTTCCCTGTCAAGATACCTGCTTCCCTCAGTCTGTAATGATTCCCTTTTAGCACTATGACTTCTCTGCCATGGCATCCCAGAAAGGATGTATCAGACTGTGATGTTTGGTCTTAATTCTTTCTCCCCTGCAATCGTATCAGTTTGCACCAAAATGTGTTTAGACAGAAACTGGGACTAGAAAGGCATGGAATGTGGCACAGGCTGACATCGCTGAAATTGGCTTAGAAAGCTGAGAAGAGGCAGGCTTGCACTGAAATGTACCAGGAGAAGGGGAACGCTCTGACTTGCATAACACCAAAGCTAAGAGCAGGATGTCTTGGGACACAGAAGATATGCAAAGGGCTGCCTGGGTCAAACAGCTGAAAACTGACCTATCTGGAGTGTGCAATAGGCTCAGAGTACTGATTCCAGACAATTTAAAAGATGGAGAGTTGAGAACAAGCAGGCTTGTTGCATAACATAGACACGCACCAGAGAATAAACCACTGGATGAGTGCCTTGCCACCAGTGGAACCACAGATGTGGAGCCAGAACTAGTTCACTTTCATGACTTGCCATACCCATGCTATTTCTGCCAGCGTCTGGGGTAGGGACAGATGAATTCTCCCACAGTGCCTTGTAAAAACAGTGCAACGTTACAAACCCTAAGCACCACATCTGGAAAAATGGAACAGGGTAAACGCATGACTTGGCTCACGCAGACACTTGTACACCCCCTTTCCCCCAGTGCTTACCCATTATCCTGTCGTTCTCCATTATGGTAAGCGGATACAATAGGAGTGTATTGAAGGTCTCCCTCTCTCAAACTAATCCTGTACTGGAGAGGAACTCTGGCTGAGGAGCTGGGGGCAGGGAAAATCCATGCATGGAAAAGCAGCGTGATTCAAAGGCGTGGAGTCATGTCTGTTGGCATGCTTGGGCTGTGGCATAACAGCTCTGCTGAGAGGGAGCTAAAAATTGGCAAGATTGGTGTCTGAGGGTGGGGTTGGGCAGGAACCTGAGCAGAAACAAGCATAACACGTAGCACAGACTTGGTGTGTTACTACGTACACCCCCATCCCCTCTCACCCCTCCACCCCCCGTTCACCCCTCCACCTTTTAAAGTTATTTAGGCTTGACAGATGCTAATCCTCTAAATTGGGCTTAAATCTTGATTCATTGCTTCAGGTGCTTTGGCACTGAAGACCATTCCAGGAGTCTGAGGAGCTCATCCAGAGTTTTCCACATTTTAGGCCTAGGCTGTACCCACTGTATACAGCTGTGGCCATCCTTCTGTTGAATACTCAAGGACTGTTTGAAGAGGGATCAAGTCAAGAGGGAGAAAGAATGTATATAATCTGTACATTACAGTTGCTTTCCCAGAACCAGATTTGCCCTGTGGCCTTTCCCCAGCTGGTGGAATTTTTGATGTGCCGTTGTGTCCTGAGTTATGCAGTGAAGGAGTTCATCCCTTGCCTGCATACACCTCAGCCTCATCAGCAATTAGTTGTGGCTGTAACGGAGGTTACACTGATGCTCCAGCGTGGAAGAGACTGTAGATGAAGGGCAGAAAAAAGCATCTTTCAGTCAAGCCCCCATTGCCTGTGCATTCTTAAAACCTAGAGAAATTCACCAGCTAGAAGTCTAGACCCAAGTGGAAGTGGAGAGCATAAAAAGCCTTTCTGTTACCTATGTCCTTGCAGAACATAGTATTCAAACCTAATTGACAGAAAATCAGGAAACCAGCACCTTAACCCTGCCTCTCCATTAAATCCAGATAGAACAGTTGCTCAATGTTAAAAAAAAAAAAAATAATTAATTTTAAAAAAGGTTCTTTATGGCTGGGATAATTTGATATCAATACACCAATTTTTGCATTCCCATCCACTCTCTAGGTAGCCCCATTTAACTTGCACTTATTTGCAATGACCTCTGAACAGCCAGAGATCATGCTGCCACCTTGAGATTTTATCCTTAAGAAGAGACCTGTTAAGAGTTCCTTTCCATTTATTACAATTTTCTGTCCACAGAGTCATAACATCTATTTGTACACCAGACCCGCACAAATGAGAATAATGTATTCCTTGAAGTAGGATATATAATCCTTAATAACTCAAACCCTACCCTAGGAATTGCCGTAATGAACAATGCAGCATATGAAGGTCCATCACCCAGTTTGTGTCTGCAGTTTACTAGTACTATATCCAATAAAAAGATAACATTTTATATGTAAAAATGAGACTGATGTCAACCATCATATGAGAAGGGACACCTCGTAATTGAACAAGAAGAAATGTCAATTATAAGGGTATGTACAAAGTAGAAAAGGAGGTAGAAAAAAGAAAATAATGTTGAACTCACTTTTACAGTTCAATAAGAAGGATGCTTCTTAGGGAAGAAGGCAGGCCTGGCTGCTTCTAAGGAATTCTTTACTTCGAATAAAATGCACAAATTGTTTTGGGCTTCACACTGAAGAGGGCCCATGTCACATTCTTCAGGAACTACTAAGTTACAGAGCCAGGCACATATACTGTGCCTGTATATCCCCCATTGTCCTCCCATGATTCTTGTCCTCCTTTAACAGTTCAGCTTCAACAGGAAGAGTAGAAAAAGGTCTCATTCCAGAACAGCTTCTGGTGTAAGAGCCTTGAGCCTTCTCAGGTCCAGAAGGAAATTGCACCCAGGTCTCTACTTGCTATTTGTAAGCTCTAGATACTAAAATAGAATGCAAAAGGAATTAATCTTATCAGTTGTGACTTTGCATGAGAACATAGAATCACAGAATGGTTTGAGTTGGAAGGAACCTTAAGGATCATCTTGTTCCAACCCCCCTGCCATGGGCAGGGACACCTCCCACTAGAGCAGGTTGCTCAAAGCCCCATCCAGCCTGACCTTGAACACCTCCGGGGATGGGGCATCCACAGCTTCTCTGGGCAACCTGTTCAGTGTCTCCCACAGTACAGAATTTCCTCCTAATATCTACTCTAAATCTCCCCTCTTTCAGTGTGAAACCATTACCCCTCATCCTATCACTACACTCCTTGATAAAGCATCCCTCCTCATCTTTCCTGTAGGTCCCCTTTAAGCACTGGAAGGCTACTATAAGGTCTCCCCACAGCCTTCTCCTCTCTGGGCTGAACAACCCCAACTCTCTCAGCCTGTCCTCACGGGAAAGGTTCTCCAGTGCCCTGGAGGCCCCTGCCACTGTGCTTGCACTTGACTCAACACCGTCCATCCTTGCAAAACAGCGTATGACTGCTGGACTCAGCCCATGAAGAAGTGGGACGCAAGTTAGGCTCAAAGACATTGCCACATTGTAGACAGCATGTGGCTTTAGGTTGGAAATAACAGTGAAACTGTTCAGCTCAGCCCAGAACATTAGATATGTTAGGAGTATTCCAGAAAGAAAATAAAAAGGCCACTCCTGACAATTAGGCATGTAAGCAATTAGGACAGGAAAAGTACAGTTCACTCTGTTAAGAGTTCAAAGCCTAAGTTCATTATGGCTTGAAACCTGGAAGTCTTAAGTTCCTTTGCAAAACCTGTGTGTCCATGCTTATGGGACATTGGTGGATGATTAAGTCATTTGTTACCTTAGTTGTCTCATGTTCTCAAAAACAGAAGTTCCTTTCAAGCACTTTAGGATGGAAACAGATCCTCACTTGTTATGAAATGAGTTGCAGGCACAGAGCCAAAATTTGCCTGTCAGACTTGTATGAGTACTGGATTTACTTGTATGGATGTAGACTAGGATTTGCCTTACAGCCTGTCCCAGCCCCAGGTGTTTCAAATGGCAGCAACACGCTGTGCCTCTGCTAGCCGTAAGTGCAAGGATTGAGAGTGTCTTGGCAGTAAGGTCAATAAAATGTAGTTGACTCAGTTCCTGGGCTTATAAAAGCAATCTTGCTGAGGCTTCGGCGCTACTTTCACCTATGTGATTCATGGTTACGTAGCCACCTGCAGCTGTAATTACCTGGCTTAAGCGTGAGGCTCTCCGGGAACCTCTCTGAGGGCTCTCAGTAGCTCACTAATTTGTGCTACTCTAGGAATTGATTCAGACCTCATTTCCTCTTTCTCTGCATGGAAGGTCTTAGCCTACTGACACATTTAACCCAGTCGCCTCCAGCTTCACGCAGGCATGGGTTCTGCCCGTTCAGGCATGGTGCGAAAGCGAGATGCCTGCATAGAACGGACTTCTTTTGCAGCTGCAGTAGTAGCAGAACGTAATAAAAGCTACATAAGATGAGATGAGCTCATTTAAGCCACAGTTTCTCACATCCAAATACAGCATGAGGTCTCCGAGGGGATATTAGAGCTGCAGATGTACCAGGGTGCAGACCTGTAAGCTCTGCGGCACAACTGACGTTAAGCAGCTAGATTATGTTCATCCATGCCTGGAAGGGTCAGCAAAAACTTCAGCACTTCCACCAGGGAAAAAAAAAAAAACCCTTCTACTACTTTATGAGAGGCTTTCCCTGATCCTCTTCACAGTGTACCCATGTGGAAGCCTTACTGCTTAAAGCAGATAGCTACTGAGGCTGGAAGCCAGCTCTCTCACCTGGCTGCTTGGAGGGCTGTGGCTCATAGTCAGAAGCACGCCAACCATATGGTGCCCAGATGACGTGTAATAGCATTTATTTAGTGGCCTGGAGATCTGAGGTTCCACTGGCTGGCAAAAGGAACAACTTCCCTCTAAAGAACAGTTACTGACAGGTGCCAGGGCTGTCGTTTGCTCTTTTGTGATACCATGCCCGTGTAACGCAGCCAAGAGCTGCGTGGAGGAGCCATGCAGACAGTGTCACAGGCTGATGATTAGCAACTTGATGACAACATAAGCCAAAATACAAGATAAAGCACAGCATGTAGTTAGCAAACAAGGTACAATTGTCTCCTTTTGTCATTAGGCTGTGGGATAAGAAAGGATGAGGCAGCCTTGGAATATTTTGGTTGCCACTTGTTATCTAGAGCACTGCTAACAGAACACTGCTAAATCAGCCTTGCCAAAGGCAGAGGTGGAAATGATGTTCTGATGAATTAGAGAGGGCCTGGCAGAACCTGTTCAGACATAGCTTTTGTCACCCCTACTGAAAAAGTGCTTATTACTTTTATTATGGAAAGGCCTTAAGACATTATATTTTCAACCCCTCCTCCCTCTGTTTTGCTAGACACTGCACAAACACAGAGGTAGACCTACTCACCTGTCTGGAGCTCTGAGAGCACTGTGAGCATTGGCACAGAAGCTGCTCTTCAGCCAGCTTTTTTTTTTTTTTTCACTGTAGTAAGAGGAAATATACTCAGCCTAATGGCAAAACATCTACTGAAGTCAATGCAGGAGTCTCTCTTTCCGTCTCCCCCCAGTAAAGACGTAGCTGATTTCAGAAGTCCAAACTGCTTTTGACTGTGGATTACAGGCCAGACTAACTTTGCCCAAAGTTTCTGTCTTAACTCTGCTCTTATTTATTACCTAGCTACAGTAATGACATATCGTATAAGATTATATAAACCAAGATTGTACTGTACAAAGGGCCCCAATTTATTTAACCAATATGTCTCATGGTGTCTGGATGATTACATACAAAATGCCAGGGGCAAAAAAGCAATAAAAGCAACAAGACACTAGAAGTATTGTTCAGATAGCTGTGTAATAATCTTAAGCAATTTAATTTTCTGTGTTGAAAGTTAATTACTTACTTTAGGGAAAGACCAACTTAATGTCTTCAGTCAACTAAGTGGCTAAGATTCATTAAAAGGAACCCATATTATGAATACCTTCATGCCACATTGCTTTTATTTTCAGGGATAAAACTTCTTGCCCCCTACCTGCAGCCAACTTCTGTTCTAAACAGATTTTATACAGTTCTTTTCTCCATAAATTCTGGGAACAAAAGCTTGGAACAAACCTTTGTGGACTGTGTAAGAACATGCCCAGATAACACAGGTGTCTGACATCAGCCGCATATAGCAGAAAAAGGCAAGGAGATTCACCAAACGAAAATTTGAACAGCCACAGAGATAAAATGGGGCAAACTTTATATGAGAGTCATTAATGTAATATTGTTTAGAGTCAGAAACTTAAGAAAACTGTACCTTTAAAAAAAATTGTCAAAAAAATTGCCTAAAAATAGCAGAGTCAGGAAACGAGCCAGAATTACGTATTGGTATGTAAAGATAAATATTGGAAACTTGCATAATGTTGCTGAATTGGCCTTTTTAGGTGTGCCTCACTGAATTCAGTACAATTTCCCTGTAGAAGGAAAGCCTGTGAATAGGCTTAAGAGAGGCATGGAGGGATTGGAAGGAGAAGAAATAACTAAAGTAAACACACCCTAACCTGTTCATAATAATAGCATCTCCCAAATGCTTTCCTTGCTTTTATCGTCACTTTAAAAACCACCAGTAGGTAACAAAAACATTCCTGCGAAGGGTGTGTGTGAGCACTAAATCTGTCATAGGTAAGAATAATCTAGAATCGGTCACATAGGTGTAAAGTACCCTTTGAGTCTGGAAAGAGGCTGTGAAAATAAGCAGCCAGCACCCCTTTGTTTGATATTTGCTCTTTCATAGCAATGCTTGAGATCAGTGGTGGAAGAGGCATAAATTCCTGCCCTGAAAACCTGGCATAGGGTAAGATCTTCCAGGCATCACTAGCAATTATGAACATCAGCCAAGAGAGTCTCCTGTTCTCCTAGCACACTTACCTACTGCCCTCAGACGGCAGGTTTGTCGTGTGTCGCCCTGTTGCTGTGCAGCCAGAGATGTGCACAAGAATCCCATTTGCCTTTTCAGCCAAGAGCCTGAAATGTCTGAGGTACTGACATCCCATTTAGACACTGCCAGCCTTTTCAAAGCTGCCACTCAATTACTGCTTAATCCTGGGGGCGCTTGAATTTCTACTCTTCAAAATTTGCAAAGCCTGCCTTAGAGCTTATTAGCTGCTCTGAATCTTATCTGAAGGTGAGGCCCAAGGTGTGGTGCACAAAGCAGGGAAGGGAATGCCTTTCTTGCTTGAGGGCCTCAACCCTTAGGCGTGTGTAAAGCTTGTAACAGAAGGGGTAGATGCAGACCGCTGACATGTGGAAAGCATTTAAGTGCTGCATAAAGGACAGAAGGTGGGGAGAGAGAGAGGGAGTGAAACACCAAATATGAAACAGAACCCTGGAAGGGCTGCTGTGGGTTGCCAAAGGTTACCTAAAGAGTTGACTAGGCAGTGATGTCCATCTTCTGGAGGAGGCTGACTACTCAGATCTGAACTAGAGAGTCATCTCTCTGATCAGCTGCATTAGGAAATACTTCAGTGCCTCAGCCTCTATCTTCTCTCCTCTTTCTGGTGTTTTAATCTTGATTAGTTTAGATGGCTACTCAGTTACCCAAATGCTGTGTGCAGAGCTTGGGGCAGAAAATTTCAGGGGCAGCAGGCTGCATGCATTGCAGCAGGAACAGAGTAAAACCAACCAAGTATTTCCAGCAAGCCTCATCACTGTCTGCTGATTACTGTCCCATTCACATTGCACCTCACCTCCAAATTCAGCTGTAGCTGTTACCAAGCAGGGCTTCTGCTAATCACACAGTTATAATTAGCACTTCATGGCAAGAGTATATGCTCCTCTTTGGGGGTTCAAGTAGCCCACAGTCATCTTCCAGGAACTGAATCAGAGTTCTGTGTTTTTGCGGTGTATTCCTTACTCATCCTTGTGTACAAGTTTGATGACTTCTCCTTCCTCGTAGGTCTGCATGTGGTAGGACAGCCCCAAATGCAGCTGCAGCAGCGCTGCTGCGTCCCGCCTCACCTGGGCAAAGAGGCCACGGAAGAGATGGCTGTGCTGAAAAGCACCAATAACAGACACCAGCAAGGCCGATGCAGTTTGTGTATCTACACATTCCAGCAGAGAAACTAGTTATTACTTCAATTATAAGATGATACTCAGTTAGTTACAAAAAGAAATATCAAAAAAGTCTGAAAGAAACGTCTTTTGACACCTGAAAATAGCATTGCTACCTTTTTATTTTTTTGTAATTAGCAGGGGAGGAGGGCAGGCAAAGTAGAGAGGTTTAGATTCATGGCCAAGTTCCTGTTTGCCAACGGGATAGCAATACGAGTATTATGACTTGTGTTTTGCACAACATTTGTCTCAGGTTCTAATAAATACACAATAACTTATCTCCTAAATCAGTAAAAAAAACCAAACAGGCAAGTACTAACTACAAGTAATTTTGTTCCATTTAAAATGTAAATCCATTTAAAATGTATCACAAAGTTCATGAGCTTATCTTGCTGACATGAAACTTGTCAACTCCCCTTCGAGCTGCCTCCAGCCCTATAGCTTTGAAGCTTGCTGGGGCTGTGGGGCAGAGAGCCCAGCAGATTTCTCAAGGAAATCTTGGGTATGTGTGTGTGGGGGCAGCGTGTGCAGTGATTGTGGTCTCATTGTAGCTTTCTGCAACCATTTCCAATGTCACAGTGACCTGCAGTTATTTGGGAAGGAAGTCTCCAGCTGCAAGTATCTTTAATTTGCAACTCTTATCTACTCACTGAAAGAAGCCTGCTGGGATTGGTATGCATCCCTATTAAAAGTTGTGTGAACGCTTCTTTTATATTTTTAAATACTGAGTTTACATGACACTTCTGATCTCGCCATGATTACATAGAAATTCCAGTTAGCTTTGCCTTTCACAGCTAATGAGTGCTACTAAAACAATTTTTATACTTAAGCAGTGGGATGCGTAGAGTGGAACTGGAGATGAGTCAGCAGTTAGCTAAGGTTATTTGAATAGCAATATGAACCATGCCTGCCACGGGGAAATTCTCTGCAAAGGTCACACCAAGTGCCTCCTATTGAGATGCTACCACCCTGACGATATGAATTCTGTTAAGTATCTCACGGTTTTTAGACTGAGCATCATTCTTTTTGACATTTGGACGTGGACATATTAAATCCCCGCTGCTTGGTATCTGGATGACAGGGAAGAATGCTTGACATCCTTGGTACTATTCACAGCAAGGCAATGCCTGCCAGACTGACAGATGCTGCTCTCCCCCTGTCTAGGGGAGTTAGGCACTAAAATTAGCAACTATTAAAACAAACGTACTGAGTGAGGATCTGCTGAATCTCACCCACGAGAAATACTGGAGAGAAAGTAAGGAGTCACCACTGTCTGTTTCTACGGGAGTTAGGGCTGTAATTCACAAGCAGGGACAGCGCAGCTGACAAAATGACTGTCCCCCTACTGAGATCACAGAATCACAGAATCACCTAGGTTGGAAAGGACCTTTTAAGATCATCTAGTCCAACCAATAGTAAATAAATAAATAAATAAATAAATAAATAAAAAAACCCAGCCAAAAAACACACACAAAACACCACCCAACACTGATCCATATCTCCGAGCACCATGTCAACTCCTCTCTTGAATACCTCCAGGGATGGTGCCTCAACCACCTCCCTGGGCAGCCCATTCCAATGCCTGACAACCCTTTCAGTAAAGAAATATTTCCTAATATCTAACCTGAATAATGAGCAATAAGGTCTCCCCTCAGCCTCCTCTTCCCCAGACTGAACAACCCCAGCTCCCTCAGCCTCTCCTCGTAAGACTTGTGCTCCAGACCCCTCACCAGCTTCGTTGCCCTTCTCTGGACCCGCTCCAGCACCTCCATGTCTTTCTTGTGGTAGGGGGCCCAAAACTGGACACAGTACTCGAGGTGGGGTCTCACCAGTGCTGAGTACAGGGGGACGATCACTTCTCGGGTCCTACTCACCACACTATTCTTGAGAGACAGCCGGGTGGCTCAAGGATGTGGCTCCCCCAGAGTGAAGCAGAGTCAGGGCGGTGACGACCTTTACAAGTTACTACCTACACTGATGTGGAGTGTGTGCTGGGGGGTGTTAGCCCAGGTACAGGGTGTGCGAGACAGTTCCCTGGTGAGGCACCGCTTCTCACCGACAGTCCTGGAGAGGAAACGGTTCATAAGCTAAAGCTCGTTCAGGGTTCAGCTCTGTTGCCTCTGCAACCCCAGGAAACAAGCACACCAGCTCCCCTTGTGAATTACAGCTTTTGGGAACTTCACCTTGAAGAGCAGGAGAGTTCTTCAGGTAGAACTGATCTCTTTAATTCGTTCTGCTGGGATCACTGCCTAGGCTCCTTCATTTGCCGAAAAAAGGAAAAAAAAAAGAAGAAAAAGCAGCACAATAACACACACAGCTGCTTGTGATGGTTCCACCCTCCCTTATTCAATTGTTCAGCAGTTTAACATTCTGCCTGAATGTTGCAGACCTACTTTTAATTCTCTCTTCTAGCTGAGAGGATTCAAGGCCACATTGTTCCAGCCCTCCACTCAAGTGACCTAGCTACAAAACAACTGAGTTAATAAAAAAAAAAGGAGAAAGACATCCCACCATAAATGCCTTCATGTTCTGCTGACCCACTTCAGTAAGAACACTTGGAGACTCTGAGTGGCTTCTCACTGAGACTGGGAACTGCCGTTGCTCTGTAAAACCAGCGTTACTGGTTGCAGACAGACACAGGCTTTAAAGCACCCTCTGCATCAGAGGCGAGCGGGGGTGGGTTTAAAACTTCTGTGCAAGAGAAATCTCAGGCCTCTGAATTACTCACCAAAAGTCCGCTTGTATCAGTCTCCCTGACATGTTTGTATCAGAGCCTTAAATGCCATTAAACTCCAGAGGGTAAAACAAAGATGCCCCCAAAGGCAAGGCTAAGAACAAAAGCATTAGTGAATTAGAGTTGGTCATCACAAGACCGAATGGCGTATCCTGTAGGGGTTGCTATACCGCGACAGAGCCCTGGCCCCTAAGCAACAACTGGGGTTTAACAACTGGCATTTATTGCTATAGATAAATACCAGCTGCCTCACTCCACAGGTTAGTTTATGTCACCGGTTTTAGCCTTGCATATGTAAACAAAGATATAAATTTGAATTTTGGGTAGTTTTTCAAAGCTGATCTTACCCAACAACAGGAGCCCTTACTGAGACACTGAGAAATGCACAAGCAGTGAGTTGCACTGGTTTGAGTTACAAAAGTGGCCTTATATCCTTTTGAAAACCAGTCTTTTTGGAACATACACCACACATGTGTTTGTACATACATAACTGTAACAACAGCTTGCAGATACCTCTTTTCACTTTCTTTTATAACAAATTAATTTGATTAAAGAGCCAAAAATTCAGTGCATGCCAAAGCTGCACTTTGAACAATCCTGACAGCATAAGTCCTTGTTGCGGTAGGAGCAGAGCTTCTGTGGGGACTGCCCGTATTTTCCTCTGTATGCTGCACCAAACGAGCTCTTCGGGACCCAAAACAATAAAAAATTGTGTTGTGAGCCATTTGCCCTTCAGCTCAGCGCTAGGAGCTGTAATGCCACCTACTGATGGCTCTAGAGAGTGGCCTCAAGTTCTGAGCCCGCTTCCTTCAAAGGAAAGCCCGGCGGCCACGGCGGCCATGCCTTCGGTAGGGAGGGAAGGAGGGAGGCTGCCCCCGGCTGGGGGCTGGTGAGGACCCGGCCAACCTCGCCTCCTTCAGATACCGCAAAACTGGTGTCACTGATAGTTTACACAAGCTCGTTTTCGAGTTTGTTATCCCTACCGCCTCTAAATGTAAATATTTTCAGCAAAAAGGCAGCAACTGAGAGAATACTCATTTTTGATGCATTTGGATTTCTGTCTTCTCTGAAAGCATTTTGAACCCTTTTCCCTCTGTTTTTCAGCATCTTCCATACTTCTCTTACAGTCCTACTGTACCATCCTGTGCTCCCTTATGTGTCTGGGCAGGCACCATTCTTCTGCAAACCTAACTGGGACTCAGGTAGAGCAGAAGCTTCAGAGCTTTTCCTTACAGGTACCACTGAAAGATTTTTTGGGGCATTGTTCTTTTCAAAAGATGACAGTCCTAACAGGTTGTTCATGAAAGAACAGTATATTTGTAAACCAGATAATCACTGTCCTCTAAGGCAAATAATTAGAAGTTCAGTTCGCAATAGCAGCCTACCAAGAAACAGCAAAACTCTCTCAGCCCAATGACATTTCTTCATTTTGTAACCCGAATACTTAAGGGATAACAATGTAATTCCTAGAAGTGACAGAAGCAACTCCCATCACCCTTTCTCTCAAGATCAAAAAGCCAGAACCACAAGTATTCAGATTATGGCACAGTGGCTTCAGAGGACTGTAGCAAATCTGCTGTGTGTTCCATACCGCAAGAATGAGAGGATATAATTAGGAGAAAAGGAACAAAAAGGAATGCCTCGTTCTCACACACCCAAAGTACCACTCTCAGCAGAAGCTCTTAAAAATACACTGTATATTGTTTCATTTGGAAAGCAAGAAAAACATTTTCAGAAAGAAAACAAAAAGGACAGAGACAGCACACCTTCCTTCTTCATCCAGCCCCATTCTCACTAGGCTTTGAAAAAAGACAGGAAGAGGAAAGAAAGAAAAAAAATACATGGTTGCAATGAACTGGAATGAATTCTGTATTGTCAGTCCTGCAGATGTGGTAAGAAGCATCACTCAACCATTCTAATCACAAATGGTGGTTTTTTTAAGAAAACACTAGGATTTATCATCTAAGTTTTTAAAAAGCAGTGTTAACACTGTACTCGGAGTCAAGAAATGGAGGCGCTAAGGTGGTAAAATACCCCCTCAATTACATCCGTAAGACTTAAAATTTTTAATGTGCAAGTCTAGGACAGAAATAATTAATTTACAGTGCACTAAAATTTGAAGGATGGGATCTTCTTAATTGTATGTGCTCACTGTAGTAAGCGAAGTACTCAGTTGCTGAAGTACAAAAATCAGTATGCTTAAGTGACTTATGCTTCATTTTTAAGGCAAAAATAGGTGACAACAGAACTGCATACAGTTGCAAAAATATTTACAGATATGATTAAACAGGTCACTTCTAGCATGAAAATTTTAATGACATACGTAATATAGCAGAGTTTTACTTGAAAATTACCATTAAAAATGTAAAAATCTAGCTAGGATGAGTAGTGCTCACATTTTTACCTGGGCCTCCACACTCACAGATCTTTGTCCCTAAACCTCTACCGCTGTATGCTGTCCTCCCTCCCCACCTGCTCCCAGTCTTATTACACAGGTGCAGGGGTGCCTGAGCAGCCCCAGAGTCCACAGGTGAAAAAGCTGGAATGTTAAAAACGTATGTAAAAGGTCCCAACAAGAAACATAAAAGAAAAAACAGATCTTGAGAAATAAAATTACTGAGGTGGTGGAAAAAGCGCTATCTGCAGGTATCCAGGGATTTGCTCAGTCATCCTTGTCTTTCGCCCCATGTTTCAGGATGCGCGTGAATTCAATGTAGTTGAAGTTGCCCTTTTTGTCGATGGGTGCCTCTCTGTACAGCTCATCTACCTCTTCGTCTGTGAACCTGTCTCCCATCGTGGTCAGCAGCTCCCGCAGGTAGTCCTCCTGAATGAACCCTAGGATGAGATGTACAGAGAGAAACAAAAAAGGGAAGCCGTTTCTTATCCAAGTCTTCAAAAGCAGTATGACAGATATACTGACAGACATGCAATCACTAATAAATACATGCATTTGCACCAAGAGCCCAAAATACTTTCTTAAGTGAATTCTAAAGAAATTCCTTGAATGCAAAGGAAAGGGAGAGGAAGTTTGATGAATTTCGTACAGATTTTTGAAGAGAGGCCCTGATCTGCCATGATCTAATAATACCTACTTTCATCTAGTGCTCTTCAACAGTTCAAAGTGGAAAAACAAGTTCCTGTCATTGCTAGTCTTAATTACACAAGTTGTTTCTTAATTGAAGTCTATTTTTCTTGACTTAATTAGATATATTTGTGTGTCCTCTATAAACTAGTTTCCTCTGGGGACTAAACAACCACTGGTTGGCTCTTCAGTGCTGCATAATACTGTTGCTGGAGGCAGTTTACATGGATACAGTGGACTGCTGGCAAGAATCCAGGGAAAGAGTTTGTAACAGAAAAGACTTTCAGGCAGGATGGAAAGTTAACTCAGGAGAGAGGAAGAACGTTTGCTGTGGAGAGGTAGAGGCTGAGAAGCTAGTCAAAAAAGATAGGATATATTATTTATTTTCTGCTAAAATGTTAGCAGAAAAGTTTGGAAGAATTTAACAAAGATACAAAAACAAGCAGTTGCTAAGTATGTTCTGTTCACTCAATTTCAATAGATGGGCAGAACCACCAGTTGCCAAATAATCCCAGAAAAGATTACAGATTAAAAAAGGAATTCACATAACAAATGCCCAGATAAATTGTGGATGCCCCATCCCTGGAAGTGTTCAAGGCCAGGCTGGACAGGGCTTTGAGCAACCTGCTCTAGTGTCCCAGTCCAGGGCATGGGGGTTGGAACTGGATGAGTTAAGGTCTCTTCCAATACAAACTCTTCTATGATTCTACGAAATGGTAGACAAAAGAATGTAGAAACTGCTTAACGTTGAAATAAGACCTACCACGGCTTAAAATGCACAGTAGTTGCTTCATTTGACAAAGAAATTGGTTATGAACTTTAGTTGGATAAATATAAATAACAGAACAGAGGATGTATAAGTATGTTCCAAAAAAAAAAGATATGTAAACTGTGCAGAACATCTGGAAATCATAAGTAGAGACCCACATTAATTGATGTAAATTCAATTAGAATGTCATTAAAAAAAAAAAAAGTTCTGCTTTGGAGAGAGAGTTGAATAACTTAAGCAAACAGTTCATTAGAGAGACAAAACCAAACAGGGAATCGGGGGACCAAAAGGCAGTCAATGAGCATGACAAATTATCATGAGGTTGGTGTATGCTTCAGGGAAGGGAAAAAAACGTGTTTCAACATATGCTAATTAAAACAGCATCATATCCCAGTGTAGACAAGCCCTTAACTACTGACTCCAAATGAAGAAGGCTAACAGCAATGTTCTACTTTAAAAATGGGGAGAATGTTCAGTTAGCCAGGCCCATCTTAATCGGGTCAAATTTTGGAGTTGTCTCTTTGCAGATGTGCATAAAGAAAGAAGAAAATAGCTAAAACAGATCAGGCTCTCTATTTCTGCAGTCCTACAGAGACCAAGTAGTGATGAGAGATGCCATAAGGATTAGAATTCAAAGAATGCAAGGCCTTTGGTGCTGCAAGTTTAGCCTCAAGGACTTAATTGCTTCTGTCTGAACAACCAGGTGCTTAAACTAACCAGCTTAAACTAGGTTGCCAGACCAGGAATACACTAAAAGTTTTAGCAGCACGGAACTGTGAAGCAAACAGCACCCCCAACTCTCCCCTGCACACAGCTTCGATATAGATGGGGAGCAGACAGCACAAAACAGATGACAATGCAATATCAAAGAGCAGACAAAAAATATACTAAAATATACTAAACGCAGCCAGATACAACTTTTATACTAATTTCACCGGTGAGGCCACAACTGGAATACTGTGTCCAGCTCTGGTCTCCCCAGTTCAAGAGAGACAGGGAACTACTGGAGAGAGTCCAACATAGGGCAACCAAGATGATTAAGGGATTAGAGCACCTCCCTTACAAGGAAAGGCTCAAAGAGCTGGGGCTCTTCAGCCTCGAGAAGAGAAGACTGAGGGGAGACCTCATCTATGTTTACAAGTTCCTAAAGGGTGGGTTGAAGGACGATGGAGCCAGGCTCTTTTCAGTGGTTTCCAGTCATAAAACGAGGGGCAACGGGCACAAGCTGGAACATGGGAACTTCCACTCAAATATGAGGAATAACTTCTTTACATGGAGGGTGACAAAGCACTGGAATAGGCTGCCCAGGGAGGTCGTGGAGTTCTTTTCTCTGGAGATTTTCAAGACCTGCTTGGATGCAGTCCTGAGTGATGTGCTCTAGGCAATCCTGCTTAGCAGGGGAGTTGGACTAGATGATCTCTAGAGGTCCCTTCCAACTCCATCAAATCCGTGAATCCACAGTACTACATACGACAGTAATACTGAAGCAATATACCCAACTAGGTTGCCAATATAGGAAATGTAAGTAAAAACCAACAAGTACGACTGACTTGTCTTCATTAAGAGAATCTGATTTGTATTACTCTTTTTCAAGAGAAGTACACCGAGGTAGAGCTAGAAAATCAGGCCCATAACACACATACATATGGAGAGTATGAAGTGGAAAAAAAAAAAAAAAGGTTTGACAGGTTTGACATAGCTGAAAATGCTTTTCTTCATATTTAAAAGAGACAAACTGATCAGAAGCCAAATCTGAGAATAAAATGAATGAAAGGCAAACATAACATGGGTTCTACAAATACATCACACGTTATTTTGAAGACTTCATTTTGACTGTTATGAATCAAAAATCAATAAAACAGCATAACTATCTAACATGTTTCCTGGTTAAAATTTGAGGATGGCCTAAGACACAAAAAAGACTGTGGAACCATTATCCTCAAGTCAACCCAGGACTAGACTAAAACATTTACCACACAGAGCTGAAAGATAATAAAATCAATCTTATCGGTACATGGGGGCCTGAACTAGTAACTTTTTGTTTACATAGACGTAGAAGGTTACTGTTCAAAAGAAGTGGAAGCACAATCATTTTCTTTATATCCTAATTCACAGGCTCTTGTTTTGGAGCACACAAAAACCCCCGTAGCACAGTGAGTCAGACTACCTGTGGAGAGAAAATAATTAACCTACTAACAAAACTTCCTTCTCTAGGAGATGGTAAAGAGATTTCCCTTGAGAGGGAGGAAGTCAATTAACATTTGAAAAGGCCTTACCAACAGAAAGTCTGTTTACCTACACCTCAGCAGGAAGGGGATGCTCTTTGAAAAGGCAAAAGGTGCTAAAAATACACAGACTGAAAATAGCTGTTTGTAATGGAATAATATCCTTTGAAAGGTTCATAGCACATATCCACAGGTTAGACTGAAATACTGCAGTGGACAGTTGTGAGGAAAGTTAAAGGTGCAGTGCTATCTCCAGTACACAGGCTACATAATTTCAGCATGCACTAGTAAGACGTGTTCACAACATGTCAAAGGACTGATAGTCTGTAATTCCACAGAATTGCCCTGAGGATTCATCCCCGGTTGCTACACACTTCTCCAGTATCTTAGACTACATGAATAAATAAAAGCATAAACTCTAACCTCAAGATTATAGGAGCAACCTTGAAAATCTGCTGTAGTAAAACTGAGCTCTGCATTTTCCTCCTTCACCCCACCTTGCTATGCAAATCAGTACAATCTGTCATTTTTCTCTTCTAGATCCCACCCACTTTTTATCTTTAGATCATGAAGTCTACAGCCCTTCCTGCAACCTGAAAACAAACTGAGCTGCGGGCGAGGGCATGACACATGGCATTTGTCATCACAGCCGTAACATACACTGGGCAAGATGAGGGTTTAAAAAGAGTTTACGTACTCTGGGCAGCCTGTCATTAAAAACATCAAAGAATTCAGATGCATCTTAGATCTACTGTAGGGGAAGGACAAACTCAGTTGTACTATAGATTTCAAATCCATTACCTTTTCAATGCCACAGAAAATCACATATTACCAATCTGAATTCCTCATCTCCTTAGAGAAAATGCATCTTATTTTGCACTTTGAGGAAGTACGCACTGCCTAGCTAAAGCACTCTTCTTCAAAGCCTCACAAAAGAACATTACTTCTAGTCCTAAGTACTCACACAGAACAACCAGACAGATTTTATTCTCACTCAGTAATAAGTCAAATTCTCATTACTTGGTAGAATATGACATCTAGAAGGATTACTGTGTCATACTTCATTTATAAAGGTCCAAAACCCAGCATACTATCTAGAAACCCAAATAAACAACATGAAAGTAGCCCTCCACACCACCAAGCAACTGAGTTTCACCCACGTACCTGTTGCTTCTTCATCAAAGCAAGCAAAAGCATTCCTGATTACATCTTCCGGATCGGTGCCATTTAACTTCTCACCAAACATTGTGAGGAACATGGTGAAGTTTATGGGGCCTGGAGCCTCATTCATCATGGCATCTAAGTATTCATCCGTTGGATTCTTTCCTACAAAGAAAGGCATTCATATTTGGCTTAGCTTTCAAACTA
>JAHREE010000073.1:12748711-12761239 GCA_033628505.1 Tringa tobata | reverse complement strand
CCCCCTGTCTCCTCAGAGAGGCTCCCTCGCCATGTCCCCGCAACCGCTACTTCTCCCCCCTCCGGCAGCGGTGGCGCAGCCCGGGGGAAGTCAGGTGAAGAGATGGAGGGAGCTTATTTATTTATTTATTTATTTTAATTTTTTAATGTATCAGGTTGAAGACGGAGCTTCGGTCCCGCGTTCCTGACGCCTCAGCCGGCCACCGCGGCGTTTAAAGGGGTTGGTGGTGCCATAGCAGTGAGGTAAATGAAGCCTGAGCCTCTGGTAACTGTGCTGCCCGAAGTAAGTGCGAGGTGTTTTCCTTACAGTCAGTCTTTCCTCATGTTGCGCTTAAAGGATCAGAAAAAATCTAGTTTGCATCTTTAAGTCTTCTAAATAACCATTCCTACACGAAAAAACAAGACTGAATACTTTTCACAGCCACAGATTATGAGACCCCCTGGAAGATGTATTCTTACTTATATTTTCTTCATGAAAACAATGCGAAGAATAACGCTTTTTTTCTTTTTACTTTTTTTTTTTCTTTCCTCATTTATTGGCATAGGATCTCAAAGAAATTGAGGTACAAGCTCTTGTTAGTGCTTCCCTGAGGGTCTGAAATGACTTCAGAAGAAGCAGTTTGGTTTTAGCCCATGACCACTTCTGCATTTTTGGCGTTTTTCTGAACCAAATGTTTATTCACATTTTGCATATAAGTCCCGTATAAATTATTTGAGCTTCAAGAAGCTGTTGTTTAGCACACAAAAAGATTCTGAAGCATTGTCAGATGGGAAAGCTGCACTGTCAGTTCATCATTCTTTCAACTCCTTTCCTACCTGTTGTCAGTTTTGTTGGTACACAATCAGTACCTTGGTAAACAGTAACTCCTAAGGAGGAAAAGGAAAAAGTAAATTAACAGGCTTGTGCTGAAATCACCAATTATGTTTACAAATGTAAATGGGTTACGTTTAGCCATGGTACATACAGAATTTAATGTAATCTAGAAGTTGCAGTACCAAATTTGAAGGGAGACACTTTAATTGCTAAAAGGCCCAACTCTCTTTCCCAGCCCTCCTCTCAAGCCAGAAGAGTTAGTTCATGGGATCTGAGAATGTGGCCTAATTAGCTTGTAAGAATATTTTCCCGATTAATTTTAACATCGCTTTTCTAAAATTTGCTTCAAAATGCTATGGAAAAAATACTAAACTTTGCTGAATTGAGAGCAGGAGCTTTTTCGTGGAAAAAGTTCTGGGGAAAGATCCTCTGTACTTATTAGACACAGCACATAGTTTCAGGATAATTATATGTAAAGTATGAGTGGGCAGAAAAGCAGTAGAAAAGCCAAGATAGTAATAGAGTTATTAAAATACTCTGTGATAATCTTGAACAACTCAATTGTGTGTTGAAATTTAATTATGAAATTAGTTATTTGATCTCTTAATTTAAAATGTTTTCATCGGTTACTTTAAATTGAACCACTGCTGCAAACATGCTACTCTACATTGTATTGTTTTTCATGCTATTAAAAAGGTGTTACCTGAAACCTGTCACCATGTATGTGGTTCCTAGTATTTAACTTTCAAAGATGTGAGAAGAGGTACAGTAACATTACTCACCCAGTATGAGATCAATGTCTGTGTGTCTCTCAAAGCTGTTGTCTCCAATTTGTCACGTCATAATGGAACGAGAAGCAGTTGTTAAATGCAGACTATTTTCTGTGTGATGTAGATCTGTTTAATGCTTTTACAAATGGTTCAATTTTACTTGATTCCAGCATTCGTGATACCACTGAAGAAATCTAAAGGGGGAAAATGGGATTTGTTTTGCCTCTTACAGTATTTAGAGAATATTTTTTCACTCATCGACGTAAATCTTAAAAAGGTGAAAAGGGTCTTTTCTGTGACTGCACTAGCTTCTGCTTCAGCTCTTAATTAAGGAGATGTGTTGTGATGATCTCTCGGGTGAACAGGACTTTGTTTCTGTTGCTTAAGCCTCCCTGTGGAGAGGATGGTGCTTGAGGATGGTACCTGTGAGCTGCCTCCAGCCTTGAACAGTGCCTTGTGACTGCGCATCCCTGGCTGATGCTGGAGAAGAGCGTGCCTCTAATCCCATTTCCTGCTGCCTTACAGATTGTTTCTGCGAGTACAGTGAAGCCAGGGGCTGTTTCTTGAGTATGCAGGCTCCTTTCCTGAGTGTGCAGGCTCCTCTGATGGTGCTCCCTGACTGCGCAGAGAGCTGTGCTTGCAGATCACTATCTGACGGGACAGCAGGTCTGGTCTTGAAGGCGGCCTTCGGGCTCTTCTGGAAGAACAGTCCAGGCACATCCTAGGGAGAGCGTGTTCTGGGAAGCCCGGGGTTGAAATGGGTAGCTAGGCTGCTAAGTGGTTCATCCACACTTTTGCCACCACATAGTGCCAAGTGTGTCCAGAGTGAAGCGTTTCTACAACTGCTCTGCAGAGAGCGTGTCCTGTGCGGGGGCACTTGGGGCCAGGGGCTCCGCTTCCCAGGCTCCTCATGCGGTAACCGTGCCAAGAAATAGAGCCACCTAGTGATGAGCTTCAGTTCTATACACCCTTTGGTTTGTGGGCTGCAGAAAAATGCTTGCACTACCACATCCAAGAATGTACGCCCCAAAATTGTTTATTTCTCAGTACCGCATAATTTCCTGCATAAACCGTAGAGAATAGGAATTAATTTATCCATTCTGAAAACATGGTATTGTTTTCTAAATGCTGAGCTCTTAACTCCTTCAGTTTTCTTCTTTCTACTACGTTTTCCTTCAATGCGCCCATCTTCTTTCTCATTTATGTCAGTATTGTTTAAGAAAAAACCCTTTTAAACAAAATTTATAAAATTTTCCTATCCTTTCCACCTAGAATTCTCAAATACTCCAGTGCTGTTGAAATGTTTTCCTAGGCTTGTTTTCTTTGGACTGTCTAAAAGCCTTCAAAATTATCTGTTTCATACTGAAGTTCTAAGGGAATAGACAGGAAACAATTTACAGTAAACCTTTTCCCTCCTTTCATTTAATTCTCTCAATTCCCTCACCTCTGCAGAGTTATGATGACAGTGCAAATATTCGTGATTAACATAGTTGCTTAATGAAGCAGAACCAGTCTGCATCATGTGATGTTTCTTTATGAATCTTACTAATGTTACAGGAACAGCTGCAGTGGCTCACAGTATAAGTCTGCCTAGTCCAGTGTGCCCTAGCTGTAAAGAGGTGTGTATTCTGGATGTGGACATCAGGGAGCAAAGCCTTGTTCATCCTTTGGTGAGCTGCCGTTCCCATGGACTGTATCTGCAGTGTCTGCTCCTCAAAGGCAACTGTGCTGAACAGGTTGGGGCCAGGGGACCGATCTACTTGTTTGTGGTCACATTGTACCAGTTGCTCGCTGCAAGGCCAGAAAAATTACCAGGATTGTTCCCAGAACCTGCATTTGGCCATACACAACAGTAAGGAGCAGAGCAAGCCTGTTAGGTTTGCTCAGGCTGGAGTTCCCTCAACATTCAGAAATTGCTGCTTCCTAAGAAGGTGAGAATCATGCAGCTGGGGTTAAGTGAGATTGTCCAAGTCTCACCTGGATTTTTCAGCAAGTCAGAATTGGCCCATAAAGTGGGGAAGGGGAAGTGGAGCGGCTGTGTCTTCTTCCTGTTTCTTGAATTTCTAAGTGGAACACCATTGGGATGTGTCCACTTGCTCCTTGGATGCCTTCAACAAATAATAGATGCTGTGAGGTCTACCTTGCCAGGTCCCAGGAGGGTCTTACTGTTTTTTTGGGGTTATTTATTTTTTTTTTCCCCTCCCTGAAACTTGGAATCACCAGGTGTTTTGAAAATCTCTTTCTCTATACTTCCTCTTCTTTTTTGAGGAGAAACAGCACTGGGTGCTTTTAGCCTATTCTTAAGGAAAGAGCAGCAGCAATGGCCATATGCAGGTATTGAGGGAAAAATAAGAATCGGGAAAGCCTGTGATATCCTCCCAGAGTCCTCTCCAAACCTCTTCTATGTTTAACTTGTGGAGGGGGAAGCCACCCTGAGCCAGATGTGGTATTTAGTAGCCCATGATGAACTACTTTCATGAACTTGCCTAATAGGTAGTCTTTGAATTTATGTAAACTTAGCATCCACAATATCCTTTGAGGGGTTTTTGGATTCCTTTGCAAGGTTGCTATTTGTTACATGAAGAACTTCACTGTACTAATTTTGAACCTACCTATTCCTATTTTTAGTCAATGCTCTAGACTTTGTATTGGAAGAAATGCTAAAGCTGAATTGTGTGTCCATCTCTTCCATGTTACTTTTGCTTCTAGAGAGCTCTTGTGTGTTTTGTCAGCTGTAGCAAAGAGTCCTGCTTAGGTAATGTTTCTCGTACGGGGGCTATTCCATACCCCTGATCATCATAGAAGTAAGACTGAGGATAAGGATAGGAAACAAACATAACAGTATGAGCAAGGAGACTAGGTGAAAAAGCATATTCATTATTTTCACATTGAATTAAGAATTAAAAATGTGTGAAAATTGGATGGTTTTGCCAGTTAAGAGATTTTTCTGAGTGTATTGTCAGTGTTCAACAAAAGTAGCAAATACTGCTTGGAAAGATTAAGTATTGACAGCACAATCAAATATTTCCAAATTTTGTTCTAAGTCACTTCTGGGTCAAAACTGCCATTTAATTTAGCAAAAGCATTTTTACTGTCAGTTGCTTCACCTAATATTTTGGCTCATCCCTCTGCCTTTCCATCCCTTCTTCCCTGATTCCAGCTGGCATCTGTTGTCTCTGTCACGCTATCCCTAGTGCAGTGCTGTATCAGTCATTCTTTTTGTGATGCTGGGAGTGTCCCAGAATTGTTCTGGAATTTCTCCAAAAATAGCTCCAGCACTGTGATCCAAAGGGAAAACCTTTGAGAAGTCACAAGTGAGAGAAGGGATTGTGAATGCATGTCTTCACTGGGGTCTCTTGGAGGGCCTCAGAGCAAGGCTTCTATCGAGCTGCTGTTTTCATTCAGAGACCTCATGAATAAGAATAGGAACTTACTGCTTTCCCAGATGGTCCCTGCCACAAGGTAGGTGCTGAAGCATGAAAAATAAAGGCTCTCTTCAGTGTACTGAAGCCTATAGACGAAAGATACATTATTTCTCCACATTGAAAATGAGAAATAGCTCTGGTTTGACTCTTTGGTATCATCCAATGTGCATCGCTGAAGAAAAGGCGAGAATCTAAGTTTCCTAGAGCATTGTATGACAATGATATGCCAGGGCTAAGGACAAAGCACAGAAATGTGATGGAACATAAATAAAATAAAGTCAGTCTCTAAAGTATTGTGAAAGAGGAGAAAACGAGAACCCCATTATATTTTTTTTTAAATGTGCAGCTTGATCACTGTATGAACGGGCACTAAAACATATTTGATGGAGTATCGAGGGGCTGGACTCAGCAGACAAGGTGCTCCTTGAGTTCCCAAGTCTAAAGTCCTTTATATAGAAGAACACAAATTAAAAAAAAACCCAAACCAACCAAACAAAAACCAAACATGAAAAAGTTGAAAAGTACATCTTGGGCTGTTGATTTCTGCCAGGTTTTTGTCTCTTGCTACTTGTTCTCCATGAGAAAGAAGTCACTGTACTGCCACTTGTGCTGTATGTCCATCACTTGTTTTTTATCCCAGCTGGTACATTGCAATAATTTTAGCAAAATCTTTGTGGGCTTTTCTTCCCTTTTTGCACTAGTTTTAAACAGAAATATTGCCAGACACCATGATTCCACAATACTTATAAGTGAAATGCAAAATTAATTGTTGATAAGGCATTCTTTGTAAGAAGAGAGTGAGTCCTCCAGTCAAACACATGTAATTAATTCTGCTAAATCTAAGGATATAGGTACGTGCCCTCTCCCTGCATGTTAAATTAGCATTTGTATCTGTCTGACAATGTGTATGTACAAATAAGGAAGGAAATGAAATGTGCTCAGTGCTTGGTTAAAGGCCTAAAATGATATTTTAAAACATACCCAGAAAATAAGAAGGAGCATATTTAGTCAGGTGTTTGACATAAAAAGCAAGCAGTTACCAGTTTTCTTACTCGATAATGTCTATGCAAGTTCAGTTGGGAAGTGGAGCAATTTCAAAATCAATATGCTGCTTGTGGGGTGGTGATATGTTGCCAGTATAAAACCTATTGCATTAGAGATGTTTAGCTCACAATTAAGAAGAATAATTTGATAGAAGAAAAAAACCCAGTGTCTGTTAGATACAGTGCTAAGTCAAGGCTCAAGTTACTCGTCTTTGATGCCGACTCTATTTTAGCAAATGCTGAGACAGGGCTTGCAGACCTCATCTTACACCCACTCACTTGAATATGCGAGACAGGCTGGAAATTATTGTGAAATGCTGTCTTTTAACTCCCAAGGAGTTATGCCCGCAACATTCATAAGGAAAAAACCAAAACATGGTTCAATATTTAATTTAGTGAGGTTGTACTCGCTGATACCCTAAAACAGTCAAAAAGTGAGAAAATTACAAATTAAGGATTAAACCTTGCAAAATTGAGCAGTGGCAGTTTACAGGACTGCTAAAATGAATGCTGCTGTCACACACCATCTGCTCCTTTAGGCACACATATTAAAGACAGTCTTGACCTGTCTAATCCTGCAGTATTTGTAACTGACTTCCAAGCTTTATCACAGTGCAAGGCTGGTTTACGAAGGGACCAAATCACAGCTGCGTGGCAGAGGAGTCTGCACACAGCAAGCGGTTGGGATTTTCCAGGAGGCAGTTTGATTTCCTGCTCTCCTGTTAATTACATGCTTCCGAGAAACTTGTAAACGTCTTCCCTTAGATATATTATACTCATGCAAACTGCATGACCCCTTAAGCCCCGTGATGCAACGCCTGTTATGTATGATCTGTTCTCTAGGGAATATCACACATTTGGTCCGAAAAGATTCCTTGGCAGTATTTATTTCTGTATGGTTGAAATTTGCAATACAAGTTATTTTTTTAAGGATCTAGTGCAGGGATTCCTGAAGGATGTGCTGCCACAGGAGCCTGCGCGCTTTGCTCACAGCAACAGAGTTTGCTCCTACCCAAAATGAGTGTACAGGCCCACAGACTGCAGAAGAAAATGGGAGGATCAGCCTCTTTTTAACTTTTTTTCTTAAAAGTTTCCTATCTAATATATCAACAGTTTAGGAAACAGTGATCTCTATGGAGCTGCTGCTCAGAGTACAACAAAAATGAGCTGTGTGGAATTTATTTTTTTTCCCAGTATTACTTTTCAACAGTTCACGATAACTTATTTTTAAGCTGCATTTTGAGAGATACTTACCGATTTCTCTTTGTGTCTATATTGCTCCTGGCTTCTATAATACTGAGTTACTGTCATCCTAAATAATTTTTCTAAAGGAGGAGGTTATCTAAAAATGGTAGTAGAGTTTGAAAAATTAAGTAAGCAAACCAAAATAGGAGCATGGGTACATAGGCAATACCAATGGCAGATTAACTGCTGATATCCAAAATGTTCCTGACTCTAATTATTACTCACCTGTTATTTGGACTTAGATTGTCTGAATGCCTTCAGTATGGTAAAAGAGCTATTTGTTGCCATTTGAAGGTCTGCAGGAACATACCAAATAATAGCTTAGTTCCTGACAAGGAAAGGCTACAGCCATGAGAAACGTGATGACAAGATTTCAGGTATTTTCCAGCTTTCAGAAGCTATGCGCTGGGCAGGACACAAAGGCAAACGGTTGCTGATGGATGTCCTGTGCCAGGATGGGGCCCCTGTGTTACATTTCATTTCTTAACATAAGACAGTGATCCTGGAAACAAGCGACCTAAAGATAGTTCTTAGGTCAGTGGTGAAATGGATCCTTACTTCAGAGTGTAGGAACACCACCTCTGTGACATCAGTTGCTGAGCTAGTATATTAAGCTGACTTCATGTTGTGAAATGCTTATCACTGTGATAAAAGATGATTTGCTTAAATGCATCGTAATGAACAAGTGTATCCAGAGCTGGTTAAAAAGCTGCACGTTACAATTATCTCCAGCAACAGTTAGAAGAGGGGAAAAAAAAAGCAGGCAAGCTTATACTGGCAGCACTTCACACAAATGTCCTTGTTGGAGGTTTCACATGCAGCTGCAATAGCTCTTTGGCTTCAATTTGACCTTTGCGGATGTAGCCTTAGAACGGGGTAAATGGGTCACATAAAATAAATCACTGCTTTTTAGTAGTGCTTTACAGGGCATTATATATTGCCGTAGATGTAAGACTATTAAATGAGTGCATCAGGCTATGAGAATAGTTTTTCATCATAAGCTTCATCTGGTGTGGAGCTTGGAGACCATTATATATGAATCCCAAGGGAGAAAAAATCAGCTTCCAAGATTTTGACTGCAAAATGCTAAGTCTAAGTCATCAGAATCTCAAGCTGTTTCAGTGACCAAAGTTATTTTTATTTTTGGAAGTGGATTATTGATGACACATCCCTACAGCCCTCGGCATGCAACCTCAGCTGTCTGGACATTCCCTGCTGCCTGGCTACAGAACGCATCTGATGCTCTTATATGGTCTCTTGGCTGGGTCTGTAGGTCTCATAGCTTTCCAGTAGCGAAGGGGTTTGTCCCCACTCACAGGTTAACTGGTCTCCTACGTTACAATACAGATACTGGGGAAACCTGAACTTGGAAGGTCATCGTCAGTTAGACTCAGATATCCTTGGAAATTCTTCCTCAATAACACGCCTCCCTGAGTAGGTATCTTTACATTAAAACAGTTTCCTGTCCCTATGCCCTGACCAGAGAGCACAGCACCCACACAAGCGTGACAAGGAACAAAGCAGCTACAGCCCACACTTCAGCTGGCTGTTCAGAAATTAAGAGGATCAGTACCGAAGATTTTGAAGTGGACAATTTCCTCTCAAGGAGGATGCCAGATTCTTTTTTTACGTAACTCATATTTATGATTTTAAAGTCAGAACTTCAAATCTTATTTCCAGCAAGAAAAACACAGCTGGCTTGGCTGCTGATTACAGACTGTAACTAACATAGCAGCACCTGGAATTTACTGAGAAGGCAGGATCAGGAAAAGAATGGTTTGGGGACCCAGTATTGGACCCAGTATTCCTAACAGAAGAAAACTGATCCTCTGAATCTTACGCCATTTAGATATTCAAAGGGAAAAAATAATCAAGATAGTCTAACATCTATCCTTAGCGCAGGCTGCTTCTATATACACACACAATATTGAATTGCATAGATGTGACAAATCAGTCTAAAGAAGTGACGGTGTAACAGTTCTGTGGCTTACTGTTACCTAGCAACACTTCAACAGGACCATGTTTCCTAGATATCCACACTGTTCTCTTTGTCACATGGGCAGTGTAAGTGACAACTTCCATACACGCTTGTAAACTACATTCTAAAAAAAAATAAAGAAAGAAAGAAATCAGCTGTTGCTGGAACCTTGCAGGCATCCTGTGAAGAAATACCTCTGCAACTACACCAGAGAGCACTGAGAGGTTAAAAACAAAGTTTTGAGAAAAGGAGCAGATGCAACTGAAACACTGAAAACTCGTTTTAGTTAAGCCCAGCAACTGAAGAAACCACCGAAGAATAAAAAAAAAAAAAAAAAAGAAAAAATTAAAAAAATAATAAAACTGAGTATACTTTGTCAGGTTATCTTATTTAAGGAAGCTAAATGAGTATCTTCAAGAACTGCTATACTGGGAGCACAAGCAAGATTAAGTACCCAGGCCTTTATGCTACCCCATGGGAAGTGAGACAAACCTCTCCTTACAGTATAAGCTGTCCCAGCCTTTACAAACCGTTTAGCTGAAGCAAAATTCCTGTTCCTTGGGGTCTTAAGTCATGTGAAATAGCTCAGGGCATGGTTTCTGGATAATAGGTCATCACTTTAATTGATAAATACATAGGTAAGATAAATCCTCCTCATACTTTTCAGCTTGCAGTACCTCTTAGCTAAGAGCTATGAGAACACCCTTTGTCTTTTCCTGGTATTTGGGACAACAGCATCAGCACAGCTGTTTCTGAATGAATGAGTCTTGCTTACTTAAAAGTCATCTTATCAACGGAACTGAGGACAATGTATGATCTTTTAAAAAGTGAAGGGGGCTTTAGGACGTAATAGGGTTTTACCAAGTTAATTCTAGGAATTACTGTGCTCACATTCTCACATGCAAATTAAAAGCTGCAGAACAGTAAAGGTATGCAGGTTTTCTGTCCATGTATTACTGTTAATTAGTACCAGCACAAACACTGTAACTCAGAGACAGATTCCTTTGTACAAGCTGCCTTCAGTAGAAGGGAAAAATATGCTTAATTCCCACTTACTGCCAGCATAAAAACTTCACAAACAGGGATGCAAACTTTGAGATTAAAATATTGCTAAAAAACTATCACTACTAAAAGGAAATAAAAGCTGGGCATGGTATCTGCTTAAGAATCATAGCTGTTCTCTGCTGGCCATTAGGCAATTTTAAGAGTTTTCCCTAACTATTTCTTTAGCTAACTGCTTACACCAGTCAGATCCCACTTCAAAAACCTGAGATAAAAGACTTGTATAGCTGCATTTTAAAAGTCTCCTAGCAGTATGTGCTGGTGTATTTCAGAACTGTGACACTGCACAAACCAGTATGAAAATAAGTTTTCCAGCTTGAATTCCAATTGCAAGTAAGACACAATTAATACACCTGCATTTGTAAATGCGTAACAGAAATGTCATTCTTCACAAAATAATCTGAGGTATTTTTTTTCTATATAGCAATCTTTATTTCAAAATGGCATTTATTACAAAAATGTAAAAATCCAGCTACATCAGAAACATTGAGATTATTTTCCTGGACTATCAAGTCCATGGATCTTTGTCCCCGTATCCTTTTCCTCACAATATTTTCCCCACTTCCAGTCTGATTACACAGGTGCAAAATGTGCCTAAATGGCCTGGAATAGATAAATACATTGAGAAAGGCAAAAGCTGTAAAGCTAAATGCATGCAAGAAGTTCTATCAGGAAGAAACCCTCAAAAATAAACATAAGTGTAAAGTAGAAATAATCTGCAGGTATCCAGGGATTTGCTCAGTCATCCTTGTCTTTCGCCCCATGTTTCAGGATGCGCGTGAATTCAATGTAGTTGAAGTTGCCCTTTTTGTCGATGGGTGCCTCTCTGTACAGCTCATCTACCTCTTCGTCTGTGAACCTGTCTCCCATCGTGGTCAGCAGCTCCCGCAGGTAGTCCTCCTGAATGAACCCTAGGACACAATGTAAGAGGATGACATAAGATAAAGGAGTTTTTACATTTATCTGCTAATAGATGGATGATAATTTCTTTGAATTACTCGTTTCAATTAAGACCACCTACAGACTTTGTTGCCAAATGAAAAGCCATTAAAGCCTATTACTATAATTGCAAGCATTCAATTAAGTCAAGCCTCTTAGTTGATTTACACAGTCTCAGTACTTCAAGTAAAGGCCATTCTACGGTTTGCCTGTGTTGTTTAAAAGAATATATGAATTTGTCAGTATACATATTGGACCTTCTTCCCAACGGCAGGGCTGTACTCCCAGTAGTACTGGGTGCCTTCTAACTCACAACTCTACATTTGGCACAGAGGGGATCCATTTGTATAGAACATTCCTAATGAAAACCACTAAAAAAAAAAAAACCAATGATGGACCATCATTGATGAACTTGACCATCAATATCCAACAAGTGCATGAAACACGGGGAAGTTTGAAATATTTCAAAGATTTTAAATTGATCTTTAATCAGTGACAAAACTCAGATTTACTAAATTGGTTGCAAAGAATACGGTGTTGGGCTTGGTTATTAAACAAGCAGCCTTATATATAACTTCTGTCACCACTCTCATGAGTCACACAAGGCTTTTCTTGTATTAATTTCCTTCTCCTTTAAGTGCAGCTTAACATAGAGAAGGTGGAGAGAAGTTGCTGACAGAAAACGAGTTCTTCATAAGAGCAAAATTTTGAAGACAAGGATCCCCATTACAAAAGTGGCGCCAAATCTGAATTTTATGTTTAGAATAATTTAGGACCCTGGTTCCCTATCAACATATTTCTCCCTCCCCTCCCCCATTACTCCTGTCTTGGAGAACAGAACCAAAGTGCCAGAAGTTTGGGGCTTGGTGTTTTATAATGTTTGAAAAGGTTAATTTCAGCCACTGAGGATACATGGCATGATTTTTAGCTTGCAGAAATCAGAATTTTCATAGTTAAAAAAATTCATCACCGCTTCTACGTATACCAGTATTTACTGTTACAAAAATAAGTATAAATAATACATGTTCACGGTTATTTTACCCACGTACCTGTTGCTTCTTCATCAAAGCAAGCAAAAGCATTCCTGATTACATCTTCCGGATCGGTGCCATTTAACTTCTCACCAAACATTGTGAGGAACATGGTGAAGTTTATGGGGCCTGGAGCCTCATTCATCATGGCATCTAAGTATTCATCCGTTGGATTCTTTCCTACAAAGAAAGGCATTCATATTTGGCTTAGCTTTCAAACTA
>JAHREE010000073.1:12642570-12738878 GCA_033628505.1 Tringa tobata | reverse complement strand
AAAAAAAAAAAAAAAGAGGTTTGGGGAGATAATTCATTCAAACCTGAAAGCCAGTGGAGAACTTATAGTTTATGAACCATTTTCATCAAGAACTGATTAAATGAGAAAATGGGCAGCAGCGAACAAACAAACTGCAATAAAAAAAATGAGCAAACGCACACCACAAATTAAACCCAGCTTTGCAAAGCTCTAGGTACACCTTCTTTCTCTAGCTATGCTTCTGAGTTCAAGTCTGCCTGAATACCCAACAGAAACATGTTAATTTTGATCTTGGGATTAATAATTCTCCCTTATGTAGCACAGGAAAAGTAATGAGGATTTAACAAGGACTGCAAAACCGATGGAAGACACAAATTGTTTTAAAATCAAATATTTTGAAATTTTCCTGGTTTGTAAGCCTATCCCACTGAACATTATCTGGGTGTTCTGCTTGTACCCAGGACTCCACTGCCTCCCTGCTCCCTCCTTGCCAGCTATGGAAGGAAATACATCTTTTTCCATAGATGAGCTGGAAAGATGTCTCAAAAGCCCTTGTTTAGAGAGCTGGCTTTTGTGCTTTTTCAAAGGAAATCTCACTTTAAAAAGCAAAGTATTAAGTCTCTGGTCATTTTACGCATGAAAGCAGCCTTGAGACCAGAAACCAGATGATAAGGTGAAATGGCATGTGTGACTTGACTCAACTTTTCCAACTGGAAGTGGGGATAAGGGAAAGCATAATCATTTTCCAAACGCTCCATCCAAAACTGTAATCTGACCTGTGGCTCTGGAGTGATAATAGTGAACAGGGGCTGATTGCAAATGGTAGGGGGAATCAAAAACACAGTTTTGCAGTCCCTCTAGATATTCACTTTTTAAAGGCAGTCTTCTTGTGAGTGTCTCATTGCAGAATAGCTGCTGGCAGACCATGCTCCCGAAAGACTGCACCCCGAAAAGGATTCCTTGGGGTAGCTGACAGATGTAATAAAACCCTTTTTTTTTCCCCATTCCCTCCCCTTGTACAGAAAGGAAGAGAAAAAGATAAGCTCCTACTTTTCCAGCTGGAAGTTTTGAAGCCCTTCTCTGGCCTTTTTCCCACCAGGGAACCACCCACACAGGACTCTGGTTTCCTCGCTGCAGGCTGGGGGTCCCCCAGCTCCCCCAGCCTCCAGGGGAGGTACCCCCCTTTGCCAGGGGCGGGCAGCGCAGGCACCAGACCAGACGCTGCTCACTTGAGCCTTGCCGTCAGGCAGACTCGTTCCCCTCTTCATTAGCAACCCGGCAGCCAAAAAGAAAAAAAAAAAAAAAAAAAGATATTAATTGCTCCACCAGGAATTTCTGGAGCTCATCATCAGCTGTTATTAACCCTCTAGCAGTCATTGCGCAGCTGCGCTTGGTCGTGAGTCCCTGCTGGCATGAGCAGAGAGAAGGGACGTATTCCCTCTGTATTTATGCTGCCAGACAGGGTGACTGTCCCTAGAGAGCTGTAAGGAAAGAGTAAAATTTTAGGCAGATGCAGGAGGCTAAGCAGAAAAGCAGCCCTGTGTCCGGAAGCCACTAATACCTTTTGCAGGGCTGTTTGGAGCAGCACGTACCCTTCCACTCTGAAACCCCAAGCACAGGACTTTTTTTTTTTTTGATGGGAAACGTAAAGTACTGTGGTACGCTTAATAAGTTAACATTTTTTTTTTTCTGCAGGCAAAATGAGAGAAATCTGATATAGGCTGAAAAATGTTCATTGTGTATTGTATTTTAATGACATTTTAGACCTGTAGAAGCAACCATAAACAAATGTATTAGAAATTTCAAAGTGTCTCTGAATGGCTTGATGAAAATTGTTTCTTCATCATATATAGTTAAATACAAGAAAATACTGGCAAACATATTTAAGAATTATATGTTTCTGGCCCCAAAATATTGCCATTTTTCCCCAGTATGGATTAATTGCAAAGATTTTTTCAAAAATCCCATTGGAATCTGAAACTTGCAAGAAGTTCAGCAAGTTAAGTAACCTAAAACTTTAATTCATAAAACCACAGACTGTGAAAATAGGCTTGAACTATTCAGTTTGATCTCCCCCTTGTAGCTGGCTATAATTTTCTTTGGCCTTTGTCCAGAGCTAAAGCAATGTTTAAATAAATCTTTTTCTGCAAGAGCAAATGCAGTAACTGTGGCTAAACTTCAAAGAACTGCCAGCAGGTGATGAATGGTCAACAGATGGGCTCAAATTTGGACCATCTCACAGAAAATCAGACACATCTAGTGGACAAATGCTTCCCCTCTGTTTTTGCATGTGACTGTACACCCCATATTTTCTGCTGTGCACATTTAGTCCTTGGGTTGGTATCAGCTTTACTGCACAGTGAATCATGTGAACTCCAGGCTCCACACTCTTCTAACTTTATCTAATAACTTTGAGTGTTGTGGGTCCATGTCACTGTTCTACTTATTCCTACAAAGATTACGCTGTTATCTGTGTTTCTAATTAATCCAAAGACTTTATATATAGAGAGAGAGAAGAATTCTAGAGGCTATCTTCTTTCCGCTGTTTTTCCCATGACAGATAGGAAGATTAGGAATCATATCCGTTGGGGATGGCAGTGTAATGGGCCGTGCGGAGCGGCACCTCTTGCGATAAAGGGATTGCGTTGCAATTATGTTAGCAGACATTTTAGGATCATGTACGGTGCATGCCTGTCCATAAAAAGTACAGCTCTCTGCTTGTAGTTGTCTGAATTACTCATCTAGCCTGTTTTAATCCACAGAGGATGAGTGCTGGAGCAAATGTTATTATAAGAAGTTCAAAACCAGAAAGTACTTGGGCAAAAGAGACATTTCCACCCTATTAGCAGCTCACTACCAGAAAGAGTGAGATCAAGTATTAAGGGTGTATGCAGATAAAGATTTTTATAATACACTTATCAACAATTCAGGGACTCACAGAAATACAAAAATGGGGATGCTGGTATCTCTAAGCTTCTTGAACTGGAGATAGCTAACATTAATCACAAAAGAAGTGTATATAAGGACACCAGAATGAAAGACATTCTGTGACATAAATGCCACATCCCAGGCAGGTTTCAAATGGCTGCCAAGCTGCCCATGTAGCACGTTTACTAGGTGAGCAGGAGAAATTCAAGGACAAAAAGGAGATCACCAGCCTTCCAGTTGTTGCAGAGAATTAGGTTGCAACATCTTCCTTGGCCAGTGAAGTTAAATACTGGCACTAAGTAGGGGTGGACCTGCTCTACTGAACAAACTCTAAGAGAAACCGTTTTCAGAATAAGACGCAGTGATGCAGCAGCAAAGTGATTGCAACTGAAAAGCTTTAAACACCAAACAGTTTGCAAATGCACTTTGGAAATAGGTCTCCATTAATTGTGCTCCAGGGAAAGGAGAAAAAAAAAAAAGAAAGGAAAAGTTACAAAGCCAGTTATGTGGCAGGACGTTAACGTGTGCAAATTTATCTTAGAAGACTGGAGGTCGAAATACATTTCCAGGGCAATATTCTCTGGTCAGTCTTGCACATGTTTGGCTCTTACGTGGAATCTCCTTGTTGCCTTCCATCTCCATGGGCAGGCTGAAAAGGCAGAGATGGCAGTGTAGAAGAGTCAGGGAGAGGGTAACTCCCGTGTGCCTGGACCCTTCCAGAGCCGTCCCCTGAGACCGTATTCAGATTTGGCAGCCCTACATCTGCCTGCTCCAGTTGTGATAATGTTGAATGAATCTTTAGTTCTCCATAAGCTTGAAGTTCTCCATTATAAGAAGCTGGCTGTTAAATTAAGTGTCTGTGCAGCTCATCCAGTGGGTGCTGTTCACAAACTCCCTGAATATCACATCTTGAATAGTCATGCCCTAACGTATAGCCTTTCTTCCTTGAAGCATTTTGGGATTCTTCGGAGGTGTCTTTCCCAGGTAATTGTTTCTCCTAGGTAAAATCATTTGAATTCCACAAATCAATTTGACACTACAAGCTTGTTTCAAGAACTTGTGCTGAGAAGGGACTGAAACTAAAGAGCATTCTGAATTGTACAGTTGGTTTCTGTTTGCTCATTACTTGAAAGTTGTTTTCAGTGAAATAATATTATGTTTGTATCTGGCACTTGGAAAGAAAAACTAAAAAACAAATAAGACATTGCTGTGTTTGCTAGAGATTGTGAATATCAATATTGCTTTCAGCAGTTTTCACTGATCTATGCAAATAGCCGTGTGGTTGATTAGCTAGTCTGAGCTTACATTCAGAATACTGATCTATTAGCTATACGCATAATTTAGAGATGCTGTGCTCTAAAAATTAATGTTACTCAGCAATTTTAGTGACCAGATTCAAATGTTAAAATGCCTACCCTTGCCACAGCCCTGCATTCTCACAGCTTGCAATATCTGCATAGCGCAGTGCTTTCAGTCTTAAATAAGGTAAATACAGATTGCTTGTCTCTAACGTTGGTGACCATTATCCGTGGCTTTCCCTTGCCATTGTCCAGCATGAAGAAGTTAATCTTCCTTCATATGGGTCATTAAACTCCTGAAATCACTTCAGCTTCTGTGGATTGATACGCAGCTCTTTCAGAACCTATGGAAAGGATTTCCTTCTTCTCGGGTCCACATCCTTTATCTGGAAATGCAGCTGAAGACCTAACCATGTTTCTGGACACCATACGCTTGCTAATATTAAATGTTTATAACTCTGTGAGCCCTCAAAACAACCTAGCAGTGATGGAGCACTAAACCTTCCTGGGGCTATGTCCAGAGACCATCCAGATGTCAAGGTTTGCCTTCTTAGGAGAAGGCTCCCCTCAGGCGATAGCACCCAACTGACTGTAGGGAAGCCTGTTCTCCTGAGAGGCTTTGCCAGCTGCATCCCTTCAAATGCTCCCAGCCCAATGGCTTGAGCTCTGCCACTGATTTTTCAGGGTAAGGCAAAGCTTGGAAAGCATGAGATAAGGACATAGGATGGAAGGTGGAAAATTGGGCAATTGGGGTCGCTATAACAAAATTCCCTTCGGCACTTCTTTAGAGCCTGTCACTGTCAAAAGTCAGTCCTTGGGTTGAAGAAAAGCTTTGGAGCCACAGATAGACACTGGAAACTTGTGCAATAGAGGAAAATCGCTTTGCTTTTTGCCATTGATAATTTGCCGTTAATAAATTGCTGGCTTTGGGGATGACTTGAGTCCTAACAGATCCGAACCAGTAACAATAGTAAAATACAGACTGTTTAAACTGCAGAGATTTTTAAAACAAATCTGTCATCAGACCTCCAAATGGTCTGTTGTTGTTCTGCAACTTTCAGAGTGCTGGCAACCCATGTGCATTTGGGTTATCTGGAGGAGTTCAAACACCAGATTGTAGAGCCAGAAACATGTCACAGTTTTTAAAAAATGCACATAAAGAATCAAACTATGATTCTGGAGGGGAAACACCAAATTTATGAGCATCTATGGATGATGGTCACATCTCTCAGCTGTTAGAATAGTCTAGGGCTAGGACAGGTTGCTCAGGGAGGTTGTGCAGCCTCCATTGCTGGGGGTTTCCAAGACCCAACTCAACAAAGTTGTGGACAATCTCACAGCTGGATCTCACAGCTCACCCTGCTTTGGGCTGGAGATTTGATGAGAGACCTCCCCGTTTTTTTCCAACCTGAATTATTTTGTGATTCTGTGATTTTCATTGTAGATCCAAAATTGCCATTCAGATACACTTTACTGTATGTTGATAGTAAAGTCATGACTAGAAATTATTAGTTGGACTAGCATTATGATACCCTGAGATGGAAAAGAGTATGTGAATTTCCACAAACCTAAGGTTAATTACAATTAATGGCCAATAGAGAGTTCACAGTAAAATGATGGGACACTTGTCCTCTGTCTAGCAACAGCAACCTTATCTTACAAAAATATATGACCAGTTTCTGAAGTCCCTCACTTACACATAAGCTTAATTTGTTCCAAGAGAGATTTTCTCTGCTTAAGATCAGTAATGACTTTCTTGACAATTGAATATTGTTCCAAGTGTGTAAACGCAATCCGATAAAACTAATAACCACTCTTTATTTTATTACAGACATGCAAACCAATCAGAGTAGCTTAAAAGGCTGTTCTTATACTGCTGCACACAACTGAGACTCATTAGAGAGAAGTGTGATTGTAAACTACAACTGAAGTAGAGCTAAATTTAGAAATTCTCCTGGTGGTGCATCATTTTAAATAGTAAATCCCTACGGTGTAGGAAAAATTTAGAAATCAGTGGTTTGTGCAGCAAAAGCAATACTAAGATCCTGTGAAAAGCAAAATACTCATTGGAAAGAGAGAAAAGAGAGAAAAACATAAAGGAAAATTTCCCAGATTCTTAAGGTTTGGAAAAGGGAGCAGTACCAAATTACCAAGCTGGCCAGAAAAACAGGGGTGTTTTGTCACAGACATTGGGTGAGGTTTTTTTTTTCTTGGAAAGCAGAAAATTACAGGAATTTAATCACATTCTCAAGTTTTATTTTTATCTGGTTCCAAGAATGTTTTTGTCCCAGCCTACTAGTAATGCTTGACAGTCACTCATCTGTGAGAGCCTCCAGCGGGGTTTTTCCAGCTGTTTATTTAGTACTTCAGAAAAGCCAGTGGCTGGAAGAACAGGACCCACAGGCAGGGAGAAAATCTGTTTTTCCTTTTGTAAACCATTATATTGCCATATAAACCATATTATCTGGGGTTCCATGCAGATTCTACATGAAATTATTTTCTTTGTCTTCTAGACCAATCTTTGATGGTTTGGAAGAAAGGACTATTTAAAATAAAAATTATTTAAAATAAATTTAATTTGTATTTGCAGTCTTCCTGGCTGTTTTCCAATACAGTAAGAAAAGAATTCTTTATGGGCCAACATTCAGAATTTTTTATTTAAAAATTCATAACATGGGTAAAAAAAAACCTCCCTACAGTTCTTTCAAATGGAAGGGGGTCCAATTTAAAACATAGAGGGAGCTTCAGTTTAGCTGAGACAGCCATGACAGGTACTATACAGAAGAGTTTTGACACAAGAACATAAGAACTGATGAAAAATCCAGACTTACAAATAAAAGTTAAATGAAGTAATATTAAAAATATAAAACAACTGCGAGATGTGAGATACAATATCTTAAATCTAAACTGGTGATTCGTTTGAAGGCATATCATCCTATGGAAGATTTTTGACAAATAACTTTGCTCCGGAAGCTTGAATCTCTTATCTCTCCAGCTCCCGCAGCTCTCCTGTGATTTATGCAAAGCAACAGTAATCATCATCAGAGTCAGGCTAAAAAAGAGAGCTAGAGAATGCTTCCCCCTATCAATTTGCATATTCTGAATAAATTTGTACTACATACGCCTGTCAAATTTACAAGCACGTATAAAATCTTCGTACAGTTTCCATACACGGATTGAACAGTGACAATGTGTGGAAGAGATTCAATGAAGCCGGTGTGAAACAGTACAAAGATTTTTAATAAAAAGATTTTCAGCCTAATTAGACAATGATTTGTTTTCAACATCCATTTAAAATGACTGAAGCACTAAACAGAAAATACTGTAGACGAGAAGCTGAGTACGCAGAGCAGGTGAGGTTGTACACTCAGCAGTGCTACAGCCTGGGCTTTGCACAACAAAAACGGCCCATATATCACTTGTTTCTGCCATATTACATCATATTTCAGCCTTTTAAGATCTTATTTAAGGTCTCAGAAATTAATCTCCTAGTCTCCTGAGACCTTATTTAAGGTCTCAGAAACTGAGCTCCTGGTCTCCTAAGACCTTATTTAAGGGCTCAGAAATCTACCCATTTGACGGCATGCAGAATGGTAACTTCCTATAGATATTTCTAAGACCAAATAAGGCATGCCAAGTATCATGGTTTAATATTTTGCCTCAAATCCTGATGAGCAACATCAGCATGCAGAATGGGGTTTGGAAGTGAAAATCTGTAGATGAAAAGTAAGCAAGAGCAGGGGTTTTAAGACTAGCACAGGAAGAAGAGCAAGGGAGCAGATGATCAACATGCATCCACATCCAAGTAACGTGGCCGTGCTGCGTACTGGGAGAAGTGGTAGAAAGTACAAGCACTTAATCAGACGTGGGGACAGCACTAAGGCTGCATAAGCACAGCCTTGACTTAACAGCACTCCATGTGCCAGGTAGGGCATTTTCTGTTTTGTTGTTTTCATTGGGAGGCAGGGAGTTTTCATTATGCTCAGTTGTGATATGCCTCATTGTATGACGCCATCTGGGTTTTAACAGAGCCTTGATGACCTCAGGCTCTTGTGCTGAAAAAAATAACTAATGATGTTTGCACACAGCCATCACTAGAGGTGTATCTGAGAGAACTTTTAAACTGGCTAGCTCATTGGAGCTGGCTGCACACCTGCAGGAGTGCTGAGACCAGGGCTGACTGAAAGACTCACTCCAAATTGATTAGCTCAGTAAGTAGCAGGTGAAAAAGTCCTGTGCTGAGCTTTGTGTTGCCAGAGCTGCACCATCACTGATGTGGGATTTAGCTAGTCAAATCTATATGTTAAATCTATAAACTCTATCATAACTGTTATCAGGAAAAAAAAAAAAAAAAAGATGTTCTGCTTTTTAAGCCAGCTGCTCCTGTAGGCAGAGGAGGATATTTTAATAGCTGAGACTCACCCCCCTAGTCCCTTTAGTTGAGGCTCCAAACTTGAACTTGCTCAAAAATGTAGGAAATTTGTTCAACAGCATGGATCGACACACGGGAGTGCCAGCCCACCTCATAAAGATCAGTCCATTTCAAAGTTAAAAACACCACTGCCCTCGTGGAATGTGACTGCACCGCAGCCTGAAGCCACCAGCTATAGGAAATGTTTTAAGTGACTGGAAAAAACTATTGAAATAATTTGATTAACTGGCTAAATATTTATAAAATATCCCAGTGGGTTTGGCAGTTGTCTCAAAATCATTTGCTGCTGCAACTTAGGCTGTTGATGTTTGAGCTACTTCATTTAAAGCTAAATCACACATGGCAAATAATCACCAGAATTCTCTCTGACTTGTGCCTTCACCCATCAGATCCTTCTAATAGCAGCTCCTTCTTTCCTTGAGTGTATCTCCTACTCTTCAAGTACTAAACTCCAGCCTATTTTCCCCTCTTTGTCTTCACCAGGTCTTTTTGCATTATGTCCTCAACTTCTGAAAGAATTTTTAATTCATAATTGATTTTGATGTTTTAAATTTGATGGCTCTGTCCTGCAGGGAGTATTGAACAAAACAATAAATTTGTAAATTTCTGATGCAAAGTTTCCTTGAAACTTTGTTCAGCTTAATTATTATGTTGGAAATAATTTCCAAGCATGATAGCTAAAACCAATTTTTTTTTCCTATTAAGACACTGCTAGTGTCCTTTCTTTTAATGGAAGCATTTGACTTGTTCAAAAGTATTTCATTAATCAATTTGAGGACAAGGAAAATTAAAGTTGCTATTGTGTACTAGGTGGTAAATTTGTGTTAGCTATGCCTGAATAATTGTGGTAATGATTATTGTAATACCTGAGGCAATTGCTTCATATTATTGTTGCAGTAGTGGCTTAAATCTGAGCAAAATGAAATCTACAGTTTGTTTTCTTGTAATGAAATAGTGTCGTTAAACAGACTTCTGATACCAAGAAAGGGGAAGACAATCAGTACAAAGTCACTCTTTAAGTGTCCGGGCTCCTCAGGGACCATAGGGGCTGCCTGTGGGGTCCATCAGAGCAGGTCCTGGCATCCATGGTCCATCCCACCACCCCAGCTAGGGGGCACTGGGGCAGCCCCAGCTCCAGGCATTGGGCACCCCCGTTCGGCCAATATTATGACCTAATTACTTAACTCATATTTTGAAGTACATTATCTGCTTCCAAAAGCTGCGTAGCTAAATGGCAAGAGCTCAATTATTATACCTCAGTCAAGTTTTTTGGCTTTGGGTTATCTGTGATTGGAGCGACTCTCTGGCCCTACAGCAGTCATGTGTCAAGGTTCTTTGGCCAGTCTTTCCAAGATGCAAAACTAAACAGAGTGAGGGTAACAGAAACTATCCGTTGTTATTGGATTAAAGTTATTGAAGGATCTGTGGTGCTTAGGAAAGATTGACAGCATGGGACAACATTTAACAACCACCTGTTTTGATATGTAATTTAAAATGACAGGAGATATTGTGGATTGAAAAACCATGTAAGTGCGAAAGGCACTTAAAGAAATTATAAGAATTTTCTGTTGGAATAGCTCTAGAAGTCTGCTATAGATTTAATATGAAAAGAAACCTTTAAAATGTTACAAAGGAAAATAAATGCTGCCAGAAACTGATTTGTTACAGGACACTTCCAGTTGCAGAGAGACACTGCAGAATAAATGTTACTAATAATGGTAAGGCAAATATTTCTGTATGAGGAAAAACTGATCTAGGCAGCAACGATAAATAGCTTGAAAGGTTTCTGGAAAAAATGTGCTTTGAAATAAGGTTTGAAGCAAAAGTTATCAAAGATTTGGAGAGAAATGGCAATCTGGATGGAATCTGCTCAGTAAGAGTAAATCATGTATCCCAGCTAGAGCAAGAAGAACAAAATCAGGAAAAACATACCAAGTCATCAAGTAATATTTTTTTTCTTTCTCTTTTTTTTTAATAAGGTAATAAATTATTTTCCAAACAATAGAAATGCAATTGATTGAGTCCAGCTGGATTTGGTATCCTACCACCTGGAAAACTGTTAGTTGAAATGGAGAATTTACATAAGAGGATAAGCAACACCAGGGTTTGCTGAGAAGGGAAGAATTGGAGGAGAGATTTTAGTAACAAAGGAACGGTCTTGGGAGCAACATTTAATGTTTTTGCTGATGATCTTATTATCAAAATGGAGGAAGGTGCTAATGTAATTTGCTGACGTCGTAACATTGAGCGGCATGCCCCCCAGCAAAGACAGATTAGAATATTATATGGGACTAAGTCTTAGAGTAATAGACATGAAATTCAGTAGTACAGAGTGTAAGATGACAAGCTGTAAGATGTCACTAAATTGCCTCAGCTGGAAGTGACAGAGGAGTAAAGAGGTCTGAAGACATTGATGCGCCAGGGTGACTGTAAGCTGCCAATGCAATGTGTGTGTGAAAAAGGCCAATGCAATTCTGAAGTTTCTCAGTTGAGGTTCTTTTCCAGCAGAGACACAAATGTGTCACACTATGAGGGTAACGCTCGCTAATGAAACATCCTCTGGAGTACTTTGTATGTACACGGGCCACTCGTGGTGCAGAAAGATAACTTCAAGCAGGACCAGGTGCAGGTGGGCTTTGCTAAACTGATGAAAAAATATGATTTTCCATCGTCGCCTGTCAGCAGGCAGAAGGAAGGGGTGCAGACTGGTCCCCTCTGTGGATGTGCTGGCAGTGAGGAAGCTGGGACCAAGAGGTGGAGCCGAGCAGCCGTCCTGGCCAGAGACCTCTGTCCATGGGGGAGTCAGTGATCCACACAGCAGTTAACCCGAGCCCTCCCATCCCTGTGCTGTGCTGTGCCAGGCTCTGCTGCCGGAACGGCGTGGCCTTCAGGCTGTGTTGTGCTGTACACAGCCCTTGGCTGCAGGTCTAACTTTGCCAACTAATTGCACGCAGGAGCCTGCAGGCAGCTCCCACTCAACATTAGCAATTACACCACCTGCCTGGCCTTTGCCTGTATCCAACAGTGCAGTGAGAAGTTCTCTTCTGAACACCCTTCCCGTTTGACAGTAGAAATGATGAATGGAATTGTTTTCTTGTCCTGTTTGATCATAGAATCATAGAATCATGGAATGGTCCAGGCTGGAAGGGATCTCCAAAGGTCATCTAGTCTGACCTCCCCGCAGTCAGCAGGGACACCCCCAACTAGACCAGGTTGCCCAGGGCCTTGTCGACCCTCACCTTGAATATCTCCAGGGAAGGGGCCTCAACCACCTCCCTAGGCAACCCGTTCCAGTGTTCTACCACCCTCATAGTAAAGAACTTGTTCCTAATATGCAATCTAAATCTGCTCTTCTCCAACATAAAGTCATTGCCCCTCGTCCTGTCATTGCAGGCCTTTGTAAACAGACTCTCCCCAGCCTTCCTGTAGGCCCCCCTCAGGTACTGGAAGGCTGCTATTAGGTCTCCCCGGAGCCTCCACATGCTCTGAAATGGCACCCAGGATGAGCCGTTCTATGACCTTTCCAGGGATGGAGGTGAGGCTGACAGGACTGTAATTTCCTGCGTCCTCCTTCTTGCCCTTTTTGAAGACTGGGATGACATTGGCTTTTCTCCAGTCCTTGAGCACCTCACCTGTTCTCCAGGACCTCAGGTCCTTCCTATATTGAGGGCTCCAGACCTGCACACAGTACTCCAGGTGAGGTCTCACCAGAGCAGAGCAAAGTGGCAGAGACTGACTTTACCTGGAGATTAAGATCTCTTCATGGGTGAAGGTAAGAACACAGATATCCCTTGTCTTCAGTGGGTTATGAAGATGGCTAGTTAGGGTATATAATGGAGAATAGAACATCTTCCCAAAGTGATATTTTTTCTGGAGAAAAATGCCTTTTTTGGGAACCTATTCAAAAAATTGGAAGCGAGTTTGAAAAAAAAATATCTAAAAGACAGCACACATACTCAAAACATGTTTTGCTAGTTATTTTTAGGATTCTATTGAAAGAAGTGGACTTGGATGCTGTGGAATTTGACTATTTGACAAATCCCAACAGCTACAGGATGCTGTAGCTGTCAAAACTTCAAGGGACAGTCTAGAAAGCTATTTTTTCTACAGTGTCAGGTTCTAAATTAATCTTCCAGCTTTCCCACTCAGAAAAACAAACTGGTCTCTGACACTATGTAATTCTAATTAGCAGAAGACAGCACTAACAATTCCAAAGGGTCTCTCTCTCAGGACTGATGTGACTAAATACATGTGGATATGCAGTGCCGCAGGGATTCTGAGACTTATGAGCTCCAAGTGCTTTGAAACATGTATTTTAATATTCAAATAGCAGTTAAGTGGTTTAAAATTAGCTGTGGATATTATCTCATTTTAGAGCCAGATAAAAGTATGTAAATTTAAGCGCCAAAATAATGAAAGCACCCAAAAGATTTTGCTGTCACATTCTATCTCCATTTTACTTACTGAGTGAACAGAGGCAGCACGGAGTTTGAAAACTGTATTGGACTTGGTAGTGCCATTATACCCAGAAAAACACTGAAAATAATGCTGTTTAGATTTTTATATCCCACCTGTGATCTATACAAATTGTATTGCAATGAGAGCAGAGAAATTATATGTTTAATTGTTTTGTTTCTCAACATCTCTCTGAACTTTTAAAAAAGCAATTTGCATGTTATTAAACCTTTTAAGATGTCAGTGCAAATAACCTATGGTGAAGGACTGGATCAGGAGTCTGTGATAGAATCCAGGACTCCATCCACTGAGGCCCCTACCTTCTCTAATTAAAAATGTATGTTATAGCCCAGATTCTATAGCTCGGTGTCACTGCCACTGGCACAGAATTTTTGGGGGGAAGAGAAGGTTATATTAGGGTTCCCATTTTTCATTCTTCCTGTTTGCTCAGTTTCCTGAGCAAAGATACAGTTCCTATGACTGTACAACTTTTTGCTGGCCATAGTCTTTATACTCAAGAGTAAAGACCAAAAGCCCATATGGTTACTGCAGCTGAGCAACTGTCGGTGCTGGAGATGAAGAGGCATGTGAACTTATTCCATGGTGTAGCATCAGGCAGGAGGTAGCAGCTCCCCAGGGAACAATAGATAGTGGGGAGAATGAAGAGATTTCAGGTGGAATCAAGGCAGAAGAGAAGAGGATACTGATGAAACACTACAGAAAAGCCTGGGACCCGCTGGCCTCATCCAGACCTTCTGCTGGTGGTTCCACCATAAGGAGGAAGGCCTCAGCAGAGGAGGAGGTGGTTATGGAAAGTTCTCAGTTGTGTCGCATGGTGGGTGCAGTAAAAAGTGGCTGTAGGAGAATGGAGAGGGCTAATATTTCTGTCAATGTAAATGCACAAAATAAAATGGATTAATCACTTGTATTGAAAGTTAAATGTACAGTGTAGAGCAACATCTGTATTTACAATGAAGTCACAGTACGTTCCGCATACCAGACCTCAGATGACAGAAATTTTTCTGATGTAATATTCAGCCACACTGATTGTACATTTCTGTGCCAAAATGCTGTGAGCAAAATGAAAGAAGACAAGCCCATTTAATTATCCTTAGAGGTAATACTGTTTGATTTAGAAATGAAAAGTTGGGTCTTCGTGCTGCATTGTTTATATCCACTTAAATACCTCATAAGGTCATGTTCTTAATTTAGTATTTTATCTAAAAAAGATGATAAAAAAGTAACACTTTGTCCCCAGAACAAAGAAACTACATTTTTATTGATTTGTAAGACATTGGATGGCTTTATAGAGTTTTGCTTCTAATTACTTTTCTAGATTGCCACGGAGACCAGCTTCAGAGCAGGTAGGACTGCGCTGGGGAAGGGATCTGTAGCGAAAAGGGCTGACAAGAAGCTCTTTTGGGGGCTTTTTGAAGCCGGGACAAGGCCTCAGCTTGCCCTGGGCCTGTCAGCTGGGGGGCGTTGAGGCTGAGTGGCCTGGGTGGAGCCACCACCGCCCCTGGTTGATCTCGCCTCCAGGGGATAAAAGGCCTCAGGGAGGGCAGGGACCAGTCCTTGGCCACAGAGCGCAGAGGGAGCACCCAGTGTTGGGGTGTGCCCCGATGGGTGCCGTAGCTGCAGGCTGTACGGTTGGGCCCTGCGCCTCTGCTAGCCTACGAGGTAAGGTCAGTCACTCCCGGGGGCTCAGCTCTGGTTTCTACCCGGTCGAAGGCTGTTTTTAGGAAAGCTGTGGGCACCCAGACAGAGGCCCCACGCAAACATACGGGCATGCAGGCCTCTGACTGCAGAGAGTGCCGAGGCTTGGCACTTGCAATGGAGGGTAGTGGAGACAACACCTGTATCAGATGTGAGCAGGTGAATGATCTGCTCAACCTGGTGGCCCAGCTGAAGGAGAGGCTGAGGAGCATCAGGGAGTGTGAGAAAGAAATTGACTGGTGGGCCCACTCCCTGAGAGTAGGGGAACAGGTTGAGGCCCCGTGTAAATCGGAGGGCCCTCTTCTCACCAAGTAAGAGGAAGAGATCTCAGAGAAGAGGGGGAATGGAAACAGGTCCCTGCTCGGGGAAGCAGGCGAGTCCCCTCCCAGCCTCTCCCAGCTTCCCAGTTACCGCTGCAGAACAGGTATGGAGTCCTGCAGGAGGAACTGGCTGATGGAGAAGAGGATGGCACACCAAGACTAGAGAAGTCAGAAAGTACACGTCACTGCAGACCCAACTTCACTACTAGCTCCAAAAGGAAAAGAAGAAGGGTCATAGTTGTGGGTGACTTTCTGCTGAGGGGGGTAGAGGGACCAATATGCCGCCCTGACTCGCTTCACAGGGAAGTCTGCTACCTCCCTGGGGCACGGGTCAGGGATGTGATGGACAAACTCCCAGACCTAGTAAACCCCTCAGTTGCGGCAGGGGAGGTTTAGGTTAGATATCAGGAAGAATCACTTTACTGAAAGAGTGGTCAAGCACTGGAACAGCCTGCCCAGGGAGGTGGTGGAGTCACCATCGCTGGAGGTATTTAAGAAATGTGTAGACATGGCTCTTCAGGGCATGCTCTAGTGCCCAAGATTATTGGTTTGTGGGTGGGTGTGATGTGGTGGGGTGTTGCGTGTCGTGTTGTTTTTGGTATGGGGTTTGGTTGTTGGGTGCTTTTTTGTGGTGTTTTTTTTTGGTTTGTTTGGGGTTTTTTTTTTTGTGTGGTTGGAATTGATGATCTCAGAGGTCCCTTCCAACCATGGAGATTCTGTGATTGTCTGTCATTAAGCTGAAATATCAACATTATATGCACTGTGGCTTGACATTAATAAAAAAGAAAGGAACCCATAAAATATTCATTCATATTCTTGTACTATGACAAAGGTCAATACAGGGTCTGATCTTTCCTACTTTCTGGTTCATGACATAATATTTTTTCTCTCCTAAATCTGAATTAACTAAGGAAAAAAATCCTAGAAATAATTTTTAATTGGAATGCTGATTTTATAAGGAATTTAGTGAAGATACTTAAAAGGGAGAACTCTGTTTGAAGCTGCTGCCATCATGTCTTTGCACTGAGATAGCACAGGGTATCGGTATCTGTCTCTGTCTCTCTCCCTCTTCGATGCTATATTTATCACCCCCCCTGTCCATAAATGGTCTGGACTGGGGCTCTGACATTCCACTGACTGCAGGCATTATTTTTGTTCTGGACCTTGAAGTCCAGTCCTTTACCCCTTGTCCTGACTACCTCTTTCTTTGCTGGCTTCCTCGTTGCTGTATTTTTCTGCTATTCATCCACTTGAGAGCTATTCCATTTGCCACCATTCATTTGGGCCCTGGTAAGTGTTCCTTTATGACAGAAGATTTTTGTGTTCAATTATTTTTAATCTGAATCCGTAACGCCGAGTTGATAGTAGGTCCCTTTATTCTTCTCAGCTCAGCAGTTATTTGAGGGGCTTGTGAACATGAGCTGAAGACATCTGAGGGTTCAGCTCTGAAATAAAGCGAAGTAGTGCAAGGGTTCACTTATCAACTGAGCTGTCCTTGCTTATTGGCATAGTACTCTCAAATGAAGCATGGGGTACTGAGATACAGGAGGATTTTGTCATGTAGCCCTCTTTGGGCTTAGAGAATGTGTAAATAATCTAAATATTTTCTAATTGCATAGGATGTTTTGTGATTTGTAAAGCTATTGACTGAGTGGAAGGAAATGTTATTTTTTTTTTCCCTGCTTACAAGAGTTTCTTTTTTTTATCTATTTCACCATTTGATGGAGTAGATCTTGAAAGAATTACAGACTGGTAAACAGAGCAAGAGGTAATTCCAATAAAATCACTTCCTTTAATGTGTAGCTATAACCTATGAACAAGTACAAAACCGTCTACTTAGTAGTTGTTTTGAACATTCAGTTCAGCAGCTGCAAACATACAGCTCCAAACTGTACATTTTCATCTAACTATGGCCACTAATATTTTTTGGTCCAGCTCTGCAGTTATGAAATGCTTCACAGATCTGAAGAGGGAGTGTTGCCCTTGCACTAAAGGGGGCTAGTTAGTGGGCGCAAACCAAGTAGGTGCAGGTAGCATGGATTTAAGAAATGGGAGTCAAACTGATAATCAGACAGTGCTCCAAATAGGAGCAAAAATCTTGCAAAGGTCAGAGTTCCTCATCTCCGATAGCATCACACTACTGTATCTGATCAGACTAGTGTAACTGACAGATCCTGACCTATAAGCAATGCTTGATGTTTCAGAGGAAATGTAAAACATAACTCACAGTGTGATAAAATACCTATAAAAGGAGCTTCCTCTTATAATGACATGAGTCAGAATTGGCCTTTGATTTGAACCAGGAGAGCCTGACTTTGTGCTCAGCTCCTGCCTTACTGCCTTAGCTCTTACTCCTACCATAGACTCCTCCTCTTACTCCTGAGGACAGTGAGGTCCAGACTTTTTATGTTTAGAAAAAAAAAGTTGCTTTTTAACATTTTAAACGTGCTGACTTAATTCCGCTGCTGCTTCTTTTGCTCTGATAAGATGTAAATGAAATGCCTCCTTCAACTTCTCCTTAATGGACAGCACATGCAGTGCTTTATACTTTTGGATCACCTCCCTTACTTTGAAGCCTGGATGGCTGTGGGAATCCCTGAGCAAGAGGACTGAATAGCTGCTAGCCTTGTGGCTGTTGTATCAGTGATGAAGCCAGGCAATGCTGCAAATAAAGCTGGTGGAAGATGAAGGGAGACAACTGTAGTACTCTACAGAAGGAAAACAGGATGTTCTCATGTTCTTTCCCTTTCAGTGTGCAAGATAATACCCATCTGTATGCCTTAACTTTGCTCAGCAGAGACCACAATGACTTGCAAACCCTAAACCTAGTTCTGCGGAGCTGGGAGAGAAAGCAATGAAACTGGAGAAGAAATCTTCTGAAAGTAGGGAAATTAAGAGGAACTACATACTACCGGAAGCTAACAAAGTGAAATAAACATACATATAGGTATTAGAAACAAGGATATTAGACAGAATAATTGTGTCCTTTAGACTTACATGAAAAAAAAAAAGGCAGGAGAAATTAGCGAATTAAAAAGGAACATTGGTTTTTGCCGTAAAGAACAATGGGGTAACACTCGTTTCCATTCTTCCCTCTTCCTCAGACAAAAATAAAGTAAGTACATAAACTGGTCTCCTTGAAGTCAGTTTCACTGTGGTCAGGATAGCAGCAATTTCTTTTACATACTTAAAGACTTCTGAATGACTTTCTTTCTTGTTGACTTTCTGCAAGCAAGTGATCTGTTCTGTTATCACACAAAGAGCAGTTCCCTTGAAAGAGCCCTGGAATATAAAAAAGTTGAAACATAGGCAGTTTTTTTCATAATTTGCTTTAATTGGGGTGAGTACTTGACCTGTTATGAAAGAGTTTGTAATTTGTTGACTCCCTATCAGACCCAAATACTGAAGAGAAAACCAAGTACTGAAATCTAGGAAGCATAAAGACCAGGGAAAAAATGTCATGATTGTCATTAAATCATGATTACACTCCAGCTCTGTAAGTGTATTTTATGTCAAAACATCAGATTATTGTTCATTAACATGAACAAAACCAGAAGTAGAACAAGTCTGCTATTGTTGTGATAGATATTAGACAATAGCAAACCCCCCTCACCGTTGCTTTTGGATTTTCTTTAAATTTTTCTAAACATTTCTCCACTGTAGCTCATTTCTATTCATAATCGTGTACTTTTTCAGGAGGTACATCCCAGCCATGTTGTAAGCCTGATCATGAGTAATAAGAGAAAGAAAAGCTATCATAGGGATTAGTAGAAGCAAGCTTGCATGTCAAAGAAGAAAAAGTCAGTTTTAACAACAGCAAAACAAAGCAATAACAAAATAAAGACTGAATTGCCAGCTTAAAACCTGAGGGAAATCCTTTCTGCATTCAACACTCATCCCATTTTGAGAGGGGAACTACCTCTCACCCGATCAAATTTCCTACTACGAGCAACTGCAAGACAATCTACTGATGACTGTGCAAAGGAAAACTTAGGGCTATTGTCTGGAAGAAGTTTCTTGATGATCATGAACATGACATTCTAGGTTAAAAAAAGAGTCATTTGGACGGGGGAACATGATATTATTTTACTTATTGCATATAGACTGTATCCCTGATTAAACTGTAAAAGTATGATAATCCATTTTAAATGAATCTCTGGTATCACCTACAAAATAATCAAGGTAATGCATGTTTGCAGAAAAAGTGACATCTTTCTCAATCTTACTGTTTTTAATTCACTATTAAAATATTAAATGGAATATTAAATTCCATCTGAAAATTGGATTACAAAAATGAATGAAATATTAATGTATTTTTATTTCAGCTTATATAGCCTTGTTGGAATTGGTCATGACTTTTGAAATAATTTATTACTTTATTCTCTTTTTTTGTAATTTAACAAAAGTATTTACACTATCTCTGAAGAAGCTGAACACATAAAATTTCATTAGCTCACAGTAATGAGTGGAGAAGTTGAGCATGTAGAACTTGAATAGTTTGCAGTAACAGGGAGGCCAACTACAAATGAAGGGACACAACAGTGCAAGGTTTTCTGGTCCTGATGAATGAAGAGTGTCTTGAAACTTAAATATGAACCTTTCCTAAAGTCTAAAACACATAATAAAAAGATAACCCTAAATTAATTGCATTTGATTTTTGAAGTTTTAAGTTCTGTGTTATTTTGTATTAAGTTGTCTTATTTGTATGCTAACTCAGAAGTTCCTTTGACAATAGCCTTTATCTTGGTCTGTTCTTTTTCAGACACTGTCCTGTTTATTTACATTCAGAAACGTGCAGTAAAAAGAAGAAAATTAGAAGAAAGCCATGATGTCTTTACCTTTCTACCAACGACACCATGACCACTATGACCGTGCATACCGCCATAAAGCTCTGCAGTCCACTGTAAGCCAGTACCAAAAGGAAACAAAGAGCCAATCTGCTGTCTATGCTCAAGGATCTACAGCTTATGCTCGGGGCTCTGCGGCCTATCGCCACGCATCTGCAGCAAACTTCAGCCTTGACTCTTCAGCAGCGTACAGTCATGGCTCTTCAGCCTACGACCTTGAGTCGGCAGCCTACAGCTATGGATCTACAGCCTATGACCACTCTGCTGCACATAGTAAAAGATCTGCTGCCTACAGTCTTGACTCTGAATCCCTCACCAAGAGCTCAGCTGCCTACAGCCGCGGGTCTGAATCAATCAACAAGCTGGCTGCGTCCTACAGGCTGGGAGCTGAAGCCTACAGTCTTGGGTAAGCAAATCTGCTTTCGAAACAATATTCCAAAGCAAAATTGTCCAACCGCCTCCCATTGAAAGCAATGGCAAAACTCTCCTCTTAGTCCACAGAAATTGGCTCTGTGACTTGGTGGTAACGTATTTTCCAGGCTTGGTGTTTTCCTTTGGCTTTGGCAATGGGAAGGAGTGTGGTCAGCTTAGTTTGTTGGACTAAATCAGGTGTGATGGTTGGATTGGCATAGGAAGAGCACTGGCAATGGTGATGTGGCTGAATGATGACATATTCATGGTCCAAACTGGTCAGGCATGAGCCACCTGTCCTTCCAAGTTGTTTAGCCATATTAGTACAGATGAATTTAATATGCAGTGTTGAGACAGCTTTCAGTTTGAGGCTGGCTCTTATCTGGCCAGGTTGGAGCAGTAAAAGAACGTAGGGCTGTTCACACAAGTTTGAGCTGACATGTCCATATATCATTAAACAATTCTTCTTTGGCCTAATTTGGTTTCATTTTTATGCTAAGTGATTCAAGACATTGAAATTTGCACACTGTATATTGGTTGAGGCATACTGTTTCCAAAGTGATGAGTTCATCTTGCATTAGAAGAGCAGCTGTGCTTAGCTGCTCTGTTTTTTGTTTAATTAAGATAATAAGTATTGTTCAAGCAATTACATTAGCAGAATATTTTAGATATCATAGCCTCACATTATTTCTATGTGTCTCAGAGGTTTACAGAAATTAGGAGAGTATTAAAGTAAGATTAGAGCAGCTGTTAGCAATAGAGGAAATGATCAACAAATTATAGCCCAAAACATCTGCTTGCTGTTATATTAATATAAAAATTAGAGTATTATTAGCAGAACTGATCAAGGCTTCTCTATCAGAAAATGTAAATTTTGAAAAGTGAATATCCTCCAAAGATTGTGGATAAAGATGGCATTTTGGTCAAAACTACTGAGGAAAAGGCTACAGTACCACAGTAAACAATACCTTGTGATGAAAACCTTCCCTTGGCTTTCATGAAGTTCGGGTCAAGTCTCTATTTTGCCAGGGTCTGTTCAGGAATTTGAACCTCAGGCTGCTAGAGCCCAGATGAATGACTTGACTACTCGACTGTCTTGGGCTGGGTAATATTCAGTCTTTGCTGAAGAAAAAATTTCACTTGTGCAAATAATTAACCACTGAGTGGAGCGGCAAGAAGCTAATTTGTAATCTGCTGATGACTGGAAGCAAGCTGGAGGTGCTGGGACCAAAGGTTATGTTTCCAGAGAGAGTTAGGTAAGGGAAGATATTCCAATTTCTGCAGTGATGCAACTCTGCCTACATGCTGTTGCTGTACCCTAACCCAAAGTCTCCTTCTTATAGAAAACATTCCCATAAGAAATGGGAACATGACTTGAAGTTGCAAAAAATGATTGTAAAAAAAACTGGTTTTGAGTACCAGTTACAAACACTTGGTTTTGACTCTGGTTTTTCAGATTAATTTCTTCTGAAACCTGTGTATTCTCACTGAGAAGAGCTCTAGTGTCAGCAAAGTAATATTAAAGGAAATGGAGTTGCTTAATTGGGAGAGAACTTAAAACATCTCCAGGTTTCCTGAGGTTTTGTTTGAGATGAGAGTTATTGTTTTAAAATAGTATATTTGGTGATACTTCCAAGCTACTCTGTAGTACAGGAGTTGCCAACAGATTGATACACTATCCTGGTAATCAGAGACAAGAATGTCTCAGCTGTAACTTCCTTTTTTTCTGTGATCCTGTCCTTGTGTTGGAGGTCTGAGAAACTCAGTGCTGCTAGGAGAGACCAGAACTCAGGAGATTACGTGTAAGAGGGCTACACGATTTAAATCTCTTGCACAAGACTTAATTCAGGAGAGAACATGGTTCTGAATGATAATCTCTATACTTAACCTAATTTTATGGCTAATATAGCCTCCATGTTGGTATTTAATTGGGTTTTGCAGCCCATTTTGCTGCAATTTGCAAGAGGCAAAATAGAACAAGTAATGTGACTACATGGTTACATGTAGTGCCAATTGAAAGTAATTCTTTCCAAGTTTGTACAGTCTTCCCCAGGTAGCCCAAAACACTTCAAAGGATAATGTGGAGACAAAAAGTGTTACTAAAATAAGTTGGGCAAATCAGAGACTTTCTGATTTCATCCTTATGAAAGGAATGGTGTGGGGAAAAAATAATGAAAAAGAGTCTTCAAACACTTTTAATTTTCAAAAAGTAGAAAGGGCCCTGAATGGAAATGCTGTGTCTAAATGACCTGCAATAGTGCTGGTTACTTGACACCTGAATGGACACATGAATCCAAATCTAGATAAAATTCTTCAGCTAACAATTGATTATTGCATATAATTGGATTTTAATATCAAATTTACATTTATGTATAATCGGTATAGTTTTGTGGATAAACCCCATAAGCCCAACAGAAAAAGAATACTATTCAAGTCTTTTATTAGGTCATTTTTTTATTTTTATCTAAAGTAGCTTCTGCTTAACTTTATTATACTTGCAAAATTTAAGTCTCTTTTTGTAGACATCTTACAGAAGAGAGTGTTAATAAAGTGACAGTGTTGACATGCAGTTAGTGCTATGTGAGGAATTTATCATGGGAAAACTCTGGAGAAGGACTAGGGACCAGCTAACCAGTAAGACCTTGAGCCGAATGCAATTCTCTGATGGTGAAGTGGAAAACACGGCCAGAGCATAGACACAAACAGCTTGAAGGAGATGCAGGTTGCTTTTCATGAGGACGAAAAAGACTGCCTTTGCAAATGGGCTGTCCCTTCCCCACATTTCAAGTCTTCTTCACACCATGACAGCTTGAAGAAGTAAAAGGAAAGAAATGAAAACTGGCAAAACCAAGAGCAAATACAGAAGCTTGCAGCTTTGCTGGTTACAGTTTGCCAAAGCTGCAAAACCCTGGGCTCCTGAAAGAAAGTGAGCCTCACCGTGTAAATGTTGCCACTTCACACCCAGCCCTCTGTACCAGCTCACAGAGACACCTCTAACCACATGCTGCTTCTTCGGCTTCCACAGAGGCCGAAAGAGGAGTGGGGTGTGCTGCTTCCCCAAGGAGTAGGCAGGATCTCTACGGGCAAGGGGTGGCAGCTCTCTCCCCAAAGCCGTTGCTGTGGTAGCCGATGGGCTTCCCTGTCTCATCCTTGGCGGAGGGGTGCGATGTGGGCAGGTTGGCTCCTTCTTCCCATGAAGAACCTACTACCCATGCTCCATCCTCTATGTGCTTCTGAGAAGCACTTGAGGCTGCTGGATTAAACCCACCTACCTCTTTTTTTTTTTGGAAGCTTGGTCATTTGCCTTTGCTCAAACTTTCACTGCTTTTACACGTGTTATTTTCGTGGCTGGCAGCATCAGATAATCCCATTGTGTCACTGACTGGTTATCAGCCACCAAATGGGCCGGAGACTTGCTGAGGGAGAAAACACAAGTTATCGCTGTGGGTCAGGCATTTGCATATATTTTTCAGGTCAGGAGAAACAGGAAAGAAGACATGGCATAATTCGGGTGAACCAAGCAAGCAATGCCTTAATATCTTGTAATTAATTAGGCTGCCAGGCAGTAGGAGTGAATGCTCTTCTGAGCAATATTGTAACCAGGATCGGGACAAGGCTGAGTAAATAACACACTTTAAGAAATATGAGAAGACTGTGATCTTGAGATCCTTACTGGCACTGCTCATCTGTCGGTTTATTATAGGTGAGGGTTAAGGAGGTGGTGTCCAAACGTCATAGACAAGCATGGAATTTGTTTTAATGAGACCTGCTATGTGGAAACAATTCCCCTTTAAAAAATTTGTTGTGGAAGCTGTGTTAGGGAGCAGCGTGATTATTGCCAGCAATATTGCCTGGGCCTGTGACAAATCTGTCAGCAACTTAAAATTAATCCAGTCACCGGAGAGCGCTTCTCATCTTTAGAAGCTGGCTTTAAAGAGCTCTCTGGTGAAAGTTCTTTTGCTCTTTTTTCTTTTTTTTTCCTCTCTCCTGTAACTGGGTTTGCCAATCCTCTCTCTCCTCTTCACAGTGAGTAAATTCAAACATTGCGTATTAGGAAAGAAGCAGCTGCTGGAAAAAAGGGCCTGGAAAATGCCTTTTGGCTAATGGAGCTCCTCCAGCTATTGTGTATACCAATGCATCCCTGTCTGCTGTTGGGATAAAGTGGGAGAGAGACGTAACAAAGGCATGCTAAGGACAAGATACATGCTTTTCTAGAGGTGTAAATGAGCTTACAGGTGCCTTTTCATGCGGGGCTGGATTATCTAAGGAATATGATGTTGTGGTCCATAGGACACATTTCTACATCCACTGGGCGCAAGTTCTTAGTGCAAGGTGAGAAACCTCTTCCGTCAGGCACAGAAACAAGGGTGGTGCCAACATATTGAATTATATTTATATCTGAGAATGAGACATCAAAACAAAACCTGTGGTTGAGAGGTTGCAGAGGCCCCACACAGGGATGCTGTATTTAGTCCCTTTGTTGGACTAGAGGGAAAAGCTAAGAGTGGTTTTTACATCTCTACAGGACAATACCTGTGCCTTTAGCATTTCTAGTCACTCAACTTTCAATTCAGTGACTCTACTGAGAAACTAAGAAAGTGCTGGCATTGATATTTTAACATGCTGAAAAGCATCAAGAAATGAGGACACTAAGCTTGGGTCACCAACCTTGATAATGCTGTACAGATAGTATCTGACCTGGAAAAAAAAATGTACATACGCTAGCTGGGCATATCAAATGAGGCTGAAAGCTGTTAAAAGGTCATGGTACTGTTCCTCCCTGTGAAACTAGAGAGCACTGATACCCTGCTCCTTCTCCTCCAGGGAGATTCTGTTCCTCATATCAGGTAAAAGGTTGGAACATTTTAAAATAAAGGGCAAGATTTTAGAATCTGGTTCAAGAAAGCAGAATCCTCTTTTGGGCTACCTAAATAATGGTTGTGGGCAGGTTTTTGGTTTTGTGTTGCACAGCAAGAAATAGTAATAACAAAAGAGGAAAACAGGGAAATAAACTTCATGACGGAAATAGTGACCAATTTGTTTTCCCATGCAAAGGTCTCAATTTGAATATACATTCCTACTAGCCTCCATATAGCTCTGCCTAAACAAAAGTAAACCATAGGAAGATTTGGAAAGGAGAAACATTTTCTCCTGCTTATAATTTATTTGTCTCAGCTCTTGTTTATGCAGTGCAATTCTGAAAAAAAAAAGATTTTAGAGCTGCTCTGAATACCTCTCTGAAAACACCAGCTGGATGCTCTGATGTGGTCATGAAGCAATTAGAACTTTTGGAACAGCTGTGAGGGAAAGTGAAAATAAAACAGAAAGCATATTGTGTCAGTGTGTTAATCCAAGGTATGCTTGTATCTGAAATACTGGGTCCAATTCTGATGATCTCATCTCAAAAAGTGCAGTCTGAAACTAGAAAAGGGTGAGATACCAGCAAGGAGTGTTGTGGGAGGTGTGGAATACCTTCTGCCTAGAGAAGGTAAAACACTGGGGCTCTCACCTTGGGAAGGAGGCAAAGGTAGGCATGTAATGTTAATGTATAAAACAGTGAAAGCTGTGCAGAGAGTGAACAAGGAACAATTTTTCACTATTTCTCACACAGTGTGGCACAAAAGAGATTATAAAGTTGCAGATTAAAACAACTTCAAAAGCAGGTGCCATTTTCATCTATAAATAAATCGTAAGCTCGCTGCTACAACCGGGATGCAACCTCTGGCTCAGGATGTACCTAGGCATTTGCTTGAAACCAGAAGGATTTATTGGGGGAAGTATCTCTCTACATAAGCTTCCCTTTTACCTGCTCTTAACCATTGCTGAAAGAGGAAACTGGTGCAAAAGCACCATTGGCGCTATTCAATGAAACACTTCTCACCAGGGCCCTGCTTGGTCCAGGTCAAGTTTTTGGAAGAGCAAATGACTGAAGTAAATGGGTTGGATTGTCTGCAATCTGAGAACAGCAGACAATTACAGGCTCCACATAGATCCGTTAATTCAGCTCACAGATACCATCTGTGCTTTTGATAGCTGAGTACTCCCTCTTCTGTACCACTACAAAGGATTGGGACCCAACCCTTGCTCTTAGAAGACAGTACAACAATTCTCGCTGCAGCTGCCCCTTACGGAGAAAGAAGAGAGGAAAAGGCATCTGTAGAGAGAAAAAGGCATCTAGAAAGGTGCTTTTCTAGTCCTGAGCACATACATACAGTGCCCATCAGGGGATGTAATAACACGAAGGATCCAGAAACAGGAGTCCAGAAAATCATCAGATGACTGCAGTGAAAGGTGCCTCAATCCAAGAGCAGTGTGGTTTAGAAAACTCAGAAAAGAGTGGGAATTGGCTGTGCATGTACAGTGTTTTGATCCTAGTCATCATATCTCACTAAAAATCCTAGTTCCATACCTGTTTCTCAGGCTCCATTGTGATGGAGATCTCTGGCATTAATCTGAAAGGTTTGGGGGATATTTTCGTAAAGGCAGCTGTGGTAGGCAGAAAAAATGAAATTGCAATATTCAACTTGAAACACTCGGAGTGTTTGATTAAAAAAACCAAACATCAAAACCTCAGAACCCATAGCAATTTATTCTTTCCTTTTCAAATAATTTTAGAGAGTTATAAGTGAAAGATAGGGAAAAAAACCCCACATGCAGGAAAGACAGCAACAAAAGGCCTAGCACAGAGTGATGGGCACTACTGTGTACATTCCCTACATGAGCGTGTAATCTGGACCGTAATTGAGAACTAAACTGTTATGACAGCTGAATTCTCCTTTAGGAACAAAGAGGAAGTCTGGATTTAGCAGTGCTGAAAATGCCTGAACTGAAATTTTCACAACATTTCATCTACTTTTATGAAAATGGAAACTTCTTGACATTTAAACTGAAGTTCAAATGAACTTCTTGAACCAGAAACAACCGGGAATCAAGTGGCCTCCTAAAGGGTGCAGTCTAAAGCCCCTAGGAAATCCGGTGTCAGTTATGGTCAAAATTCCAGGTTTGTCCCATTTTAAAATAGGACAGGAACAAAAGTCACCTGTGCAGCTCCTTACAGACCATAGTTCATTTCTGAAAAATAATTGAAATACTTTGCCTTTGATGTTTCTCACCATTTATTTGACAACGAGTTCTCCCAGTGCATTTGTGGTTGACTGCAGTGATTGCACCACACCATTGCACAACCCAGGGGCGAGGCCATTGCATACCCTGCTTCACTCCACCTCTTCCCTTTTATTTCACTCTACTTGAGCTGTTTCCAACTGTTTTCTGCTGGGTTTTCTGTCCCTAAAGCTGGATCCACCTCCCTTGGATTCTCTCCCTGGCCGCCTTGTGCAGTGGCTGGCATCAGACCCTGGAGCAGGGAGCCTCTCTCTCCTGTAGACTCAGTCTGTACCTTGGCTGACCTGGTGGTGCCTGCCGTGGTAGACCCTCAGCCTCTGTCCTGCCATGTGTGCCACAGCCCCTCTCTGGCTGTGCTTTTGCTTGCATGGAAACCAGGATATAGGGGGAGGAAGAAGGAAAGAGAACTGGTGCGAGTTCCTTTTTACCCCTTGTACCAACTGTTTCTTGGCTGTGGTGCTGCAGGCACAGTGACAGTGGCTACAAAGAGGGCACCCATGAGGCCCAGAGGAGAGGGCTGCCTCACTGTGATGCTAGGCAAGCCGAATGCAGTCGAGTCTGATGAGAAGGGGACTAAGTGGAGAGGAAGGGAAACTCTTACTGATGATGCTGGGAGCAGCAGGGCAAAGAGACGAGGGCTAGAAAGCAGATGTGGGAGGGGACCTGAAGTTCAGGCAAGGAACTAGATGGAGAAGGAGAAGAGATGACCATAAGAGAGCCACTAAGAGAGCTACCCCAGGTGCTGGGGTACGGAGAGAGCTCAGTCTGAGCAGAGGGATGGGCACAAAGAAACAATGGGAGAATGAAACTGGACCCGTGCGATCTCACATGCACAGTCTCACATGGATAGATTATTAACACGTATTTTGGAAATTAAGCACTTTTCCTGGTATGACTTGTGTTGGTGGCACCTCTGGAGTTTGTTACTTTTGCAAGGCTGCAGCACGAGGAAAATATTAGCCCAAATATGCATCTGTAATCCTACATTATACATGTATAACATTGTCAGGGGCCCAGTGCCAGCATGAGTGTTGATGATACGTGTCCAGCATGCTGTGTAGAGACATTAGTGTAAGCTACCCAGGGCACGGGAAGCAGGTTAGCCATGTTAGTGCTACCTGTCTCACTTAATGAGCCTTGTTGAGAAATCACATGCCTTAATTCTGTATCGATGCAATAAGGGGTAAGCTGATGCAGTGTAGACAAATCTCCGCTATCTGTGTTATGGTAAATGATGTTACTTCACTCAGCTCTCTGTTTTCAATGGTTTGGGTTGGTGTAGGTTCTGTAGAGAGACTTAAATGCATTATTACGTTGAATATATTTGCACACCAGCATTTTGGTTGGGGACCAGACATTTTCAGGGCTATAAATTTTGGAAAAGTAGAGGTTGTGAGTTTAAATACAATCTTCAGAATCATTCAGTGGTCTCAGTGACCAGTGACTTCAAGATCTACCAAAACTGGGTATACAAACTCTCCAAGTCCCAAACCAAGAAGCTATTAAATGTGCATTGCTATCAAGTATATTGTTTATTCTCTCTATTTGGATTTGCTACCAAGGGGCATCACTGTTATATTTGTAATGATGTAATGATATGTAATGTCAAAAGTGCATTTAGTTATGTGTTTAATAACTCTGAGCCATGGCTATTAAACTTATATTTTCTTGCTTATCAAACAGAAGACAGCAAAAATTTTTAGTACTTTAATCTTACTTTGGATCGTTTCTTAACAGTTTGGTTTTTTTCTGAATTTAGCAATATTATTTTTATTTCAGACTGAAAGATTCCAATTTAATGATTGAAGATCAATCCTACAAGATGAGTCCCAAAGCAAAGAGAGCAAAACAGAATTTGATATCTGAGGACAAAGAGAATGAAGCCATAGACTACTCAGTGCCCATATTCACGGGACGGTATGTTCATTTTGCTTTTGTTTGGTATCTTATTTCTGACATTTCATTAACAAATTATAAAATAACAAATCCATTAATCATTGTTTACACTCATGGATCTCACTGTGATTGTTTGCACTTCACATGAGTGATAAAAAGACAAAGAGAAGTCAACTGACTGGCAGAAAATCAGACATTGAGCATCCAGAGCCGGGACAAATGAACTTAGGTGTCTGGACTTTGTTTTGAACACGTCGCCAGGGCCGCTTTCTACGAAATCAAGATATAATTATAATCCTGTTTATTGGGAACCAGACAAACATGTTGTTCACATTATTTATCTTATTCTTTTGGTTTGAAGACTTGTTCTGTAATTCAATGTCTCATACCAAGCATTTAACATAGAAACAATGAAATGATGTGCTAATGTTTATCCTGGCACAGGGAAAACCTGGAATGAAACCAAATACTTTCTCAAATCGTCATAATAATTCACACTGATCTCACGTGTTGGTGGTATTTATTGCATGGTTACTACTGATGTAATGCATCTTACTGCAGCAGTGTCCTCAGTAAAGCTGAATGTGAACTTTATGTGGAAGCCAGAACCAACACGAGCAAGGAGGCTCACCTGCCCTTTTTGGGGTATGGCACACTGATTTTATTAGGACTCTCCAACAATTTGAACACAGTCACTTGCTCAGATTAATACATACTGTGGTGTGCTATGGAAAACTGGTTCCTGATTGGAAACCAGGAGAAAAATTTCTTGCCCAGCTGCAGTTGAACAGAAACCTTCCTTCAACTTATCTCTCTTCTGCAGTACAGCTTTTTTTTTTTCATGGGACACTTCCAAGCTGATTCTGGGAGCCAATGCTTTTCTGTCTACTCCTTAATCAGTACCTAATGTCACTTCTTTGTGTCCAAACTTGTGCTTTCATGTAAAACTGACTTCCATCTTGTCAGTGGGAGATGTTATTACTTTGGCCTTTTGAGTGTTTGTGATGCTTTAGTGATGAGACCAGCAGTTTTGAGTTGTATTAATTCCCTCCCCCTATCCTGGAGTAATTTTTTCTCACCCCTTGTACATTTCTCTGACAGATTCACTGCTCTTTGATCCAACTGACATTCAGAAGCACACACTGTTGCATTTTTAAATCATTTCTTCAGAGTTTCAGATATATCTTCTGTGACAGAAATACATAAATATGCCTCACACGAAACTTGTGGTAACACATTTTCAAGGCTTCTCACTACCTTTGCACTTCACCCAGTATTTCTGCTTATGTAGCAGTAGATTTGCAGTTTACCATCATCAGTCTCCCATGACCTCAAGCACAAATCTCTTCCCTTTTCACTATGTCTAAGTCTACAAAAGTAAAATTTATAGTGTGGGTGAATAGCTGAAAATCATGACTGGTGGCTAGTACTTCTGGATGATGATCTCAGCTTTTTTACAGGCCCCTGTTAACACATCATGTTAACATCTTAACAAATCTTAACAAATCATCTTTTTTATTTTCCCTTTTTGTAAAATGAATACAGTAATATCTAGCTCAGTGTGACAGTGCATAGCTTCATTTATTTGTGTCTGTGCAATACTTTGGGATCCTACATTAAAAGACACTATTGGATTCTTATATAATTGTTACGATGATTATGCTTACTGTTGTTGGTATCAATCTTATATTTTGACATGGCAACTCAGGAAGTTGTGTGTGCTTTTGTACCACTGAAATGACCCAAGTAATTATTTTTTTTTAGTTAGTTAAAAAATATAAAAAGCACATATGATGATTGTTAGGGTGCCCAACTCAACATGACATGAAACGGTTGGAGTATCTGGTTTAGGCTTTTTTTCTGTTGGCATCATGTTCATGACCACATGCCAAGACTGGGGAAGTTTCATGCTACGTTCCTGTCAGATATTTATTTTTGTTTGAAAGATAACAGCTGAAGCCCATTGAACCATGTGCATGTTATGTGTCACTCCCAAATTCCCCTGTGAAACTGATGTGTTGTTTCCCATGGGCAGATAGCTTTTACAAGGAAAAGTTATTTATAAAGGTCAGCTCTCTGTGTGTTCATCAGAGTGGTTGCCTGTGCTGCTGGATGACCTTCAGTGCCGTGTCACCCTTTACGTTATTTGGTTCTATATTTCAGAGCCCTCAGGTTCTGCTGTAAAAACGCTCAGATTATTCACTTCACAACTGTTCTTCTTAAACACCTTGCCAAATCCTTGCAAGATAAAATTAAGGACAGCTAGCCAGTACCCTAGACAATAAAACACAGCTTGATTTAATGTCATAGGTGCTAAAGATACTGGATGTGGCTCATGGAACTATTTGCGACCACTAATAAGCCTATTCCAAAGGACTGAAGATGCCAGATACCCTTTAAATAATATTTTGGTGTGCCATTTGGGGTTTGATCCTGTTTTTTCTGTTTGAAAACTGTTATCTACTGAAACCCCTGAGACCTGACTGCAGAACCCATTCTTAAATAGTACTGCGTGCTGTTTCTGATGCATTCATCATTTCAGGGAACATGTTTCTCTTTGATCTGGAAAGATTATAACAGGAAGAAATTATTAGCAAATCTAAATATTTAATACTGTTGATCAAAAGCATCTAGGGACCGCTACTGCAGATGACTAGGCTGAGTCTTATATTAGTCTGAGGATATTCATCAGCTCCCAGAAGATGCTTTATGCCTTGAGGAGCGGGTCCATACTGTGAAGCTGCTGAGATCTTAACTACTGTAATTAAGGAGGAAATAATGGCAGCTTGCCTTTGAAGAAAAATGCCACTGATTCATTTAAACTGAACGTAGATAAGTAAATTCATATTCATTAAACTGAGTTTTCAAAATTGTCTTTAGAAATCTCTGCTATATCTCTGCAGCTTCAGATGGTATTTGTGGGGGGATTTGTGATGTGCCTAGGTGAAGGGAGTCAATCATCCCACTAATACTTATAAGGATCATCCTGTTAAAGCAGCCTGAAACACGGAAAGTTCAAGGCAGAGATTGAACACGAGGGAGGTCAGAGCTCTATGCTGTTAAGTAAGTTTTTCAGTCTTTCGAGCAGTTTTTATGCGTAATTAAGTTTACGGCACTTTCCTTGGCTGTCTTTCATCCCACCAAACTGACTTCATAGCCCAAAAATAAGGGGCTGGACAGTTAAGTATGGCCTTGAATCCAAATTTTCTTGAGTGTTGAGACGTGCTATCAAATGCATAGTGTTAGCAATCTCAAAGAAAACAGGAAAAAATCATTCTTCCAAATATTTTTGCTTTGTAGCAGTAGTAAGCGTTTTATGATGAAACAATGAGGCCGTGCTTGATTGCATTCTGGAAATATAGAGAGGCTGCTTTCTCTATGGTGCTTGCACGATGGCACTTTACAAGAACTTAAACAGAACCTCTTTTCATTGTGCCATCTAATGTTACCCTAAAGTAGCTAAACTCAGCAGAAGGGCATCAGTGCTTCTCCTTAAGTCAAGGAACTCTCATTGTCTATGCACTGCTGTAGCAGTTACAATGTTCTGACGGTGCCAAAACAATATGGCTGCAATGGTGCTTCCACACGTGCGTATGGAGACTGGATTGGACTCACTGAGAGTACTGTTCTTTGCATTTCGCCTCTATGGGATGCCTGAAGAGGATGCTTCAAGAAAATCCTTAATCATCTTATTGAAAACGTTTGCAAGGACAGTTACCCTACAAAGATTAGAAGATTGAGTTTTCTATGAATAAAGGGAAATTTTTTTGATACACAGTAATGTGGTTTTTTGTATAAATCACAAACGAGGACATCATTACACAGCTACAACTGTCTCCTGCCCCCTTGTTAGTGTTGTTATGAATCTGCAGCCATAGGTCAGTAACTGCAGATCTGTGGGTATGCCTTCCACTAGTCTCTATAGTGATGGAGGTATAAAATCACAGCAGAATAATGTTTAAACTCAAAATGTGTATGGCATAGTTATACAGAGAGGCACTGAAAATGCCCATGACTTTAGGCCATGAAACATTCAGTAATTCTGCAGTGCCCTTCCATGTTTCTTCTTTAAATAAATACATATGAGACTCTAATAGCAGAAATACATTATGAAAGACTATTGGCCACTGTAGCTGGCTAATTGAATAGAAAGTATAAATGGAATATGTTCTCAGCATTTTCCAATGGGATTCTGCTTTTTAAAAATTCTTTCAGGGAAGTGAGTATCAGTGGGATCACAGACACGGAAGAAGAAAGAATTAAAGAAAGTGCTGCGTATGTGGCCCAGAGGAACCTTTTTGCCACAGGTGAAGGAGTTAGCATCAGCAAGGTGGCCAAGTCGACTTCTGAAGAGGAACATCATGAAAAAAAATCACGGAAAGTAGCAATTCGGGAGTCTGCTGAACGTATGGCCCTGAAGAAAACGGTAAAAGAGTAGAAATGAACACTTAGGCTGTAAACAGCGTGGGTCTTATTGTTTGGTGTTTGTAACGTGCCTATCACAACAGGGCTCTGATTTGCACCATGGGCAAATACAATAATGATAGTGAAAAGCAAAGTATTTTCAATGTAAGTCTATTCAAGGACTTAATGTTTTGTTATCTTGGTGCCAGATGATTAAAGAAAGAGGTTCAGAGTCTGAGGTTGGCACCAGGAATGCTTCTGTTGTGATGGGAGAGAGGGAGGAAGAACACTCTTTGGTCATGCCAACACTTAGTTAAATGGCACAGCAGCCTTCACCTGAATGATGAGGCAGTTGCTGTCAGAGAAGAAAAGTGCCAATATATGTCTCTTGCCAATACAGAGGTGATGGGGTAATTTCCAGATTTTTACAACCTGGGAACAAGGTTGTCCTAAGTGTTTACCCCAGAGTTTTAATCACAGGGTGTAAATTAGGGAGAGGATTGCCAAAGACATCTGGAACTGAATCTCTAATTGTGGGTAGCTTTGATATTATTGTGCAACTTCTTAAAATTAATAATCAGAGGATAGTTACAAATATGTTATGACTAGGCTGGCAAAATATATTAACTGCAAATATGTTTAATTTAGCAAATATATTAATGCATTGAGTAGAAGAATTGGTAATATGCTTATGAAATAACCTCATGGCATGAGGCTGGAAAGGGTGTACACACTTTGAAGGACAAGGTAAAAATTCAAAATAATCTCAAAAATTGAGAAACAGTGAAGGTGAAATTTGATAACAACCAATGAAAATTACTATACACAGAAGGAAAAGAACAAGTAAACAAGAAATGCCCGGTTGGGCAGAAGTACTGGAGGATCTGGGAGTTATAACAGGTCACAAATTTAATGTCAGTCCATTTAATGTCAGCCATTGTTGTATAAAAACAAATGCCATTCTAGAGTGTGTTAACAAAACTATTGTCATTAACGCTCATAAGGTAGTTATTTAATTGTGTTGGAGACTGTTGGACCTCTGATAACAAGTAGTTACTGTTTTATGAATGTTGGGGACAAGAAGAACCTGTCCAGAGCTGAAAAACAGCAATTGTAAGGAAAGCTGGTATTGCACAGTTTATAAAAGACTAAGAGGATTATGAAAGCTGTCTTCTATTAATAACCTTAATACAGGGAACAGTAATTCTCCATATATGTGAAAGTTAGGGTGGAAAATAAGTAGTTTAATTTGCAGAAAGCAAGATTTATAGTACATTAGGAATTTTTTCCAGCTCTGTGTATAGCCAAGCAGTTGAAATAGTTACCCTGGGAGGATGATAGACCCCATCAGCAGGAAAGGTTTGAGAGCAGTCTGTCAGAGATGATCTAGGCATACACCATTTTGCAATAAAGTAAAAGGACAGAAGTCATCTAACTTTCAGACCTGTTTCACCTTTCACTCTGTATTTAAAAAATATTTAAACATGGAAAGTTATTTTACTTAGAATAGGGGGAAAAACAATAAAATAAATTCTAGCTATTTTGGAAAGAGAACTTCTTGAAGATGAAAACTTTATTTTCTGTGTTCCAGGTGAGACAAATACATTTAGTGTGTCTATGTGATTTTTAAATAAAAATTGCACATTTTTTTACTGCTCTTAAAAAAATACATGTTTTTAACATGTAATACTTTGCACTTACAACTGCTGGAGTTTATAATCAAATGTTTCTTTTCCAGCTAGAAGAGACTCAGGCATTCCACAAAAAGATGAATCAAGATAAACTTTTACATGCTCCTGAGTTTATTATTGAGCCTCGTTCTCACACTGTCTGGGAAAAGCAAAATGTCAAATTTCGTTGTTCTGTGGCTGGCTGGCCAGCACCCCGTGTTACGTGGTAAGTTTGTATCTCTATCACGGAAAGTCACCGCATAACCAATATCTGAGGTCATCTCAGTGAATGTGGCATTTTTTCAGGAAAGATACAAGTTCATTAAAAAAAAATCAGATATAGAGGCCTATCAAACACCTTTCAAGTCACCTTGTACAAAAATAAAGCAAAATATTAAAAGGCAAAATAATACTTTGCGTAACAACAAATTCCATACATAGATATTTTTTTTCATAGACACATCCAATATATTCTTTCTGTCTGCTGATGAAGAAAAAACAGCAGTTTAATTTATTGTCAGTGCTATCTTTAAAATAGTGTTTTCCAAGTACTTCTGTTTAGTCTACAAATGCCACTAACGTTCCTGAAGCATTAAGGCATGTTTTGGTTAAGAACTAGTTCCTTGGCTGCTGAGCAGCAGTTATAGTGCTGGATCTCCATCTCTGCATCTCATGATGCAGGGTGTTCATAGCAGACACATGATAATTATTTGAAGCCAAAGACTGCAGATAGATCCAGGACCATTCAAATCTTCTGGAAGCTTTGGAGTCTATTGGAAACTTTCTATTTACTTGAATGCTCTTTGGTCTAAATCTTTACTGTAAGAACTCCAAAATATACTCTTAGTCATAGCTGAAGATCTAATTTGGCTCTTGGGTTAAAGTTTGCCCCAACTGGAATTGAATTTAGCTTAATTAACAGTGACTTGTGAAGCTTTACTGTCTCACTGTCTATTAAGCTGACCTTTCTTACCTGTTTCATGCTACACAGATACCATCATGTTATTAAGATAATAAGTAATAACTTTTTTTCAAACATAAAGTCAGACTTGATGCTTATTATTTAATTTAAAATATTCTTCAAGAATGTGCATATAAAATGTAGGTATGTGTTTATAAAATGAACAAAGGATAAGCCTGTGTTCAGCATTAAGCATTAATTAGGAAGAAGTCCTGTTGAGATTCTGTTTCTGGAGACAGCAGAAAACATCTACTATATCACGATGTTAAGTAGTACTCATATTTTGCAATTTAGTACTTGAACTTCTTAATGGATTCTGTGTTTATTTAGGTCTTAAAAAACTAATCTCAGGGCTTGATAAAAAGTAGTCCTAAGAGGTACATTAATAGGCCAGAGCTGATGGCCACGAAATCCCTTGGTCTCTCTCCTTAGACAATGACAACTGACAGCCAGGCTCTGCATGGACACATTTTTTCCATCAAGTAAGGGCTGTGAGTGCCCTGTTCTGACATTCCTCCTGGAGGGGATTCCAGATAAACCCTTTGGGTCGGGTCTCGGCTGAACGTAAGGAATGGTCAGCTCCCCTCATGGCTGTAATCCAGCTCTGTAACCTGAATCCTAACCAAGAACGCAAGCACTGGGCCATTTTCACTTTGTTTGAGATTCATCTTATCCCCCAAATCCAAGGTGGTTAAACCGAGCCTTCAGCTGTCTGCCTTTGCTCTCACTGTGAACCAGCCTTTCATCTAAGTGCTAAATGCGGATGGTGGAAATTAATACATCGTTTTACCATACATCTGAATTCCAAAGGGATTTCAGTCTGCCACGGGTTACTAATGGAAAAAATGGAAAAAAAAAGAGTTCACAACCATTTCAGCAGGTGTCTTTGCTTTGAGATGCAGAACAGTGCTGACCTGGATCTGTCAGCTCCCATTCAGCATTTCTAACGAAATGTCAGTCGTGTATTCCAAATAGTCATTCTTTGTATGAGCAATGGAGACCTTTTCATGCTGTGCATGAAAAATTATAAAACTCCATGAACTTTCTCTAAAGGAAACCTTGCTGTGTGATGCAGCTGTTCTCACTCCCTTGGAAAAAGCATATGGAAAACCCAGGACATTTGAAACCAGTAGCAGAAAGCATAAACTATCAGTGCATAATGACAGTGGGAGGTTGCAGTCCAGCATTAGCTAATGACTCGGCTGTTCTGGAATTTGCGTTTCCAGAAATAACAAATGGTCATTCTAACACATGAGCCCTATTATTTCCATAGATTAATATCAATAAGCCAAAATCAAATCAATTATTTTTTACTAACCTGATAATGAAGACAAGAGACGTGAAAGTCTTCTCGCTCCTGCTTGACTCAGCTTCTTTCTGCATTCTGTAGCACCACATGACGTGCATGTCACTTCCCTGAAAACAGGATCCAAGGGTCACCTGACCCTTTGGAGAAAAGTTAAAGAAACTACAGAGTCAAGTCCCCTCTCACAAGACTTCATATTCCCTGGAAAATATTAGGAACCGAGGGCATTATCCTATTTTCTAAACTATTTGACCCACTACGTGGAATATAAAGATGCCCAGATGTTCCTCAGCATATCAGCCTGGGGGGCACCATTGCACAGATGAGGTGAAGAGCGGTGGCGAATGGATTTACTCTTAGTGGACCCATGTATTATTCTTTGCTGTAAGTCAGGATAATGCAGTAGGAGGCCTGTAATGAGGTCAGGTATCTCTGCAACTGTTTGAAGTCTGGAATAGAGGGTATCGCCCTGCATTGAGTCTCCTTTCATAGACATCTTGCTGAGAGGAAGATCAGGATGAAAAGCATTAGGGTTTATGATCCTTGCTCACTTCAGCACTTGGAAAAATCCCAATGTATTATTCTGCCCAAATATTTGTATCCAGGGAAATATTCTTTATTCCACAACACTGAAATTGTTGAAAGGCAATTTTCAGATTTATTGTGGATACAGCTTTATCTTGAGACATATTAAACTAACAATATTCTTGGTAAAAATCAAATAGCTTATTACTGACTTGTTTGATGAAGTGGGGCATGCCACTGACAGCAGAGCAGTTCCCTTTCAATTCCTGATTGAAAATCGTGAGAAATGACCTTTAAAATCTGAAATGAAGAAACAAAGCTCTTTGGCTGCATATCTGTTATGAAGAGAAATGTTTATTTAAGCTACATCGAAGTTAAGAGATGAAGATACTTTTATCTATCGTCATTTATATTTCCACTTCCCTTATACACACAACTTACAGAGCACAGGGAAAGGTATGCTAAAGGCGGACATTATCTTGGGGAACACTTTATAGACTTTGTATCAATCCCAAAGACATTGAACACTCATATCACTAGTTTGTTCCATATTAATAGCGTTCAGTTAAGACAGGAGTCACTCGAACATTTGCTTGGTTACACCGTGTATTTTCCAGAATGAGTGGCTTTTAATGCAGCTATTGGTAAGGAAGAATCTACCATGAACCATTGAACTCTCCCTCCATGAGTCTCAAGCTGCCTATATAAATTCTGAAATTAGCAGTGCCAGCTCACTACTGAGCAGTACCGGTCCATTCCTTCATATTACCTACTGCAAATTTTGAGCAGTAAACTTTTCCTACCTGAAGATATACCTGTACCAGAAAACACTCATAGTGTATACTTGTAAAGGCAGAGATGTTTTTGGTAGTACAGGTTTTGCCAGATCCCTTGCTGCAATGCACTTAACCATCATTTTTTTTTCATACCAGCTATGCAAGTAACAAAAAGAAGTTAATTTTCTGTTGGAAATTTTTTGTGAATATGCAGCTTTTAAAAGTAGATGAAGTATGCAAACCAGGCAAAGTGTGTACAATAGCTAGTAGGTAAGGATGCTACAGAATTGTCATTGTTTGTGATTTGCAAAACTCTGAGATGTTGCTCATGTGGCTCTTTGATTCCTTTACAAGCAGTAACCTGAAATTCATGGTATATAAGTTGGTTTTCACACTGTTCAATACTATTTTCTCCTTTTAATTAGAAAATAAAGTTCACATGGGGCAGGTCAAAAAGAAAGACTTAAGATTAAGATTGTCTTAATAATGTCTTTCCAGGAAATTAGACGACAGTTTATCTAGGAGAAACAAGCAGAAATGGATGTTCTATCTCAAACACCAAGCACATGGCCTTTTAAAGCATATAATTATACACTTCTGTTTGCGACATACTGTTTCTCTTCCTTTCCATAGGTACAAAAACAACGTGCCCATCGATGTACAGACTCACCCTGGCAAGTATATCATTGAAAGTCGATATGGGCTGCACTCACTGGAGATTACCACGTAAGGGAATACGAGATAATTTAACAAACAGCTTAAACTGAAATGTTTCTATAGGTTGAGACCTGCAAAATGTGAACATGTCTCTGGGGGATGTAAGATATCAAGTTTGTACAGCTGAGGTGAATGCTGTTTACTTGATGTTGAAGCAGTCCTGATTTTCCTCAGTACAGGATATGTAATATACCTGTGTAATTTATCTGGATTATTATTCTATTTATGGCTGAGTCGGAAACGTGGGACATTTGTGATTACTTTTTCCATTTGTCTGCTGCATGAGTACAGTTAAACATGAGAAAAAATCTAGTTTGGGGTAAAAATATGTGAGTTAACTGTTTTTCAAATATAGCAAAGTTCCTGGTTCTTACTGAAATAAAAAACAGAAATGAGATGTCCTCACACACAAGAAAGATGTTTAAGAGTACTCATCTTCCAAATGAGAAATTCTTGCAGTCACTTTACATTAAAAAACATTGAAAACATGAGATCTAATCACCTAATTTGACAATCAGCAACAATTTAGATTTGACAATTTAGATACTGGTAGGTGCCCTTTGAAAATATTTTATGCTATCTACAATTTCTAAAGCTTCCACATTATGCATCTCCCCACAGGAGATAGTAAATTAGAGATAACTTAGAGATAACTTAGACAAATATTGTCAGACAGTTTTTCCTACTTCCATTGTATTCTTAATTTCAAATCTGCAAGTGATATTTGAAAACAGACATGTGTGTGCATTTCAAACATTGGGGTTTTAACATTGAGAAAAATTTAATGGCTACAATCAGTCCAGTGTCCAGTGCGTCTGTCTCCCAAGCTTTTTCTTGTTTACAGATTTTACGCAGATTTCTGAGATTACTTTTTTTTTTAACCTAAAACATAGGAGAGTGTATGCCAAGGAGTAAAGGGGTGCCATGCCTAATAATTTTTATCATTTTAGATGTGATTTTGACGACACTGCTCAGTATCGGGCCTCTGCTATGAATGTAAAAGGAGAAGTTTCGGCTTATGCTTCCCTTGTGGTAAAGAGTAGGTTTGCAAAATATTTCCTTTTGTGTTTTTTTGTTTTTGTTTTTGTTTTTTTTTAAGATGCACATTAACAATTTCATTTTGGTGGCTCAGAGAGCCTTTACCTCTAGGTGATAGTGACTGGAATTGCTCTTTTTCTGTCTAGGGTACAAAGGAGACATTGATGCAAGTCTTTTGCATGCCGGAACTGTTTCCATGCCTGTGGGCTGTAAGTTGTAATATTATGTTTGTTTGACACATCCACTTACAGTTGTGACATCATGACAAATGACTAAGCAGAATATTTTGTAGCATTATTTAAAAAGGAAGCAGATCTGATTTACAAAGGCACTGAGCTCTACAATTTCAGGTGATGTTAGCTTCACCCATAGGGGAAAATAGCATTGCCTTCTGGATCGCTGGCTATTTGCTTATATAAGAAACATCCTTTTAATATTGCCCTTGGCTGTGGAATAAAATCTGTCATGGAGAGAAACAGTTCATCTCTTGCAAAACATGGTCTGGAAAAAACCTAGGGGGTAAATGTGCATAAGTAGAGTAGTTGACTTAATCATTCTTGTGTGCTGCTATGCGATTCCATGCATTGCGAAAATGCATAGAAAAGATCAAATAGCCAGAATCCAATTTGAATATTTTGGATATATCAAGGTCAAAATTGTAGTTTGTTTTTCCCGGAACCCTCACATTTTAAAGTGACTTACAGTATTGCATAGATAATTCCATGGTGAGAAATGGTAAGACAATCCACCCGCACATGCGATGTGTGTGAAGTAGCCCAGGGCTGCAGTGCATGGAAGGACAGCTGAGACTTATAGACATTTCTTTTATTGTAGCAGCACAAATAGAATGAGGCATATGCTGAAAAGGCATACCAGATGTCATTTATATATTGAAGCTGTGAAATAATAGAAACAAGATTATGCACCACATTACAAAATGCAAGACCACGCGTTTCTAATATAATTTGGGATTTATCACTTGGTAATGGGAAAGGAAGATGATGACCTGCATATATTCATTGATCACAGGAAGAGTGTGAGCTACCAGTGTAGGGCAGTTGTGGAAATGGAAACTGTGACCCTAGGTTTTGTCAGCTGAGATGTTTCCAAAAGAAATATGGAAGCCCCTGTGCCATTATGTGCAGCACAAGTGTAAGGCACTTAGGATATTCTGTCTGGAATGCTGCATAACTCGGGTCACACATCAGAAAAGATAAATTCAGAAGCAAGCACAGAAATAGGCTACTTGAATGCCTGGGTATCTCATTTTATATTAAGTGCCCCCTTTCCCCCAGGGCTTATTTAGCCTGTAAAAATGAAGGTTGAGTGGATACATGACTGCCCTCAGATGGAGCAAAGAGTTAAAACAGAGAAAGAAAAGAGCCATATAAGCTAAAGATCAGCTTGACCTTCTATTTGTGATCATTAATCATAAAGAGAAGTCTGTTTAAGTTATAAAACAAACATTATGATAAAATGCTGGATCTGAAATTTTGGAAATTCTGAAATGAAATTCTGCAGGAGCCTCTCCCTGATAAAATGAACTAGCTATAAGAACCAGAGTTATATGACTAAAGAAATCATTGATTCTCTGTGATAGTAAGGCATTGCATTATTTGACACTGCAATTACCTCTGAATATGATGGCTGAATATATATTGTTTCTATTTGTGTATTAAACTTTACCTGAACTTATCATTGGGTACTTTTACTTACTACTCTCATCACAAAAGGAAAAAAATAAAGTAAACAGCCAGATTTTTTCCCTGTCTTCCAGTTGGTGTTAGCCCTCATGGCTATGCTTCTAGGTTTGAAATCAGCTTTGTCGACAAGTTTGATGTAGCCTTTGGGAGAGAAGGTGAGACAATGAGTCTGGGCTGCACAGTTGTCATCAATCCTGACATCAAGCGCTTCAAACCAGACATCGAATGGTACAGAAATGGTGAGAATGTTTGACAATAAGAAATATAAACTTCTTTCACATAAAACTTTGCTTACTTCAACACAAGTGAATGTTATGATTTGGTCATCACTTTCTCAGATTTCTGAGCAGTAATATCTTCTCTTTTTCAACTAATTTTTTTTTTTTAATTAGCGTTTTGAAATGGTACCACAATTAGAAAACAGACAAAGCACGTGAAAACATCTAGTGATTTTTTCTTTCTTAGAAGAAACTAAATTAGAAGCATTTCAATCAGCACCAACATCTGTGTAGCCCATCTACATAGCCCACATAACTTTTACTATTTATTTGTATGCTAAGACGTTTCTTAAGTAGTTGCACAAATGTGTTGTGCAAGAGCTGATAAAAAGCTGTTGCCCTCTGAAGTTACAATTTGAAAATGAAGACAAAATTGGCATGAAAGCAGAATTAACTGTAATTTATTATTGTCTTCAAAGACTGAAATTTGCATAATAATAATGGTCTCTTGTGTGTTTCCAACCTATCTACTCTGCATATTCAGAATCTATTCCTCAGTAGATCCAACTAGTTTTCATCATGACATTCTCTAATTTCTAGGTGTTCTTATTACACCATCCAAATGGGTCCAGATGCATTGGAGCGGGGAACGAGCTTCATTAACACTGACTCATGCAAACAAGGAAGATGAAGGTCTATACACTCTACGAGTGGTGATGGGAGACTACTATGAAGAGTACAGTGGTTATGTCTTTGTTCGAGGTAAGATATTGTCTTGTGAACAACAGTCACTATGGAAATGAGAAAAATGCTGACAAAATCAGTCTAAGCCATTTTAGGCCCTTTTTTTTTTCCAATAAAAAGAGAGTATTTTTTTTCTATTAATAGATTCTAGCAACATAGCTTCCAATTGTTATTTTTGGAAAAACTGAAGGCACACCTCAAGTTTTGATGTCACATGCTAGAAGACTTCTAAACCACATTGGCATTCAGAGGAGGAAATTTAGGGTATTGATGTAACTTCACTACTCTTTCTCATTTTCAGGCTATGAAGAGTACTGAACATAAGTCATAAAGAGAAAAAATCTACATAAAAACTTAAAAAATTATTTTTATAACCACCTCACTGCTGGCCAAACTGCATTGGTTTTTTTGATCAAGCTTTTGTGCACCATTTGAGGGGTTCTTTCTAAGGCACATTCATAGAAACATAGAATTGTCTAGGTTGGAAGAGACCTTTCAGATCATCAAGTCCAACCATCAACCTAACATAATGCAGGAAAAAATACAGTGGAAGGGAAACACAAAGGTCTACACCTGGAGAAGTGTAACGTTATGCACCAGTACAGGCTGGGGGCTGACTGGCTGGAAAGCCGCTTTTCAGAAAAGACTCTGAAGGTCCTGGTGGACACCAAGGTGAACATGAGACAGCAATGTGTCCTTGTAGCAAAGAAGGACAGTGCCATCCTGGGCTGCTTTAGGAAGACCATTGCCAGCAAGTTCAGGAGTTGATCCTTCCCCTCTATTGAGTGCTGGTGAAACTCATGTGGGGTGCTGGGTCCAGTCCGGGGCTCCCCAGTACAAGACAGACATGGACTCATTAGAGTGAGTCTAGCGAAGGTGATTAAGGGCTTGGAGCACCTCTCCTGTGAAGAAAGGCTGAGAGAGGTGGAGCTGCTCAGCCTGGAGAAGAGAGGGCATAGGGGGAGTTTATCCACATGTATAAATACCTGATGGAGGGGAGTAAAGAAGACAGGCTATTTTCGGTAGTGCCCAGTGCCAGGACAAGAAGCAATGGACACTGATTAAAATACAGGAAAAGTCATTTGAACATAACACTTTTTTTTTTTACTGTAAGGGTAGTTGAACACTGGAACAGGTTACGTAGACAGGCTGCAGAATCTCCATCCTGAAAGATATCCTAAACCTGATTTGACACAATCCCAGGCAACCAGCTTTAGATGACCCTGCTCTGAGCCGGGGGTTGGATTAGGCGATCTCTGGAATTGTCTGCCAATCCTGACCGTTCTGTTATTCTCTAAAGTAAAGCACCAAAATGTAGAATTAAAATCTAATTTCTCTAGGTGGTGTTTGCTACTCTAATAGAATTCCTTGAATTTCTATTAGAGATAGATTTCTTTAAAAGGAGCCATGGCTATCAGGTTGCATGCTGATTCTATATCTGTCCCAGCTGCTAAAAGCAGCTGAAGCATGAAATGCTAATTCAAAAGGCTCTGGAAATTCTTGGCTCTGAGATCACGCCCAGAATGGCACTGTGTTGCCAAGTCCAGATGAGCTGTGTGAGATAACAGCCTGCTCAGAAAATATGACAGAAGCAGATGTCTTCATCACCTGAAGAAAGAGCCTACTGGAATGAGCATCTGGGGCAAGGAATAGGACTTGTCTTTCTTGCTGTGCTTTAAATTGTGCTGCCTTATAAATAAATGATCACCCTCATTCCTGTTACATCTTCTAGCAACACAGGTATGACCTGACTGTGAACCCACTACCCCTTTCACCAGAGTGTCTTACTAGCCAATCGTTGTGTTTGCCAAATTCTAATTAGATTAATTATGTTCTACATTCCTACTTAAATGGTCTCCACAGTCTCAGTTGGCTAGTATATTGCTCCCTGCTCCTTCTAAATTGTAGGCAAATTTGCTATAAATGGCTAGCTATAGTATTTAAGAGCAAGTATTTGTCTTTCTGTGTCACGTGTAGAAATCCCTGTGTATCGGTGGAGGGGAGCGATGCACTAATCAGGCTCTCAATGTTAGCTCTTTAGATGGGCTTTGAGAGCCTGTGTGACTCTTCTGCCATGGCTACAGGTCAGCACTTGTCAGCAAGCCATCAGGGATGAAATTTTAGCCTCCCTGAGGCTGATCAGCAATCTTGGTTGCCCCAGCTATTTCCCAGACTGTCTTGGAAAGAAGCTGTGGTGTCTCATGTTAGTCAAGCAGTAAATATGGGCAATTAAAACCTTTCGTACGGAGATAGCTGAAGACATATTGTTATTACTCTTAATGTTCCTATTATTTTGTTCTGCTAACTGGATTGCTTACTTTGTATGTTATCATTTTTAAAAACGTATCGAGTTAGCTGTAATTAGAACCTGAACTCAGTAAGTTTGGCACAGCTTCAAAAGATCCATGTGATGCTACTCTGCCTATAAGAGAAGACACAGTGTAAGGTGTGGAGTTTTTTTCCTGAAGACTACTGTTTTAATTAATGAAGCCTGTTAAATACTCTAATAAGGCATTTTTTTTCTGAAAGCTAGAAGCATAAAAATAGAGATTACTGTATATTGTAATACAAAATCCTGTAGTGCCTTGAAACATCAAACCTTTTTAAGAAGTCTGGGTTTTAGATGGAATGTATGAATAATATCTATTAGCAAAATATTTTTTTCTTCAGGTATATACATCTTTCTTATCAAAGTCAGGTCTTCTTTTGAAGTAGCAGGCTTGAAAAATGCTACATGTAATTGTACAAACTGATGTTATTCTGTAGCAAAACGACCTCTCTTCTTGGAAAGTCTTTCATATGATCTTCCTGCAAAGGTTATTTTTCTCTACGTGAAAATGACCCCATCTCACAAATCAGACTCTGTCTGTGTAAATAGTAAAATTCCCCAGTGCCCAGGACTGTGCTCTGTTTTTTAAAGCTTTCGATAAGATATGTCCAGAAGCTGATGCTGGAGTCAAGGCCCTTTGACACCAGCAGTCCCAGATAAACAGTTGAAAGGAACAATATGCTCATCCTTACAAAGGTTATATTCCACAATGATAATGAATGTGTAATATAATTAAACTTCAAAAGGTTTTGATACCTTTGCAGCTCACAGCTAACCAAAAACAAACAATGAAGGACTATGTGTGGAGATAAGATATTTAATTCAGTGTTATATATCCAATGGGTGAATATTTTGATTCAGCTATTGCCTGCCTGTAAGGCAAGATATCAACCTCTTCTCCTAAGTAGAATAGCAGGTAAATATATAGTCTGCCAGGTTTTTAGTTTAGCTATGTCTCTGGCAGCTACCTAACCAGAATGCATGTTACTAATTTTATTTAAAATGCTTAGGTGAATTACATTTACAGTATGCTGTAACATATTAAGCATTTGTAAATGTGGCAAAGAGGAAACCAAAACCTAGAAAAACACTGGCAATATAAAAACAAATACTTTTTGAGGCCAGTAATGGAATTTCTTTTTTGGCTCAGTAGGAACAGAGTTCTGTCCTTAAAGATTAATAATTGTGAAAGAACTGTGGTTCACATTTGGAAATCCTTGTAGATGCTGATGCTGAAATCCCCGGAGCCCCTGGCGCACCGCTGGATGTGCAGTGCTTAGATGCCAACAAAGATTATGTCATTGTCTCCTGGAAGCAGCCCGCTGTCGATGGAGGAAACCCCATCCTCGGATATTTCATTGACAGGTCAGTGAGCACACTGGACTGGAGAATTTGTGTTGCTGCTCATGCTAACTAAAAGCACACTGAAAAGCATGAGATAAAATGGTCATTGTTATATTTATTCTTGTTCCTGGCCAGAAGAGAATGACTTTTTTTTGTTTTAGATTGGCTGGGCCTGATCTAATTTTCATGGAAATAATTACATCCCACTTCATTTAACTACATACAAAGGATTCTGTGAGACACTGTGCAGCTCAGCCCTCGCTGCTTCCCGTAAGGCTGGAGGGGCCTCAGGACTTTGCATTTTGGTAGCTCACAAGATCGTCAGGCAGCTGTGGCTCCTTCTGCCTCACTGTTCTCCTGCCACATTCCAAATAGTTAACATGTACCAGAAAGCAAAATATTATCGCAAAGGCAGTTGAACTTCTTTTGTGTGCTGTTGTTTTCTAAGATCTTAGATTCACAAGCTTCATGCAGATCACACTTATGTGTTTTTCTCTGCAACAGTGAGAATTGGAAATAATTTTTAAAAATATGAATACTGAATGTGTCACACTGTGGCAGAACTCCAGAACCTCAGAATTCAAGAAATTCAGTCAGCATTTTGAGGCGTGCAATGAAGTTTTCAGAGCTGGTAATATTTGTTTGAATTTCAGTAATAGAATACATCATCAGTAATATGGAGTTCCTGTGGGCTTATTCAGATGCATGTAAAAAAACCCCAAACACGGGGTATGTATATGTATATATAGACCCACTATATTATACCATGATATATACATAAATGATATATGTCTAAAAGGAGGACATTGCATTGTGAAACAAATCTAACATCAGTACATCCAATTCAAATATAATTTTACTGGGTTGATAATTTATGAGTGTCAGTCACTGCTGTAACTAGGTAGTGCTAGGTTAAAGAGCTAAGCTATAGCTCTTTAACATTAATTGAAAAATCCAAACCAAAAGACAGAAGTAGACTCTGAAAAAAATATCTCATTTTAAGACTAGGCTATTGAGGGATGTTATCACCAAAAGTAACTGCAAGACAAATGGCATTTTGCTTTTTCTCTCATGTTCCCCTCCTTTATTCTACATTTGCTCCTAAATTCAAAGCTGTGTTACTGCTTTCCAGTATTTGATCCCACTGAAGGTATTTAGGCACCCAAATATTCAGTCAGGGTAGCCTCTAACTGCCTCACAGGGTGAGCGGATCACCCGAGGCAGCAGGACTGGTCTGTGCTAACGCTAGAGATAAAGCTCAAGCATCCTTTGCCTCAAGCAGAAGCCAGAACCACAAAACCACCCAGAGCGAGATGGTATCAATTCCCAAAAGAGATGCTTGCATCTGCCAAGAAATCTGGGCAGACACCGTAACATTCAGTTCAGCAGATATCTCGCAGAAGTCTTTCCCAAAGTGCTAGTTCATTGACCATCTTGCTGGATATTGGGAAGCCTTCCGTGCAGGCACCTCCTGGCTCCCTCAGCTGAAGTCGCTGTGGTCCCTCCCTGCCGCTGGTTATCTCTTCCTTCTGCCAGAAAGCAGCCTCCTGCCAGGTGTGAGGCTCCGCAGTGGTGGGACCAGCACCACCACTGGGTCCTGTCATTGCAGCGGCTGCAGCCACCGCACCACAGGTTCCCTTGGCAGCCCCAGTGGTGTTTGAAGCAGGGTCCAGCTGACTGACCGACTGCAACCCTGCTCACAGCCATCTGTGTGCTGGGCTGGTCACAGAACTCACAACGGAGGTCTCCATGTCCCATGAAGCCCATCATTTTGTGCCATGTCCAGTGGAGCACCGTGTGTGAAAGATGAACTCATCGCCTTCTGGCAACTGCAAAAGATACATGTATTTCATGTCCCTTCAAGTATGCCAAAGCTGACGCTCCCTAAGCATCCTGGAGCATACTTGGGAGGGTTTAGGCAGTGAAGTGAGCTCTGTTTGTGCCCCTTCCTCAGTTCAGGAAAGAAGGGGTGCAGCTGCGAGGGATTTAGTGCATGCCCAGATGGTGCTTCAGCTCTGACCCCTTGGTGCAGCTGCTTTGATGTCACTCAGTATAAAACGCTGCTGAGGAAACTGGTATGGACCAGCCAATGAACATGAACAGATGCTGAAGTTGAAAAAGGGGCTGGGTGCCCTGAGTTTGCATTTTTCCCTTCCCAGCACTGCTCTTGCTGCTTGTATTTTTCAGGTGTGAGGTTGGCACCACCCACTGGACCCAGTGCAACGAGACTCCTGTGAAGTTTGCTCGTTTTCCTGTCACTGGTCTGATTGAAGGCCGTTCCTACATTTTCCGAGTCCGAGCTGTGAACAAAGCTGGTATTAGCCTACCATCCCGGGTGTCAGAGCCCGTGGCTGCTTTGGATCCCGCTGACAGAGCCAGGCTTAGAAGTAAGATGGGCTTTTTGCAGGTTGCCTAGAAGGTTTAAGAAGTCACAACTGATTAAAAAAAAATAATAACAATGACTATCTACTCATAAGCCTTCAAAAACCCACTAGAGGGAGCAACGTAAAAACAAAATACTCTTTGGAGACTGCTGTGCCAAGAGGGAAATCATCTCAGTGCTCTTTGCACAAAATGCTCTCTCTGCTCAAATGGCTGGCTGTGGTGCGATGCTCTGAACTTGCAGGAGGGGAGGAAAAGGCACAGGAGAGCTAATTGCCTGAAGAGACTCGCGTTTGTTCAGCTGACAAGAAAGCTGATCAGACCCTGTGAATAGTCTCTCTCTGTGCCACAGACAAGGGTGGCTGATTCTGTGCTCATGTGATGATCAAAGTCTTGCAGTAAGATCAGCACAGTAGCAGGGTAGCCCAACAGATAACAGATCCCAAGCTCTCTGCTTCAAAGTTAACATTTTACAAGTGAAGGATATTTTTCCTGTAGCCTGGCAATGTCCCAGACATTGCGCTTCCAAATCCACCTCTCTACCTGCATGCTGAAATCATATTCCTAAAATCCAATTACTTCTGCTTGTTTCTGAAGGTTTACTGTTTAAAATGGTCCAATGTGGAGGCGTTTTGTACGCAAAGCTACAGGGTGCCCACGGTCCCAGCTTGGTATGTCTTACTGTATATAATGCTGCAAGCTGCCAACTGCAGTCAGATGATCCCGGTTCCCATTCAAAATAAAAACAAAAGGCTAGAAGAAGGAGGTTTGGCACCACCAGTGAACATTGAGCTCAGACAGACATGTGAAACCCGAAGTGTGGGGGAGGCCTCTTCTTTTCACTGGGAGGTGTGGAAGCTGTCTCAGGAGAAGAAGTCTGGTCTTGGAGGCCTATTCCCACTATGTCTCCTCCTCTTTTCTTCCGCCGGCTCCCTCCCTGCTCGCACTTCCAAAACAGATCAGCCAACGTAAGGTGAAGCACATGGAGGTGGAGAACAGCATTTTCAAAGATTACCTCTGAAAGTGTACTGACCTGCTTAATAGCTCAATGCATAACTGCAGTAATATGATAACATAAAGGTGCTGAGAGAGCCACCCAAGTCATATCAAGTGGATATGTTGAGTCAGGCTGGGCAGTTTCTGTTTGTGATTGTGACCCATGATTTGAAAGCTCGTAATGTGAGGGAAAGTGCTTAAAAAGAGACAAAGAGCAACCTGCAGGAATTTGGCTGTTCTTTTAATGAGTGAGCTGTTAAACCAAATGAATAGAGTATGGAAAATGAAGTTAATGCTCTGAAAATGATGAGCTCAGTGAGCCAAATACCTCTGCTTGTCACCTAGGCGACTTCAGTGACATTTCGGGAAGCAATAGATGTTTCAGTGGATTAAATTTCCTAGCAGGGAGAAGCTGAGCTGCTCTCAATATTCAAGCCGGTCAGCCTACAACTATCTTGGGTAACTAGCTTGCTACATGAGCAACAGTGACAGAAGTAACCAAACATGGAGCTCATGTGAATCTTGCAAATTTTAGTTTTGAACCACAAAAGAGTCAGTTTTCTCATTATTTCAAAAGTTCTGGAGTCTCCCATTTCCATGATACCTCTGACATTTGTTTCAGGCCACCCTTCTGCTCCCTGGACTGGACAGATTATCGTCACTGAGGAAGAACCTGCAGGTAAACACAGCCCTTTTGCCTACTAAAGTCTAATGTGAAGCTGGGTGAGTAATTAGGAAAGCTCCCAGTGAGTTCAGTGGACTTTGGCATGCACCCAAAGTTCGTTGTTCTGAGAGTCACTTGACCTTGAATAACTCCCAACTTGGTTGTCAAGGTGAGGTTTCATTATTCAGGAACTAACAAATAAACATAATTAGAGTTTAAAGAAGGACATTTAAAACCAATATTTTGATGAATTTTAATTCAACGTTTTAAAAAAAAAAATCAAGTGCAAAGGTATATTAATACTCCTTCTATATTTTTATTGTGGCACTAATTCTGACACAAACGTGAAGCAATTAAATCCCAATTCCCTTTCCTATTCTTCTCCCCTGTTCTTCAGAGGGTGTTGTTCCTGGTCCACCTACAGACCTCCAAGTTATTGAAGCCACCAAGAACTATGTCGTGCTTAGCTGGAAACCTCCTGGACAGCGGGGCCACGAGGGTATCATGTACTTTGTGGAAAAGGTAAAATTGGATAAAATCAGCGTCACACTGGGATATTCTTTTACATTTGTTTTGCTATCTCTTCTGGACTTTTAGTTAACTTTCATTTCCACCTCAGACTTTCAAACTGGGGCCAGGACTAGAACTTGTATACTTCATCAAGATAACTGTTACTGTAGATTAAGATAAACTAGGAAGAAAACAAAATGGGAAGTAGGAAAGTAGATGCAGAATGTGCCACACACTGTAATATCCTTTTATGAACACTGTCACTGACCTAGTCTGGAGTAGACAGGCTGACAAGCTCCCTCTATAATGAGAAAGCACAGAGCAAAGGCATGTGTTTAGTTATATATATATATATTCAAATATACATACACATATATATAAAATTAAATTTGTATAAATGAAACTTGTCTGGTGGGACAGATTGTTAACATTTTGGATGAAGGCATTCTGCAAGAGTTTCTTGGCATCGGGACTTTCTCCTCCAGCTGTCTTTTCATATTTATCCCCTACATTAACTTTCCATTTTCTTCACCAACTCAACAAAGATGACAAAATTTCTTTTCTAGAACAGAATCAGTTTTAATTTCAGTGTCCTGCTTTTCTGAGACGTTTTTTGCATGGCTGCTAGCCTAGAAAATTCTTCATGCCATCACCTTTTTACTTCTATCTCATGGCTTACAAACTTTTTTATCAATGCTTTTTCCTGTCAGTCTAGAAGTGTCAACATGGGAGACATAAATATCTTCCCATTACGTGTTTTTCATATCTCTTATGAAATCTGGTCTAAATAAATGAGTCTCACTTAGCAACAGACTTAGAGAGGATGAATACATGAATTTTGAGTTTCCATGTAAGTAAGCTTTTTAATAACCTATTGCATACTGATTACTGCACACTAATGTCACATAGTCAGGTAATGTTTTCTTGAGAATTTGAAATCCCTCGGAAACCAGGGCCCATTACTTGGAATTTTCTTTGATGTAAATCACAGGCAAAAATTAATCACTAATATTAATGGTATACATGATCACAGGATATAGAGGTTCTAGCCACAGAAATAAAAACAATTCACAAACTAATTGCATGTTAACTTTTTTCTGGAAAATGAAGGTCAGATCCTGATTAACTCTGGAATCCACTCCAAAAATATTCTCCAGAATGGCACAAGAGCATCTAAAAGCAATGTGGTAGTGTTAGAGTTTTGTTATTTGGAAGATGTTGAATGTCTGTAGAACTTATTTTGAAAGTGGTCCAGAAATGGATGCAGTTAATAATAACATTGCTTCCTTGTGGTTTTGAGGAGTATAACTTTGATATATTAAAACCAGTAACTTTTACGTTAGTTTTCTGGAGGAGGTGGCCATCTGGCAGATTCATAAGCTTTGAAATACACTCATTCTGAGGAAAGGCCCAAAGAAGGAATGCGAGTCCCTGTTCTTCACAGTAGACATGCATTTGGTGGTCCAGGTAGAAAGTCTTGTTGGGTTAGACACTCGGCCTTCAGAGACTTTTGTCCAAATGCAGTTTCTGGGTTTGACTGCAGTGCGTTGCTGGCACAGAGGACTGGCAAAGGGTGAACACCGAGATCCCTGTGAAGTCTCCTCGCTTTGCAGTTTTTGATTTGGCTGAAGGAAAATCCTACTGCTTCCGAGTTCGCTGTTGCAATTCAGCTGGAATTGGTGAGCCTTCAGAAGCAACTGAAGCCACTGTGGTGGACGACAAACTTGGTAAGTGTGTGGTCGTATGTATTAAATTACCTCTATGGTATCTTTTCAGTTTGTGATGTAATTGTTTTGTCTGAAGACAGACAGCTGCCCAGTAAATAATTCAAGTATGAAGAGTAGTCAGTGATTTATCCCCTCTAGCTAAAATAATTTTGGTTTGGGTTGTTGAACCTTTAATGTATAGTCAAATGACAGATGTAAACCAAGGAAATTAAACTGCAAATAGCGATGCCAAGAATTGCAAAGGCTGCAAATAGTGAAATACAATGAAAACTCAAGGAAGTACAAAAATGTTTTGTTTTACTTAGAGTCTTTATTGAAAATAAGCCCAGACATCAGCAGAGTTTAACCTTCCTTGTTTGCCAAATTAAACAAAAGTGAAGAATTTAATATTTACATGAATGCAGAGACTATTTCCACTGGAAGAAAAGTCAAGATGTTCACCACACTAAAGCATCAGTAGCTATGTCTACATTAGCAATTTGTTTCCAAACGGCAATGCAGATTTGAATCCAATTCCCTGATTGTCTCTGTTTACTGCATATTGGTTGCATTCTCAGAGCAGTTTGATGCCCATGAACTTCATCCTTTAAGAAGAATAAAATAGCTCTTCTTGAAAAACACTTTAGATACATTTTGCTCCTTAACAGAGGCATTTGTTTCTGACTTATTCTGTGGGCTGCACAAAATCATTCAGTGTGCACCTAGCCCATTTTCTCTTTCAGAAAGTTCCAAATCACATCTCTGGTGCAGATATTCAGCACAAGGAATAAACTAAATCTAAATTGAAGAAAATGCTTGTAACCATAGGCAATGAGAGACATGAGAAACCTCACCGTCAAAGGCTTGAACCTCCTGTGCCAGATTACTTGATTGAAATCAGAGGAGCTTTGGGAGGCTAAATCTCTGTTAGTTGTGCTAGTATAATCAAGAATAGAATGTCACTCTTAATTTATTTGTAAATTTTGACTAGTTGGCCCCTCGTTTCTTTCTGTTTCTCTCCCACAGATATTCCCAAACCTCCTGGGCGGATTATGCCAACTAGGAATACAGATACCTCAGTTGTTGTCACTTGGACAGAGCCCCCAGATGCCAAGGAACTGGTTGGGTACTACATTGAGTCAAGCGTAGTTGGATCTGGTCGTTGGGAACCATGCAACAACAATCCAGTGAAAGGCACAAGGTAATGGTTTTTAAAGCATGGAAATTATGGTCAGCGGTTTTTGATTTACTGGGTATATGTGCTTTCCAGCCATTAGCAGTAGTGGAGTTAATGGCTCCGTGGTAGCCAGCAGGCTGGAATCACTCTTGCAGGTGAAGTTTATAAGAAGTTATAAAAACATATTTCAAAATGCAATTCTTGTCCAAAAGGAATTTATAATCAAACTTATATTAGAAACAATTAGTCAAGGGGGAGCAAGCATGGACGTTGCTAGTGAAGAAAAAAGAAGCAGCTCGCTAGTTTCAGCTATTGCACAACCTATCAGTTTGATGAAAAACAGTACAACAAGGAATGACTGAAGTTACAAATGTGGAAAACTAAACTGCTCAACGTTTGGAAGCAAAGTCCTTTGTTTAGGAAGACTGCTGAAAATGTTTCTGGACAGTATCTCTAGAACGTCAGGAGGAAATGAGGACTATATCAGGCTAACAATATTACTTTCTAACTGCCCTCACTTGCAATTATCAAGATATTAATGACAGCTCTTAAATATTGGGTATAAACTCACACTCCTTACCGACATGAAGCTCAGGCTCTAGTCAGAAAAAATAGGCAAGATTTAAAACTTTGCAAGCTAACTCATATTTGGTTTTGTTTGAATAAGGATGTAATCTTCAGGAGTAATTGCAGAACTTGATCTCAAGTGAATTGATGTCAATCCAGAAGCAGTCTATGTTTGTTATGACCAATTATTCTTATGTGTAATTGCTATCCATGACAACCCTTATTACAATAATTTTGATTTGTTTTCTGCATACATCCCAGTGAAAGCAAATGATTTGGAAAAGTCTGGTAGAATAGGTAGGGAAAATTCTTCTCTGAAAGTTTTTATTCAGATTTTATTTTTCCCCCAAAATATTTTTTTTATTTTGAAATACATTTTGTTTTCCACATTATATTTGCTTTGTACATCATTGCACAATGTCAGTGTTGGTAGTGCAAGACATGGCACTATGAAGTAGAACAAAATAAAAGTAACATGAAATAAAATACACTTAAAATACCTGTTAAAAAATAAAATTTTTTATGAATAAAATGTTTACATTTCCAAAACACAATTTTTCCAGAATAACTGGTTCCTGTCTTGGGAAATTTTGTGTTTTCAGGGTGGGCACCAGAAAAAAATTATGAGGTTTTTAATGTGATCATTAGGTAATCCAGTAGAAAAACTATTCTAATAAAAGAGTTTGCCTGACTTAGATTATTGTTTCACGTGTAGAAGCAAGAAAGTGAAATAAAAAATGGGACACTTTTTTTTTAGCTCTTGTACAATGCCCTATTATTTTTTTTAACACTGCAATTTTTCATCTATGATTGGAAGTGAATTATGGGAACTTCTGCTACTGATGCCTTTTACTTATGCCACAAAGATATCCCATAAGCAAATATAGACCTTAGCTCTGCAGTTCTTCACATTGTTTCCATTAGGAACTATGGATTTTATATTCTAGAAGAAGTAAGGTAGACCCTCTGGTAACACAAGAACTTGTGTAGTCTTAAGAAGGAAAAATTGTTGGTAAACAGTACATCTAAAGAGTCATGGTTTTAGACATTGTCTTCTTTGTGTGAATGAGGTGCTTAGATACATTCTGCATTCTCTGAACTTCATTTAAGTGATTGGGGTCGTGGTTCATCCTCAGTTTTCAGAAACTAGGATAAATTTTATGGAAGAAACACTTTATTTTCCCTCTTAAGATTTTTATCACCTTCATAATACTTTCTAAGTATTCCTTCACTGTTTTGTTTTAGATTCATTTGCCATGGGCTCGTAAATGGTGAGAAGTACATTTTCAGAGTCAGAGCTGTTAATGCAGCGGGACTCAGTGAATTTTCACAGGATTCGGAGCCTATAGAAGTGCAAGCAGCCATTGGTAAGCTGTTTTCCATTGCTCTTTTCGATGGTGAATATGGAGCTTTTTAATTAAGTAAAGATGTTTTCAGCAACTATTTATAACTAATTGTTTTGTTTTACAACGCTATCCACAAATAATAATTTATTTATAGATCCTATGGTCTCACAGCTATAGTTTCACAGCCACTGCACTCTTGTAGACTGTTCACCTTCACTATCGAGTCTTCTTCAGGTGTTTCTTGTGAACCACTGTAAGAGAGCACTGACAAATTCACTCTATAGGTATCCTGGAAAATGGAATGTTATTCTGATTCCGTAATGTGGTATTTATCACCTCTAACACACACCGTCCTATATACAGTCAGTTGCTAAGAAATTTGTTTCCATACCTAAACCTAATAACCAGTGCAATGTTTTTTCTGTAAACCTTCTGTAACCCTGTGTGTTCTCCCTTTGTTGATGAATTACTTCTGCTTGCCACTGCCTGAACTAATCTGTAAAGATTAATGAGATCATTGGGCTATAATAAATTGTATGTCTGCAACATCCTCACTCTCATTTGTATCAAAACTGCATACCTCACAACCTTACAGCAAAGAGATGTGGCTTTGGGCAATTTTGTGAGGACATTTTGAAAAGATCAGAAATATGACTTGGAAGATCTAATACTAAAATAATTGTAGCAAGTGAAGATTACTATTAATTTTCCACATTTCTTCTGCTCTGAAAAGTAGACATTATTAAAAGAACATTACTTGTGAGCAGGTTGAGAGGTATTCTGTGCATTTTAAATTTTAGTGAATTCAAGCTTAACATTTTGTGTGTAAAACCTATGATTTGTCAAACTTTGGCTGTATTGTTCACTGTGCGCATTTCTTTGTTCTGTTGACTAAATGAAGAAAAAAGAATGTATTCTAATTCAAACTGTCTTTGCTGTTTTCTGGCAATTATAGGGGGAGGATTGCTTCATGGTGTGTGTCCTGAACTGAGTGGTAAAGCTGGTGGACTAACAGACTGCACTACCAGCTGGGAAGGCATGCATGAGTCCTCCCAGCCTATCTTTGACACAGATGCTTTGCTAAAATGCAATGCTAAATTTGATAGAGACACTCTATCCAGTAGCTCTGACAAACTGGGGAGTACAGGAGACAATAACACGAGAGAAAGCGTTAAGGACAGTGTCACATCCGCACCACAAAAAGTCGCTGCTAAGCAGGCAAGTAAGTCTCAACCCGGGAATCTTTTGACACTGGAAAAAGTGACAAAGAAGAAAGATATAGGTGAGAATTAATAAAATAAGTAGATTTCTCTGCTTTGGTACATCCACTTCAGACAGTTGTAACCTCTGCTCGTCTGCGCCACAAGTGACCGTGCTCTCCGGTGACGCATCTTCCTTCAGACCCATTAATTACGTGCTCAACTCTCTGTTAAGATCGTTATGCATGTAATGGTATCAGAGACCACTTTACAAACTTAGTGGCTACTGAAGGTGAAGCACATAAATCCATTTACTGATTTAATAGCTTGTTTGACTACATATTAATGTATCCAAGATACTGTATTATTTCTAAATCAGTTCAGCAATTTGTTAGGAGTCTTGTTACCTAGTCTCTGGGTTATGTATGTGTGAAGGAAACAAAATCTGATTATGATGGTAAGCACGAAAATCTGTGTTATGTTAGGATATATGGAGATCCTTTGTGGATTTATGCCTAAGCTACAGCTTATCCTCTGAGACACGTTGCTAATGAATGTTGTGTTGTATCTCCGACTGACAGCAATATGTAATGAGGAAAACCTATCAAGTTGAAGGCATGTGCACAAAATCACGTTTTATCTTGTCAACACTTAGACACCCATTATGCCTGAGAAATGGGGGGCTTAAATTTCATTTAAGTCTTGGTACCTGGCCAGTGAACTGAATTCCTCCCCGGCCCTCTGAAGTGAGACTCGTAAGGCTTGTGCAAAGTGCTGAACAGAAAATAAACTAGAGGCACCCGGGGCTAGCTGACACTGAGATAAAACATTAAAGACAAAAGCAAATGTATATGATGTAGGATTTCCATCAACAGTAGGACTTCAAGGTCACAAGCAGAGGTCTTCATTGGTGCATCAAATATTGGGTGTGGGCAAGCATTTCCCCACTAGATATAGAAAAACCTTTACAAGAAAATGGGTTGGCATGAAGTTTAATGTTTTCTGTATTGATAAAGAATTCTTTTTAAAAAAAAAAGAGGATTATGCAGCAAATTTTGTAATTTAAGTTTCAGTAACAGACATGTTCCATTTCTGGTCAGTCTACAGTGCCTATGATAACGCTTCCTTCCATTAAGGTAAGATCATCTGATGGGTGCAATGATAAAATTTGCAGAGTGTATAAATTTAAAAGAAAAAAAGAAAAGAATGAACCGATAAACTGCATTCTGGGAAGGGAAGAATGTGGGTCTATCTAAAAAAAGGGACTACAACGAATACTGTATATGTGAAAGAGTTTGCTTTCAGCAAAAGAAAACAAATCATTGCATCTCCATTTTTTTTTCTTTTCCTGTAGTGATAGTTTTAGTTGCTCATTTTTCACTGTTTTAAAGCGAGTCCTGATCACTTACATCAGAGCTGCAACTGCAACACAGTCTTTCACGATGTATCAGCTTGCTTCTCAAAAACCAAATGATCCCGAAGATTAATTCCTATGCAGTTTGGAGTTTTTCATTTGGTTTACTTAAGCTTTTATCCTGCATTTCTTATTCCAACTCCAGAAACTTCCCTTGACCACATAAATATTGTCCTAATCAGGAAATGCAGGATGGGCGCCACCTGAATAAGGTAATTGAATACAAGTCTGACTATTGAAATATTGCATCCTACTTATGTGTTACTCATGTTGAAACAGCTGCTCCATCTCCACCTTATGACATCATGGTCCTTGAGAGTGTCCGTGACTCGATGGCGTTAGGGTGGAAGCAACCTAAAGTCACTGGTGGAACTGAAATTACTGGCTACTACGTGAACTATCGTGAAGTGGTTGATGGAGTTCCTGGGAAATGGATGGAGGCCAACATTAAGGCCATTAGTGAGAGGGCGTACAGGGTAAGTGTTAACTCCTGTTATTGCTGTAGGTGCAGACAATATTTCCAAAACGGATCTCAAAAACAGATTGGGATGAATTACGATTCAGTGTGCAGATTGCTGTTCAGAGGGTTTTATATCCATGATGATAAATTTATTTAGCTGGGTTAGCCTTCTCTGCAAAATTATTTGCACACTTACCCATTAGTCTGGCACCAACTGTCATCTGTGAATGCACTACTGTAGACATAACCTCAATTTTTGTAAGTAAATCAGGCCCTCACAACAAATGGCATTCCTGCTGAGCTTGGTGCACCTACCCCAGTGCTGGTGCTGGAACCAGCTCTGTGCCAGCTGTGTTTTGTGATCAGTTCTTAACCCAGTTTAGAGATAGTGCCAGCTATAACCTCGGTGAGCTGCTTTACAAACGAAAAGCAATGCCAGAACTGAGTTTCACCCCACTGTGAGGACAAGTCTTGCCTTAAGTGAACTTGCTCTGTATCACAAGACAGATTAATATGTCTGTTGAGCAATACCCTGCTCCCTCCCTGACTACCAAAGTGTCTATCAATAGGAAAAGGGGTTTACAATTATTTGAGCATGCTAAGACCACTCATGTATGCTCCACCACTAATTAGAGGAAAAGCCAAAATAGTTATCATCTTATGTCTGATGTCAATAATGCTTTCATCTCTTCAAGCACTTAAAAGCATGCTCATACATTCAATAGTTGTCATTGTGACTTTCTTCCAAAGCCTTAATCCAAAGTTAATAAGTACCATTTTATTGATTCTGCAGATTCAAAACCTGAAGGAAAACATGGTGTACCAGTTCCAGGTGGCTGCTGCTAACCTGGCTGGGGTTGGGACGCCCTCCCTGCCCAGCCAGCCCTTCAAATGTGAAGAATGGACCATTGCTGTTCCTGGTAGGATTCTGAGTGGGAGGTGGAGGTTACTCACAGCCCAAGGGTGCTCTGTGACTGATTATCTAAGTTCTCAATGGCTTCAGTTTCCAGGGGAGTCAACAGGCACTGAAGTTCATACCCAGGCTGGAATCTCCATCACTTTGATTTAGTACATTTACAATGGTGCATTAAACAATCCCTATTTAATCAGTAGCATTTTACAAGCAGCTTGTCATTTCTGTATCCCTCCTGTTTGGTTCCAGTACTATGTCTGACACTTTGCTTCCTAGTTTAAATGGTAAACATAAATAATCATCTGAGGTACAAGGCAGAGAAGAATGAGGTCCTGTAACCCTTGTCTAAATGTATCACTTCAAGGCCAGATCACTGGCCTTTTAACACTCATTGTAATGAATGAAAACAACCTCCACTGACTTCAGCAAACTTTAGAGCAGTCCTTGAAGCAGCACATTAGCTTAATAATTAACTTATTTCTCTGAGTTTGGAGATTATTTGTCGTTTTTGTTTGTTCATGAATATTTGATCAAGATACTGAATCTCAACAAATTGGTTTGTTTTCTGGGCTAGTCATTTTAATAGGCATTTGGTCTAAATATGATACAGAGGAGCTGCATGTGTTATGTCAGCTTTGGGTGTACAACATGGTCTCTGGTTTTGGTTTTTTGAAGCCTTATGCATTAACCTTTTGGGGATTTATTTTGATACCACAACTGCAACTTTTACCTTTCAGGGCCACCTCATGATGTCACATGCATAGAAGTGAGGAAGGACTCTTTGGTTTTACTGTGGAAGGAACCAGTTTATACTGGTCGCAGTCCCATAGCTGGTTATTATGTTGATATGAAGGAAACTGAGGCAAAGGAGGAACACTGGAGCAGTGTCAATGAGAAGCCACTTCAAAATAAATACTTGAAGGTAAATAGCTTAAGATTCAAATGTTGGTATAGTAGTGTAATCTTGAGGAAGTCAGCCTTCGATAGCATTATCCTGTGCTGATCATGGTTCTATTTAGTGAAATACATAGTAGTTGATGTTGTGCTGAGGATACACATGCGTAATACCCGTATAGTGAGACAAGAGAGCAACTCAGAAGACAATCTGGTATAACAAGCCTAAAAATAAAAGAAAGCACTGCTAAACCCAAATACCATTCTAATAATGCAGGAGGAAACCCTAGCATTTTCTAGCTCAAAAGGCAAGACAGGTGTCACTACACAAAAAACAGGTGGCACAAAAGTAGATGTTATGATAATGTGGCAGATGATTCTTTCTAATACAAAGTGCCCTCACCATGCATTTCATAACGAGTAAAACCCAAGCTTTTCACACTATTATGCTACATAATTTTGTGGAATGACTTCTAAATAAGGGATCACCTGTATCTCTGTCCTGGAGATATGTCTTAGCTAGATTTGCCATTTGTATGCTTCTCAGAATATTTGAAAGACAACTCACTTTTAGGTGTGATCCTTTCATATATGTTTTAAAGAAGTATTTGCAGGTGTTATAATGTCAGTATGATTCCTCAAGTCACTACGATTAAATCTGTACAATTAAATGCCCTCCTCTTTCAAAATAGGTGCGGCTGGCAATTATTACCCTGATAATTTCATTTTCAAAAGCCAGAATTTACTTGCAGTAAAAGACTATGCTGTTTCAGAGGTCAAGGTACATGAGTTAAAAACATCCTGTTCCAATAACAATGCTCCTTTTGCAAAGAAATCAATGGCAGTAATGACACAGTCTGAATGTTAGCTATGCATACACGGGAGGAGCAAACCAAACAGATCAGTCATGTCACTCTGGGATTGGAAAAAAACCAAATAACCAAGCATGAGGAAGAAATATTTGTCAACTGGAAAAGGAGCAAAACAAAAAGAAAGAAAAAAAAATTGCCAAGTATCCAGGCTGGAATTGTAAGAAGTGTGAAATTAAAATCAGTGTTTTTTAATACATCATGCATGTATATACATTTGCTTCCTCCAGATAGGTGGCCTAAAGGAAGGTGTGAGCTATGTGTTCCGTGTGCGAGCAACAAACCAGGCTGGCGTTGGGAAACCATCAGCTGTCACGGAACCTGTCGTAGCTGAAACACGACCAGGTTTGTTAGAAATGCTTCCTCTTATTTTGTCATATTTAAACAGGTTCCTGTTTGTGCGACGTGTTTACATACAGGCTACATGAGAACAGTCTGACCCTTCTCAAGTCAAACTTTTTTACTAAGCAGGAAATGAGCTGAGAATCATATCACTTTCTTGTCTGGAATATTTTAAGGTCAGAACAGATTTTCTTACTCTATCTAGGAATATAAAAATACAATAAAGTTGTAAGATTTGTATATATCTATAGATAAATACATAAGCAGAGGACCCACTAAGATCAGCTCAACCAACTGTTTTTTCCCTTGGTTTTAAAAATGTAATGAGGTCAGTTTGGAGACCACCTTCAGTAGGAATACAAGTGCCACTGTTTGCTGAAGTCATCCTTGAAGGCTGGCTCCAGTGTGTCTGTAATGCCAGCACGAAACACGGGAATGAGTGCAGAGGCAGAATCTCTGTACCTGGAACTTCAGAAAAACCCCTGAGTTTTATTTAGCTATACAAGTAACACAGATGACTTTGATCAGAGTCAACACCTTTATGTCACTAAGTCCCTAACACAACATGGGCTTGCAGCTTACTCATCTATAGGGTATTTTAGAAGCAGAGGGTCCTACAAGGGGGAAAAAAAAAAATCCCAGATATTTTAAATAAATCTAGTAGGTGGTTAGTGTGATGTAAGAAGGTACAGGGGTACAACCCAGCCAGGATCCACCAAACGCCCTCTTTTCCTCTGACAAGTTCCCTTCCTCCACGGGCAGACTCTTATAGCTGATCCCACCTGGGAAGCCTTCTAGGAGCCTTAAAAGAACAGGAACAAAGGCAGGCAGTGGGCAGGCAGGACAGTGTGGGGGCCTGGGGCAGCCAGGCACAGGGAGGACGAATAGCAGTGTAGGGGTGTAGGCAAAGGAGGTGACCACCTGGGCAAACAGCTGCCTGCCCTGCCTACACAGTCAGGTTGATAGCTGCTCCTAGCCTGGAGAAATAGCAAGGTTTATTTGGAATGGTATTGACTGTGTTGAGGTGTTAAGCAGACACCACCGGCAGTTGTCAGTTCCCATTCCCGCTCCAGCTGCCTCAGGAGTATTTCCCTGGGGTCCTCTCCTTGCTTCTGACTCCCAGGTTCATTTTTACATCTCCTGTGTAAGCAGGACTGGCCCGGCTCTCCTGGTCCTTATGACCAGGGCAGCAAAAATCCTAAGAAGCCTTGAGTTAGACCTCAGTGAGGCTGTAAGTCAAGAAGGTTGGAGGCTGAGGGTGTAAAAGAACTGGAAAATTCAGAGTCGGGGACTGGGGTGATTGCTTGTGAGCACGGGATGGGAAGAAGGGACTGGAAGGAGTAGATGGTATGTTGAGAGAGTGTAAGATTGGGATACGCAGACAAAAAAGAATAAGTGTGTGCGTAAGAAGGGCTTGGGACAGGATCTTTCAAAAATATAGTAGCCATAATTTCAGGTCTACATGCCACTGAAGCCTTAGGGTAATTTCTATCATGCAAGTGGAGTAAGGCAAAACTTAGAAACTTATTCTTGAAAACAGCCTTATATACAGCAACCACTTCTAAAAAGAGAATTAAACCAGTATTAGTACTAAACTTTTGGGTTTACTAATCCATTTTCTTTGAGGTTAATATTTATCTGTCAGACTTTTGATAAAAACTTGTTATGATAACAATCTTCAAGTGTACTAAATAAAGGATTGGTCATGCCATTACAACTATAAAAAAATCACAATGATTGTAAACTCTCATGAAGATGATCAGCACGTCAAAAAAAAATATTTGTACAGATTTTTCAATGTTCACTCAAACCCATCTGGCAACGTGAACTTGAGCAGATTATTTGGTTAGACACCTCCCCATTAGAGAAGGAGGTACATCTCGGCATCATGGCCTTTTTGCAAGCAAGGCTTGTGTTCACAGGTGTAATGTCTGAGGGATCACAGGGAAGTCAGTGTTTGGCCCAGAGAAATCTCAGGGAAGCTGAAAATTATTTACTTGTACAAATCTGTTTGACCCATATTTTGAGCTGGGATCTGAAGATGTGGCATCCATCAAACTAAGCTTCTTAAAAGTATTAAGAAAGGACAAAAGGCTTATTAAAAAAAAATATAATTGCACAAAGGAGTCTCTTGGGCAGGCTTCCACTCAAACCACACAAATCTCAAGAACAATCATACCATTTTTTTAAAGTTACAAGTCTTTTGGTGTTGTCCAATGAATGCTGCCTTTGTTACCATATTGGATGGAGACAAAATATTGTCAGGTCTCTCTAGACAATTCCTGCTGGAATGTTGCTTTTGGCAAATGTGTAAAATAGCCAGACAACTGAGCTTTCTAATCAAAGAATCTAAGTAAATAATATCCATAATGAAAATATTTGTTCTAATACGAATTGTACCAATAGGCTTTATCCAGTGAAATGTGTAAATATGTTGCAGTAGTTTGCATCCACTTTCTCGTGTTTAAAAAACACATTTAAGTTTTACAGTTATCTTCTAAAATTAAATTTAAAGACCCACCCACATAAACAAATACCAATCCAGGCTACTTTTGAGCTGTGACTTTGTCTTCAGACAAAAGCACTTTGGTGTTGTGGAATCTCACAGGAAGCAAGGGAGATTGAAGAGCAGACTGCAACTCTTCCCTGTTGCTGCCCTTAGTCCTTGTGCATCTTGGTCCAAGGCAAAACTAGATTCTGATCCTGCATCAGTCACTTGAGAAGGGCTTGAACCTCAGAAATTAAGGAAACCCTGTCCCATTCAACCTTTCTGACTAGCTGTATTCAAAATGATACCATTAACTCTAGTGTTTTGAAGCTGTCTGCTTTATCTTCATGTTATCTCTTTCCTTGCAATGCAATAAAATGCTCCAATAAATGGAGAATTGATATGATATCTAAGTATTTTATTTCTTATGACTTTAGGATAAACTCTGGGTATGTTGAAACCACCAAGCTATCTAGAGGAGGGAAATTAAGACTGCTACTCCTATGGCAGCCTCTTTGATTTCACTTTGTCAGATAGGTGGAGACCTCTGGTCAGTAATTCAGAAAGATTTTTTTTCATTTTTTAATCATACAGATATCAGAGGTAAATGGCATCATCACTTCTGGAAATAAATGCTATGCATTGTTATCATAATGAGAATACTTTAAAACAAATATAAAAGATTCTGTCCTTCAAATGAATCTTCTGACTGTAATTCTTTGAACATTGTATAAACTGCTGTCAAAAGATTCATGTGCTAATGATCTACAGGAAACTAAACACTAATGAAATGTCAAGTGACGAATTTGCATATAATAAATTAAATTATAAAAATTTTGCAAATGTGCTGCTGCCTAGTAAAATATTTGTAGACCTTAGACTTCATTTATCACATACTGGTGCTTAAAGTGCTTCATGACTGCGAGGTCTGGTAAATAACAGTACCAAAATGTGAATATTAATCTAATTTTTCATTGAATGGTTATGGCAAATTATAAAGACTAAGAAAGCTGTTTGTACACAAACTGTTATTGCAGGAGCTACTCACAGTGCTGGAAAGGATGTGTATAGTATTAGGATGATGAAACACAGAAATCTCCTTGTATGCTTGAGACTCATTAAGAATTATGCTGAAAGTAAAGCATTTAATCCCAACGTCAGGAATAAGGCTCTTGTCTTTAAGGCACAACACTTTGTGGACAAAGTGTGTCATTAGCATTCCGGGCAGCCCGGAATTGTCTTAAGCTAAGCAATATAACACAAGTGCCCTATTCAGCTATGAGATCCAGCTCAGAGCTGCTCGGAAAAGGAGGCTGGATGTTCTCCAGCACCTCTCAGTGCACATGCTCTCCCTGACATTCTCAGACAAGTTGTTGAAATGGAAGTTAACACCACAGATGACGAGCTGGCCGAGCCTCCTGAATCCCAGACGAAATTCCCTCAGATTAACTGGGGTTTGAGCAGGCAGGATAGAGGTGCCTTTGGGTTTCTGATCTGGGATTCACACCCAGGGCCTTTTAAAAGACCAACTGGGTCACCTTATCCAGCTCAAGGACTGTAGGTACTGGCAAAACTGGGTGCGCGACTTAAACAGCTAATTGCAAATATTCACTCCCTTGTGGGCCTGGGATTAATGCTGCAGACGGGCAGCGGGGCCGGATGCCAAGCAACAGCAATTAAACCAGCCTCCCAGAGTGAAGCCGGAGTCACTGAAAATGTGTCTCAGTTGCACAAGTGAATCCTGATGGGGCAACTCCATTGTTTCCTCTTCTGCCTCCTGCACCTCCTCAAACACCCGCATTTGCACACCGTATTCCCTTTAGAGCTCTTGTCTTATTAGGGAATAAGAAATTCATGCTGCATAATGAAAGCTCTGACTACCCCTCACTATGGAAAATATTGCTATTTAATATTTCAAACATTTAGTGGATCTAGAGGCTTGCTGCTTTTTTTCCCCCCCTTCAGGTTTTTCCAGAGCAAATATCATAAATTCTCATGGGTGCTTATACTTGCTCAAATAAATCAGTCGATTTATGATGCTCTTTAATCTGTTCCTTACTTTTATGGATAAGAATAAGAACTGTTGTTGTGAATCAAAGACTGAGGATGCCAATGTTTGTAGCAATGCATGTGCCGACTGAGAAAACAGTGAGGATCTGTTTCATTGAATTTCACTGAATTTTTAGAGTTGGAAGGGACCATAGAGATCATCTAGTCCAACTCCCCTGCTGAAGCAGGATTGCCCAGAGCTAGAGCATGTTTAATCTACCCTATGAATTATATCTATAAAAATTGGTTTGCTGGCTTCCTGACAAAGTGGAATTGCCTTGTTCTGGTCTTTCAGGAACCAAGGAAGTGGTGGTTGATGTAGATGACAATGGGGTAATTTCCTTGAACTTTGAATGTGATCAGATGTCTCCAAACTCTAAGTTCGTTTGGTCCAAGAATTATGAACCAATTGAGGATGACTCTCGACTGAACATCGATACTAAAGGCGGAAAGTAAGAACCCTTGGGGGGTCGCGATACTCTCATGTTTTAGAGATCTAGGCTGGTCACAGAAATCCATCCTTTTCGATACATGATCTCAGTAGAGCTACGTCTGCCTCTGCTACTAGAAGGCTACTTTTGAGTATGCTGTTCTCCAGCAAGTTCATGCACAGACCATTTGGAAATGACTGAGTTATGTTTGGGCATAGGGAGAGAGAGATCTGTGCTCTGTCATCTTGTAGGCTGTCAGTCAAGGCAAATTATTATCATTATTACTATTACTATTGTTATTATTTTAAATCTCCAAAGGATAAAATTATCTGACTGCTTGCAAAACGCTTTTACCATGTAACACTGTCGCAATCTTCAGAGATGCTGGAGTAAGCAGGACTCTGACGGTGTCACCACAGCCTGATTTGGTAACTTCTGTCGTGCTCTACAGAAGTTACCATGTGCCTATGCTCTTTCGTCAGGCTTTTAACAGAGAGGAGGAAATGGCAAACGCACAGGTTCAGCCTGTGAAGTAGCTATGTGCTCTTCAAGTTATAGAAACCATACAGAAAGAAACGGTGGCTCACCGCACTCTTGGTACTGCATATGAAAATTGAATCACCCTGTGCTTGCAGGATCCTTTCACGCTCATCAAAGACTTGACAAGATGTTTTTAAGCACTCATGAGCTACATTAAACTAGCTATCTCCAGTGCTTTTGGCACAATCTGAGGGTTGTACCACCTCCATTTACACCACACATGGTAGGACCGACCCAGCTTTATACTGGCCAGAGGCCTGCATTTGCCTGTTCAGTGAGAGCAAAAGCCAATACAAGACTATTTTTATCTGGTGTTACAGACATAAAGGAGGGGTTTGGTTCAGACAGATCTAATCTTTTTATCAATCAAAATGCTTTTTTTTTTTTTTTTGTCCTCAAGGTCAAAAGCTACCTTTAAGGATCTTGGAGAAGATGATTTAGGAATTTACTCTTGTATTGTTACAGACACTGATGGAGCTTCATCAAGCCTCACAATTGATGAGGAAGGTAGACACAGTATCTGTTAAGCATGCCTGCTTTGCTTTCACATCTGTTTTTCCTTGCTGCTGTGTCTCTCAGATCTGTAAGACATGCACGCCTTATATTGTTTCTTTTATGTCTTCTGCAGAAATGAAACGCCTACTTGCTCTGAGCCATGAACGCAAATTCCCAAGTAAGTGAATCAAATGTCTGTAGGGGAGAGTTTTGCATGCGGTGGGGTATAACAAAGCTCCTGCCACCATCAGGTAGGGAAGTCACTATAGTAATTTCAAGAGACAGTGGTTTTGAATGGAAAAGATAAGATTCCTTTTTCCCCCTGCCTCTTTCTTTCAGTACATTTGTGTATTACTGGTGTTCTTCCTGATCGGTTGCAGGCTACTGGTCTAGGCATATAATAAGTCTATATTACAGCTGGAAAATATGTTGTTTCTTCTGCAGAACAGCCTTTTATACTTACTCAGCATACCTAACCTGATTTGAAAACCTCAGTTTGAAAACTTGTCTAACTTTACTGTAACTGAAGTTAGCTAAGTTAAATATAAGATTAACAAAACATGCAACTATAGTAAATTCAGCTGTGATGATCTATCTATACAGAATTTTCCTGCTGTAATTCATTCCTTCCTTCTTTCCTGTAACACTTGACAATATGAACATACTTCCTTCTGCTTGGCATGGTATTTTTGTCAACTCCACAGACATCCCATACCTTTGTGATATCCTGGTAGTAGCACAACTTGGTTATTTTCATTGGAATGTAACTTCAATAATTGAAAAAAAATAAATAAATTGGATTGTGTAATGAATCCTGTTACACATAACAAGATGAGACACACAACAATATGAATCTCTTACATTCTCCCACTACATTCTCTTCTTCTTCATTCCAGGCAGTAAAATTCCTGCCTATTTTTTAATGTCTTCTGCTTTGTAAATGCACTGCTGGCACCTCTGCCAATGTAGCCCACATCAGGCCTCTCAGCCTAGTCAAAGCTTGGCCACAGAAATGGCCTGTCTTTTTGCCCATATCACCTCTCTTTCTCATTTCCCTCTATGTTTTTCCATATCAACACTACTCTTCTCAACGTATGGTATCACTTTTTGACAGCTTAATAACAGCCCAAGCACCCCTTTGTTCTCCTCCCAGTTGTTTCCTCCTAATTGTACCTTCATGTTGAAAGTTAGTCATCACAAAACCTTACTGTTGTCCCTCATCCTTGCTTGTCCCGACCTTTGTCTTCTGAGTGCTCTTCCACCCTTTGCGTTCATAACTAACGTCACAGAATAAGCTCCTCAGGACACAGACCGTGTCTTCTTTTTTGCATCATGTTAGGTAACTGTACACATCTAGTTGTTCACAAGCTTCCAGGAGGCAGAGGCAAAAAGGGAGATCACTGCAGAATGTATACTCAAGGAGGAAACTGTCTTACTTGCTTTGGTCACTCTAGGCCCTGTGGACACTACCAAAAAATAAAATTACAAATAGGAGTTCAGATACATCTGGCTACGGCTAGGAGGCTAGAAAATAACAACGAGCTCCTATGGATCAACATGAAACTTTAGTCACATCTCCAGATAATCTGTTTGAGGATTACTCAAATTCTCTAATAATAATAATTATTCTATTCTATTCTAGTTGCTAGGCATTTCTGATTCAACATAAGGTCTTGCATGTTGCTTTGTTTGTACTTCTGAACTGCATTTAGTTGTAACTTCTGCTTAGAAACATCTGCAGCCAGTTAACTCCATGGAAAAATGGGTTGTTTGAATAATGCAGGTTTACAGAACGCAAATACATATGGGTGCAATAGTGTATTGGTGCTAGGTAAAAATAAATTGTCGCAACTCTTCAATTTAGCGACTGCCCAAGGACTCTCTGTCAAGTGCTTGTGGTAATTTGTGATGCTGTACAAATAGGATGTAAAACCTTGTAAGCGCCATGACTGGAAAATGCCCAAAGTGCCTGTCAGTTGGTGCCTGTGGAAATGTTTTAAAATAAGACTTTTGCTCACGGAGGACTGTAATGCAGATTTGACCAGTTCCTTTAGGCTGGGGGGTGAACAGCCTTTTCCTGAAAAAGAACCCTTTTGTATCCTTTCAGCCCTTTATTTAATAGCTTCTGAGATACTTTCCTCTCTTCCATGTTAGACTAAGATATTCACAGTTAATTACATGCAACTCAAGTGGGGGTTTAAAATTGCCGTAGAGCTGACAGTGAGACAAAAGCAGTGCAGCCTGATGTCTATTCACACCCTCTCCCTCCTGCTTCCACTGGCTCCTGTAGCATTTCAGCCGCCTTTTTTTTTTGAGAAATTATGCAAGACCTGAGGTTACTTTTGTTTCTTACAAGCAAAGTGATGTGCTGGCTGAGGAAGCTTCACATGGACCACGTGCACTGCAGGGGCATGTTCCTATGGATTTGTTCTTTGCCCTGCTTCATGGTATCGGTGTCCCTCCAGGCTCTAGGCTTTCCTCTTTCTTGTTAAGCCTGTGTCTTTTTCATCATTCTCTTCTTTTTCTCCTGTGACTGTTGCCTCATCTCCCAGTGGCCTTATTTTCACCAGAGACAGGTCTTGTGCCACACAGACACAAAAGCAAACATGCGGGTGCGTGAGGGCGTAGGTGCAGGGAAGGGATGAGCATGGGAAAGGAAGACGCAGTGGTCCTTGCCCCCTAACTTTGCCTGGCAGTGGGGTGGGATGGCAGCTCTGCTGCAGGAGGCAGCCCAATCACTTAGGATGGTGCAAATACAAAGATGAGAGAAACTAGACACTACCTCAGCCCCAGTTCTCTCCTGCTGTAGCTAGGGCTTTGCATACATGGAGTTAAATGGAATGGAATGGAATGGAATGGAATGGAATGGAATAGAATAGAATAGAATAGAATAGAATAGAATAGAATAGAATAGTTTTCAGTTGGAAGGGGAAAACAACCCTGTCCTGGGATTTGTCTGGGAGGAGGTGTATCTTTACACTATCACCAGACTGCATCATCAAGTGTTTTGCAACGTGTTTGTACGCTGTCTTCAGCTGTTCCATGTTACACCCTTGCAATGCAGACCTTAAGACTTTAGACTGCTGTGAAAGGTAGAGAACTGAGGTAGAGTTCACATACAGCATATGTAATCCCTAGAGTATGATTTTGTTCAAAATCTGAGCATCCGCTGGGACAGCTAAAAATGACGGAAGCCAATAAAATGATCAATATGCCCCAGTATCAGAGTCTAAATCCTCATGTTTAATGTTGCTGATTAAGATATTTAAACAAAAAGCTAGAGTGAAAGTAAGCTGAGGACTTTTACTAAAAAGAACTAGGAAAAATAAATAAATTTTTAAAAGACTAAAATTACCTGCCCGTTACATTTTTTTTTTATGCCTGCTAAGAGATGGAATTGGTCTATAGGCAGGGGATTTTATTCATAGGTAAACAACATGTACTGGAGAGATTGAGGGTGTGTTGTGATAGTCGGTGAATTCTAGGAGGTGGACGTTGCACCCAGCAAAGGATCAGAGCGCTTACAAAAATCTCCCAACCTGCAGCTTGGCAGCTGACTTTCTGATCTGGCTTCGTGCTTGGGTTTTTTTGGTATATTTTTCACTGAGTCAATTCACTGTCGTACAGTAGCATTGTTCAGTAACTTATTAAACATGGGTCTGCGCCATACAGACTCACTCATCACACTGCAGAGATACTTGCAGTTTGCCTTTGAAATAGATTTAGCCTTGTATTAAAATGGAGGGGCACCAGCATAACTCAAATCCTGAACATTTCCAGTCTGTATAGACCTAGTGATTGAGGGATCAAAAGATTAAATCTTATCTGTCATCCTATGTATTTTGGGGTGGAGAGGCATTCTGGCTACAAGAAGAACTATCAGAAACTGGTTACCTTGCATACAGTATCTGAGTATGAAAGGAAGAAATAGCTTTCTGATTACAGAAGAAAATAGCTGTTGGGGCACAGGCAAAGTATATGTCTTGTTCTCTTCATTCTTCTTTGTAGCTGTCCCACTTGCCTCCGAGTTGGCAGTGGAAATTCTGGAAAAAGGAGAAGTGAGATTCTGGTTGCAAGCTGAAAAACTGTCTGGCAATGCAAAGGCCAACTTTGTATTTAATGATAAAGAGATTTTCAATGGAGAGGTAAGTCTTTTCATTGCTTACATGTGTTGCATTTTTGTATCAATGAGTATTAATGCCTCTGTCTCCAATATACTTCCAACTAGTGTTCTACACGTGCGTTTTCATGAGAAATAACATATGTCATTGAAAGCATCATTAGAAAGATATTGTCTGTAGTTCTGAGCTGCAGCTGAATTCTACTGGATGCAGTTTATAAAGTGGAACTAAATGACTTGCTGCCACCTTTGTGAGTACCACGTGTTCTGTTAACTAGTGGGGACCATAGGAGTTCCTTCAATAAGGTAGTCCCAGGTAAGAGACTACTCTGGTCTTCAAGGAGTAACTGCAGTTGCCCAGATTCATCCTACCTCCTTTATTTATGGCCTTAGCACACCGTTGTGCTCAGTTCTTACCTCTCTCTGCTATTTGGAGGAATTTATTACACCAAGGGAAAATTCTCAAGTGGTTGTTTCCAGCAGCAGAACTTGTTACTCCCAAAGACATGACATTGCATGGTTTTGTTGCAACACTGATATCAGGTAGAAAGCAGAGATGGAGCATTCTACACAAAACTTTATAAAAATATAATTATCCTCAAAGTAAGTGTTATTCTGAAGAGAGGCAAATTTAAACCTAATGAAGAAGAACACAGTAGTCGCCATACAACAGGAATGTCACGTGTTTGTATAGCATCAGTAAATAGGTTTCACTTTTAACAGATATCTTATTTATTTGATTTTATGTTTAGAGCTGGAGCTAGTGATAGTGAGAATCTGAATAAAGAAAACAAAATTTCATCTAAAGATACCATATAACATTTGACAAATATTTTTCTGACTCTGACATCCAATAACTGCTGCTTTACTTTCCATTCCTGAAGAAATATAAAATGAAGGTGGACCAGAAGACTGGCCTTATTGAAATGATTATGGATAAACTTGAGGACAAGGACGAAGGGACTTACACTTTCCAGCTGCAGGATGGAAAAGCAACCAACCAGTCCAGCCTTGTCCTCATTGGCGATGGTAAGCTAATCTATATCACACAGTAGGCTGGAAAAAATATTCCAAGGCTACCTCAGTTGTCATCTTCACTTTCCTCCTATTTTCCATACCAATAGATGTTCCAGTGGTTTTTCATGTCACAGTGCTTGCCTGCCTCATATAGAACAGGGCATGTGTGTGAATTGATATTTTTTAAGTGCTGGGAGGAAGGGGAATTGTTATAGAAATATAAAATATTGCAGCTTGTCATGGTTTACTTTTGTATGGATGGGATAATGATTTCCCATGGAAAGAGCCCATTCAGGTGGGAACAAGTAGCTGCACCTCTTAGAGCTCACGCGGCTTGCTGACTCTGCTGCCACTCATTTGCTTTCCTACTGAGAGCTGAAAGTAGCTGTATGATTAGGGATTACACTTAGTCAGACATGACACATGAAACTCCTGATGACTGTATGCAGCTGGGAAAGTTGGGTTAGCCATAATCAGCTTCTGACACTTTGGAATGTTGAGTGAAAACCTGACCCTATGGCAGGATTCTCACTGACTTTCAAGGGACAGAGTTGCACCTAACTGGTACAGTGACATTCAGTACCGTACAAATGGCACATGATTTTTAACCTTGTATTTCTTGCTGGTTTTAATTCCTAGTATTCAAGAAGCTGCAGGATGAAGCAGAATTCCAGAGAAAAGAGTGGCACAGGAAACAAGGTGATAATATGGATATTTATAAGAAACATATATATGTTAGTCTGCTAAGAGTTTGTTTATATTTATATATGTTAATTTGAAATAGATGGTTTTTGTTGCTTTCCCTCTGAAAGAGAAATAAGAAAAATGAAGCCACATTAAAATATAACAGTATTCTTGTCAAGAAAGATATGTTTGTCTTTGGTTTTATATTGTGAATACCATTGATGTGACCTTTAAAAGCATGTATATGTGATTTTAAACAGGTCCTCATTTTGTGGATAAACTGGGATGGGAAGTTACCGATGACTGTAACGTGATGTTGAAATGTAAGGTAAGGGGCAAGGAAAACACCAAGTACAATGTTCAAAGGACTTTGACCTACCACTACTTAGATGGTGAGGGTGGGAAGGGACTAAAGACATGCCCTTTGCTTGTGTACTCCCAGCTGCATATCGGATGGTGATAGAGCCTCTGAAGGTTAATCATGCTGAGGTGACTGCTCATTGCGTGTAACAAAATACCTTGGAAAATAGCTTGAACTCTTGTCTTCAGGTCTGTCAGCCACCCACCTGGAAAAGGCACCTGAATAGGAAAGACAAGTCTTTGTGAATCTTTCTCGGTTTTGGCCAGTTTTTGCGTGCAGGAATCCCACTGGTTCCCTGGGCTCCTTGAAGCTGGTGGCAGTCCCTTTCCCTCTCTTTTCATCCCTGCTGTTTTCCCACTTGCATCCCTCATTTTAAAGCAGAGGCCTGAAACCACTCCCTGTGACCAAGTTGCAAAGCTTGCTGTTCTTTTATGAGAGGCTTGAACAGGCTATGCCATGTGACGCTAAGTTCCCCTGCTCAAATGAAGAGAATAATTACAATGTGGTTTTCATCCGTCTTAGGTGGCTAATATTAAGAAGGAAACACACATTGTGTGGTACAAAGATGACAGGGAGATAATGGTAGATGAAGAACATGACTTTAAAGATGGTGTGTGTACTCTGCTGATATCAGAGGTGAGTGAATGTCCTTTTTAGCCCACAGCTGAAGTTAGTGTTATGAATTCAGATGAAAGATACAATCTAATCTGATATTTCAGCAGAACAATCAAAAAAGGAAGTGAATTTTTAAAATGGAAAAACTTGCAAGGCGTCTATGTTTTAGCTAAAGCAAATGTCTATCTATAACTACTTGCTCAGACTTTCAGGAAATGATGACAAAAGAGAAAATAAGCTTGTCACTTCCTTTGCATGTCAGTTTAACAACAGAATAAGACCACATTTACGTTGCGAATGGCATTTGGAAAGCACTTGTCACTCAGGCTTTCAGAGGAACCACCCTCTTCGAGTCACCAGAGAGGTCTGGTCCATACCCAGCCTTGCTGCAGACTGGGAGGTGACCTGCATTCACCACTTCGTTTCTTTCCTCTCGATTCTTTGGCTGAGAATGGAAGAGGTGTCAGGGCCCCCAGAGACCGGAGGTTCTCCCACAGCTGCAGGCCAGGACCCATGGCCTGTCCCACCACCCCAACCAGGAGCAGGGCAGCTGGGGGGCATTGGGGCAGCCCCAGGCATTGGGCACCTCCCTGGGGATGGGATGTCATCTGGGTTCGGGAGTAAAATCTACATTTTTCTACAGTAACTATTCTGAGTAGTTTTACTCTTACAATATTGCAGTTTTCTAAGAAAGACGCTGGCATTTACGAAGTCATACTGAAGGACGACAGAGGAAAGGACTCCAGTGAGCTAAAGCTTAAGGAGACAGGTCAGAGCCACTTTCTGCGTGCTGTCAGCCACACCAGCTGGCAGCCTCACTGCTCGCCTGCAAGCGGGCTCGGGATAATACAGGCAACTGCATGTGTCACCTTCCTGTGGCTTTGTTCCTCCTGTGTATAAGATTATCTCATTAGAAAAACCAAGATTTTTCAGTTCAACTAATATTTGAATACAGCTTATTGCATCTGGATTCTGTATAATTTTGGGAGAACACGATGACTAATGCTAAGCAAAATGGTAACAGATTTCCTCAGGGGGCCATCAGTAATGTAAATGTACAAGTATAGAAAGAAATTATAGAGCTATATAATTTTAAAAGGTTTCAGACTTATATTATGTTTTGCCATTCAGTTATTTAGGGGCCTTTCCACTCATTGCGATTACTGTATTTTTAAAATTTCACTTATCTTTCCAAGGAAATGGATAAAAACCTACCCATTAGAATGTATAGAGATATGTTAGTATTCCAACTGAATAGTGTCATTTTAGAGGAAAAAATAAAAAAAAGGAAAATACAGTTTTGTTCAGCTGTAGCAGTATCTGTCAAGGTCACTGATAAATAAAGTCTGGAAATCATGGAATAACAAGCTATATTTCTGCATTACTTAAATTTCTAATATGCTTCATAAGGTAGGTCTGATTTCTTTTTCAAACCTACTAGAGAGAATATTTCAGAGCCCGTACTTGTCCTATTATTGACTGTGCTTGAGCTGCAGACAGAGAGTCTTAGTCTCTGGATTTTATTTCCACAGCTTTTGCAGATCTGATGAATGAAGTATGCAGAAGGATTGGTAAGCACTTAATTCTCTTTCGAATGAATGACTCATTGTGACACTCAATGAATGGCTGCATGGCTGCATAAAACCATATGCTCTTCTTTCAGCCTTATCTGCGACAGACTTGAAAATCCAGAGCACAGCTGAGGGTATCAGACTGTACTCCTATGTTACTTATTATGTGGAAGACCTCAGAGTAGGCTGGGTGCACAAGTAAGTATGCAAAAGCTTTGCAAAAGTCAGTGCAATTCTGTTTTTATAGACTCAGAAAGAACACGGATATATGAGAGAGATGAGGCCCAGGTTTCTTCTCATTTCTCATGACTCCCTCCTCTCATGTGAGTTAGTTTCAGTGAACTACACCCATGTGAGACCAGTACGAGAGTCAGGTGTTGGTGGTGTAGGGCGCTCCTGTCGTTCCCCTCGTGAGACAGATAGTCCCATGGCACGGGACGCTGTCAGGGCCGTGCTGCTTCAGAGCGCTTCCCACCTCCCGGGTGGGGGCTGCATCTTTCCCTGAATCAGTTTTAAGGAGTGATGCAAATATAACCCGAGAGACTGACAAGCTTTAAAAGAGGCCAGCACCACAGGTTCAGAGATACCTAGCCTGGAGGGCTGCTTGTCTAGAATCTGCAATTCACAGGAACTGGGACAAGCAGGCATGTCCTTTTTAACGCATGGGTTCATGTTTAGGAGGCAAAGCAAGATTCAGCATGTGCCCAGGGCAACAAAATCCAGACAGCCCTTCCTGTGAGCGCTACGAACCTAACCAAGACAGACAGAAGAACTGAGATTTTAAAAAAAGAATTTGAATGCCCAGCTCCCCATAAAACGAATGGGAGTTGTATATCCAAATCCATGAGACAGCTTTGAATTCTCAGCCAGCGCAAGCAGCATGCACTGGAAAACTCAGAGAAGTAAACAACTTAGATTTGTTTCAATATATATTTGAATAACTCCAAATCTATTATTATTATTATTATTATTATTGCTGCTTCGCTTCCTGTGGACATGGTAGTAGTTAGTCTTTAGGATGGAATCTGAATTACTGATCTCTCAATGAACCTCAGGTAAATGAGGCACAGCATACCCAGGATGTGCTGTAGCAGTCTGCCTGTAATTATTGGCACTGATGTTAACCAGTAACGCTGCCAGAGAAATGAAAGCAGTTTAGGTTTTCCTGTTTCTTGGCACCCATTTTGACCTGGTATCACCAGGAGTCCTAGGCATTTCAATACTGGAAGTGAATATGAAGTATTCTGCATTTCTTTTTCTCTCAATTCTCTCTCTCTTTTCTCTATTTAATTTTTAGGAACTAATTTAATCTTGAGGCACATCAAATTAATCGAGTAAAAATGTTCTTTGACCCTCTAGTATATTCAAAGTTATCAGTTTAAAGATAATGAGTAGCTTATTTGACTAATATCTTTTGGCTCATCTAGAGCAATTAACTGCTTAGCTAGGAAGCTGAGAAATTGACATTTTTTCATGGAAGAAAATATACTTATGTCAAAGTATGTTTAATTGTAAATGCCAAAGTATAGCAGTGTGTCAGAAAACATTCCAACCAGGCAAACAAAATTTGTGACAGAAGTGGGGGGGGTTGTAGGTACAACTTTATATAGTTTTACTTTGCCCAAGCAGAAATAAACTTATGCTAAGAATAAAATACAAACACTTGAGGATGCATGGATTACCCTTCAGAGATCTGGGGTTTAAATTTGTATATCTCTTTTCTGGGTCAGGTCACAGACTGAGATGCATAACTTTGCTTTGAGGAGAGATAGACCTTGAACAGGGAAAGACCGTTGTGTCAATTCTGCCCCGTTGGCCCCCAGTTTTATCAAGTATTTGACTTCAAAAGTTTCAAAATATGGTGGCATACTAGAGCACCTTGGAAATCATTTAGTAATTGCAGATGTACTCAGTGACTCATCATGAGCAAATCCCATTTATACTCCAGTGAAACAAAAGGGTAACGTTGTTTTGTATTTTTCAGTGATACCCAGATCAAGTTTACAGACCGAGTGAAGACTGGTGTCACCGGGGAGCAGATCTGGTTGCAGATCAATGAGCCAACTCCACAGGACAAAGGCAAATACACAATGGAACTCTTTGATGGTAAAACAGGACACAAAAAGACAGTGGATCTTTCTGGCCAAGGTAGGCCATTCCCTCTGCTAACATCATCTCTATCACCTGGGCGTTACGCTGTGGTTGGGCAGGAGCATCTATAGCAGGATCTTGCTACAGACCTGTTACCCTTTGGGTTGTAGGTTCCCTGGGTGCACCCAGCAGCCTGGCAGTCTTTGTGGGGACAGAGTAGTTTGTTTTCCCCAACCTGTGCTCTCAGGTCATAAAGTGCAACCGGCCTTTTCCTGTTCCGAATACCCAGTTGCAGTTTGCCCACTGAGACATTGGCCCAGTTTCTGAGCTATCTTACAAAACCCCTCGTGTTGCTGGCATTGATTGGCAGTTTTCAATAGAAGTTGTAGCACTGAATGCCTTCTGTATCTTTGCCTTCCAAGTAATATTTGGAGGCGGAAGTGAGGGACAAGTTTGTTCTGTTATTTTCCTACTGCATTTCTTTGATGGATATAATAGGGCTCCTTATTCTTCAGAGATGTCAAGACCGGTCCCTTTCATCAGCACGATGAAGGACTGTTAGGGGAACAGCTAAAATTATTTGCATTGACTGCTGAAAGCTTTTACTCTGAGAGACCTCTCAGATCCTAGGGAACAAAATAACTCCTTCCAAACTGCTGCATTTCTATTCCCAGCTGTTCCCACCTCTAAAGCTTCACTTTGGGTCTGCAAGCTCTGTGTAAGGGCAATAACCCAGCTATCCATGTTGCTCCTTCTGTACTCTGTTCCCACTACCTAAGAAAAGAGATTTCTTCTTCCCTTTCAAAGAGGAGAGGTTGGCCTCCCACATGATGATAGCTTACCCTGAATTTACAATGGAGACAGCAGTTTGCTGTCTGGTTTGTTCACAGCCATCAGTATGATGCTTCAGAGAAGACATGAAAAGTCCTCAGAAATACTCTAGTACTCCATAAGCCAGTGGTCTCCAAAGTGGGGTGTGTGCCAGATGAGAATTTCAGAAGTACATTTATGTAATTTATAAATAAATAAATATACATACATTGGGGGTCAAAAAAAATTTTTACCTATGGGGTGCACGATCACAAAAGTTGGGGAGATCACTATTGTAAGCTATCATTTAGGTTATGTATTGTGGGTTTCTTCCTCTATTTTGTGAGATAATTTCAGACTATTGCTCTCCTGCTATCTCTTTGTCTTAAAGCCTGACTTGTAGAAGAAAAAAAAAGTGGATTTATGCATAAATATATACCTACAGCAGCTGCCATATACCAGATGGCCTTTATTAATTGAACCATTCAGCATTTAGGGTGTATATAATATGCATACGTTCATACATTAATATTTCTTTAATTAGGTCTACATTTTTAATTTAGTTCTACATTCTAAATTTAAACTTGTGATAATTTATCTCTGAACCTACCTTTAAAATCAACTTTTCTCTTTACAAAGCATTTGATGAAGCCTTTGCTGAGTTCCAGAGATTAAAGTAAGTATTGTGCCATCTAAATGCAGTAATGGCAGCCATAAAATAATAAGAGTATTTGTTTGTTTTGTGCTGGAGCTAAATATATCCTGTGAAACAAATCCTAGTCCTACAGAAGTCTGTAGGAGTTTTGCATGTGACTTCTTTGATGCAATTCTTATATAACAGTTAGGTAACAAAGAATAAGCAATATTGCCAAATGATGAGAGAAATTCTCCTTAATGGGTTAAAGGCAATTAAAAAGATAAGCTATTTTTCAATCACTCTAAGTAAACCTTAACTGAAAATTTACTTTATTTTTGTTTCTTTCAACTCCAGGCAAGCTGCGATTGCAGAGAAAAGTAAGTGGAGTTTCTTTGACAATAGTTGCAATAAACTGTTTATGAAAGTTTTCTTCCTCTCCAGGAAGGTTGAGTGTTGGGAGAGAGAGCGCACGTATACATGTGCATCTGCACGTGCTCATCCTAAAATGAATTTGTCCTTGCGACAAGGGGAAGCAAGGAGAGTGACCATTTAGTGACTTAATGTTGGTGCTAGTACTGCTATATTTATGGGTTGGTTATGTTGATTTTTCCAGTCTAAGCTCCTGTTCTCACTACCAGTAAGCATTCTCTAAAAATTATCTTTATTGCTGAGCTCTCTCATGCATGTTCTTTGCACAAAAGCCACATTGTTTTCAAAGATGGAGGAAATCACAAGTTTTGAACTGTCTAAAATGTCAAATGGATCTGCGTTGCATAAAGAGATGGGCAAGAAAGCAACAGGAGCTTTTGTATTGCTTAAAGACTCATCCCTCAGTCTCCCAGTACTTATGCGTGTGTGTCAATTCCAACATAGCAATTAAACAAAAAGTATGTAATAAGTACTTAAGTATTCTCCCTATTTACAGGAAAATGCATGGAAAAAATGTAACACATCCAAAAGTTCTCCCACTGCAGATGACTTTCAGACCTATATAAAAATTAGGGCAGAACTGGCATTTGAAAAGTTATCAGAGAAAAACGTGTAGAGAGATCTGAGCTAACTCCTCCTGGACATATAATCCAAATAAAGATGGGTTTGGAAATGTACAGTGATTCCTACAAGTCCCAGCTGAGATGGCACAGAGATCAGTAGTAGCCCTACCCTGGGTATTTAATTTCTAACCCTGAATGATTCATAAGGGGCTGGCATGTTAATTGACATAACACAGTCCCGTTCTTGGTCTCATAAGGTTGTTATCTCTGTGGTCCAGAGCACATCTTAAACAGAGCACATTAGAGGAGAACATTTTGTATAGTCATTTCCTTCCTCTGCCAGGCTCCACCAAGACTTATAACGATCAAAATCCATACTGCAGAATAAATGTACCACAGCCAGCATGTGATCAGCTTACTTGTATTTATGTGAGATTCCTATAGGACTTTGAGCTTAAAACTAGACCAAATATCGATGTCATATGAGAGATCAATATGTACCCAGATATGTACAAAGTGGTGTGTACACAGTGTACACAGTGCTGTCACTGAGACTGTCTTTGTATTTAGATCAAAACCCAATCTCCATCAATTTATTAGGTGTCATTCAGTTCCTTAAGGAAACACAATGTTTTTAGTTTACAACACTAAAAATGTAGAGTGCCAGATCTCAAAAATTCAGGGTTTTTTTTTGTGCACTCAGAAGTCACACTGAATTGATGGCAAAATCTGCAGGACACAGCACATGTACTTTAATTCCTCTCTGCAAGTGATTGACACCAGCTATTAACACATCTTTTGCTGTGAATTCAACGTTTTTTAGAGTCCAAATGGTGTGCTGAGAATGCTGAATAGTTCTCTGCTAGCGCAAATATCAGAGACAAGTTGTACATAAATAAGATAAAAGAAAAGAACTAGAAGGGAAAAAGAATCTGGGACACTGTTGATTTTCAGACACTAAAGAAAATTACGCTTATTTATTTCCAGATCGTGCACGGGTACTTGGAGGTTTGCCCGATGTTGTCACCATCCAGGAGGGCAAGGTACCGTAAATTAACAGAAGTTTTGCACAACAGCCCAACAGCTTGAATGCCTTTCAATGATGGGAAAATAGTCACCTTTTTTTTTTTTTCAAAGATGCCATCTTTAAAATCTGCTACATTATTTATTCATTCCCTGCCTTCTGTACATAATTCAGCGGTCTTGCACAGATGGGTTTATGTATTCAGGGCAGTGTCTTTTCTTAAGCATTAGATAAAAGTGAGATGACAATGTGAGCTGAGACTAAAACTCCTTATATAACCAGCTCTTTAAAAATTCATGCACAGGTTTCACAGTTAGATGATTATTTTTTTTTGTAACAGGGTATCAGGGAAGCTTAACTCTTTTTTTTTTTTACAAAATGCTCGTCTTTCTATGGCTTTTGCAGTTAAATTCCTCAAAACGTGGCAAGATAGCCACACCTGTCAAGGCTGGCTTTTAAACGATGGAAAACTAGTAAACCAGTCTAACTCAATTCTCTTCCAGACAAAAGGAGACAGTTTTCTCTATTTCATCAGGGTAAACGGGAAGTCAAAAGAAGTCACTGGATTATATTAGCAGAGTTTTAACCAAAAGCTTACTGTAAGGCACTCCCAGGGGAACGCAGCTACATCGATGCTTGAGCGCAGAACAGATGACCCAGAAAGTCAGCTCTCAGTCTCACAACCTTTTCCCAGCACGCTGCTTCTACAGGTTGCTGCTTAATAGTACTGAGACCGAGAAGCTCCTGCTCGTCCCTTCCCGCTGGTCTGCCACTAGCCAGTTCCTCTTTGCAACGTGTGGGGACACTGAAATAGGGCATGAGAATGTGATTGAAAAGCTGTGATGTGACAACCACAGTAAGGCAGCTTCCTGTCATCTCTGGCTTTAACCGACAGTAGGTCAGCCGAGTTAAAAGTACTTGATTTTAAGCTGAGAAGAAGTGTTAAGAGTTTAAAATGTTGGTCTGAATCGCTTAACAATGCGAGATGTAACAGCCTACAGCCAACAGTAGACTGCAGCAGTTCTGGGAAAATTAAGTATGCTGGCATTTTAAAATGAAAAAAATGAAAAATGAAAATTGATTAAACCTTTCATTAAACAATTTAGCAGTTTGGGAAATGATGTAGGAGTAAGAAGCACTCACGTGAGCATTGTAATTGTAGGTGGAAGACACAAAGAAACAGAATTAATTTGCAGATTCTCAGCTAATGGTGCTTGTGCTCAGAGATGAGATTCTCATACTGTTTTGGGTGGATATTATTATTTGGTCTTTCTGCCAAAAGAGAGCTGATATGAAGTTGAGTATGACCTCACTAAAGCAAAATATGTAGAGTTTATAAAATGGGAGTTTGTAAAAAATGAGTTGCAAAATCTTACCCAGACGCACGTTGTCCTTGACAGCAAGGACACTTGTGATGTTTGAGTAAGTGACTGAAAAACTCCCAGAACTCGAGACAAATATCCTTGATGTTGTATTTCTGGATGCAGTAGACAATCATTTTGAGAAACGGAGTAGGACAGAGAAATCGGAGAAAACAGTGCTTGTCTGGGTGGTGTTGGCTCATCTGTCTATTGTTTGCATATATGCTGGAGAGAGGGGAATGTAGTTCTCTGTTGTGTAATTCATGCAAATTGCACAATCATCAAGGATTTTGAAAAACAGTAAATGAGACAGCAGAGGACTGGCAATTGCAAGCTTTGATTCTGAATACTAGTGCAGCCGTAACTAGAGAGTTATATGAACAGATTGGTATCCCTAGATTGAACTTCCAAGCATATGCATATCTTAAACTTAAACTTAACACCGTGACTGTGATGCTATTTATTAGCTTTTTACATGGGAGCTGAAGGATATGTGTGAGAACGAATGAACCAGTGTTTACCCAGTGTTAATAAAACAGCATTCCAGATGGCCTAAGAGGCTTCCACCGATAGATAGAAATGCTCTTCAGCAGTGTGATACAATTGGAAAAGGCTAAGTGTCAGTTCATATTAGGGAGGAATTTGACCTGACAGAGAATACTAGTCTAAGTTTTGTGTACAGCTGGCCAAATTAACCTAAGTGGCTGTTTTAATGGAGGGCTTTAAGTGAGTAAGGAGTTTTATTTTTAAAAGGAGGGGTCAAGATTCTGACAGTTTCAGATCTAGAAGAAACGTGTTGCATTCTTCTGCCCACCAACTCCCCATTCTACCCTTCTGCCAGGGGTAGGTGCCCTCACAGGTAGACTGGAAGAAGGGAGCAGGTTCCCATGATTGAGCTGCTTCAATTCACTCACTGGCATCTTAACCCAAACTACCCAGGAAAATGAGTTTGTGCTAATATGCAAGAGGAACGTCAATACTTGAAATACAATGACACATTTCTCTCTACCACCTGTATTACCCTACTCATTAAAATCTGTACTGAGAGGCAGAAAAGGTGGGTGGCACGCAAAGGGTCTTGCACCTGCTGCCAAGTGCACATGCCTCTATGCCCCAGGTCCAGGCTTACGGGAAATTCTGTGGGGAGCTCTGAAATACTGAGATCCAGTTCAAAGAGATGGGTTTTAGTCACCCAGGTTTTTTTCAGATAGCTCAGATTTCCTGATAGATTTCATTCAGTCACCACAACATCTAGACAGGTTTCCAGTGCTTCCACTTGAGGAGAAAAGTGCTTCTTCCCCTCAGGAGGACAGGACACACTTTTTTACCAGGATAAGAAGTTCAGGCTGAATACAGCATTACAATCAGGGGTTTCTGTGAGCAATAAAGATATGCATTAACTTATGAACATGTGGGTAAAAACAATCTCCTGCCCAATGAACATAAAATCTGAAATAGGTGCAGTCCCAGTGGGTGATCACTGCCCCTTGGCTAAGGCTGCATAATTATGGAATCACCTTCAAGAAAACCAAAGATCTCACTAGCTACATAGTGAATTATAATATATATCTCCGCACATTAGTACCTGAAAAACAAGTAAGAGTTGGGAAGGTAAAGAGGAGCATGGATGTCAAAAGAGGAACTAGTGATGCAAGGTTAAGCAAAATGCACCTATTTTAAGGAATTATTTAGAAGAAAAAAAAAATCGTCACTGCTGCTTGAATCTCTTTGAATTAAAGAGTACTGACACCACTTCAAACACCTGAGGTTTGAAAGATGCCACTAATAGAGCTGTCTGGACACAGACATCAGCTCATTAGCACCTTGGAGTGGCAGCTGGGGCCACTCAGTGGTGATCTCTTGCTAGCTAGAGAATCAGAACACAACAAAGAAATACCAAGCACCTGAAGGGACCCACATGCAATGCCTGGTAAAGGCTGAGGACATGTTTGTATTGAGAGCAATAAGGAAGAGGGGGAAATGTAAATCCTCTTATTTTCCCCTTGTTTTTCAAAAAAGATGGACTGATATAGCAATCAAAACCACATTCATACCAATGGGCTATGAGAGAAGGCAGTCAACAGCTCCATGTGGTCACCAGCTGTCGGTGCTGCAGGAAATCAGATAGAGGCCGTTTCCACCACGCTGTAACCACCTCTCACTTGGAATCTGCCTTTCCTTCGGTACCAAGAATTATGTGTTGTTGATGGAGGAAAGACTTCCCCTCCCTTTTTTTCTCATGCTGGTCCTTCGAGAATGTGGGATTTATTTGATTTTTATTTTGTTGTCAGAGGTACAAAGATCTTTCATTTGTATAGAGGTATCCATTTTTTCTATCTGCCCATTTTAACAGCCTTCTGTGTATCTGTCTTCTGTCCCATCTTCCACCATCACACTACCAGATAGGAAGCAGAGAGGTGAAGGGAAGGTAGCCTGTTAAATAGATTTCTCACAGTAGATTTTTATCATGACAGACTATAGGGCTAACAAGGTGAGCGCTCTTCAGTTGTCTCTATTTTTGATGTATTTTTATCAAGAGCCTTTTAAAAAAATGTAAGAGAAACTTGATTCCAGTCAAGTGGAAGCATGTCCATTCCTTAAGTATCAGTTAGTCCATGCCTAATGAACCACTGAAGACCATTTTCTCTGCAGTAAAAATTCTTCAATTTCCATTAAAAAAATATTCTACTTTGAATAACTTCTTAAGTTCGGACCAATGTACTATTTAATACTTAGACGTAAATGGATTCTTTCCTAGATAAAGGTCCAGAGAAAGGCTTATGTACCACTGAAGTTGCCTATGAACATTTTTAACACTTGACTGTATGTGATGTTCATTTTTGCAAACTCTTTTGAGAAGATCCCTGTGGCATTGTGACTGGAGGAGGGGATCGTTTAAATGTATTGATATCTCCCAAACATGAATTTCTCAGCTGACAACAAAAAAAAGGAGGCCTGAACATGGTGTGCACAATAGACTCTCCAGCCTAGAGAGAATATCCACCTGCCAGTCAGCTCTCCAACAACTGACTCTCTGATAATGAAGATACTCCCTTCAGCCTGATGGGACTGAATTCAGACCTTAGAAACATTACTAACATCAAAGGGAAATACTTACACAAACACCAAAGAAAGGGTAAAGCCTGTATTGATTTCAGTTAAAAATAGCTTTCTAGAAGCGCATAAAACAATTCAAGTCTGTTGGAAGAGCTGTCAGGGCATAGTTTTAAAAGATCCTAAATAAGACAAAGTATTCCAGGGACACTTTGTTCTTAGTTATTTAAAAAGGCAGGCACACTTTCTTTACTTCTGTGGCAAATATATAGTGAGCTTAACGCAAAAAAATCCACCTGACTGTTCCTCAAATTCTCATTTCAGGCCTAACACATAACTGCAGATAATATCTAATTTTATATTAAACAGTATGCATGGAGAAAGCTCTACTAATGATTATGAGAGTGGAGAACAAGGTCCATAAAATATTGAAAGGTTTTAATGGAATTTTTGAATTAACTGAGTTCCTTCTTTTCCTTTATGGTACAGAAGACACTGACAAAAATTATTGATTACTGATGATGATATGCATCCATTTACTGAAAGCAGGAAGATATATAGGGGGTTGGAACATTTGGAGAGTCAGGCATCAAAAAACACAGCAAATATTTACTGAGCCTTACCTGTCATTCCTTTTGTACCTGTTTTCTATAGGCACTCAATCTCTCTTGCACTGTCTGGGGAGATCCTACTCCAGAGGTCTCATGGCTGAAAAACGAAAAAGCATTTGTGTCAGATGCTAATTGCATCCTGAGATATGAATCTGGAAAAAACGTCAGCTTTATCATTTCTACTGTGTCCACACACGACTCTGGGAAATACAGCCTTGTGGTGAAGAACAAGTACGGCACAGAGACCAGCGACGTCACTGTAAGTGTGTTCATACCTGAGGAGGAGAGGCAGTCCGAACAAGAGAAAAAGAAAGAAGATAAGAAATGAATGCGTGAATTTAAGACTAGGAAGCAGAAGTATGGGGGAGATTTTGGATGACAGGCTGACATAATCTGTGTGTGTAAATGGCTTTCCATTTTAGCAGGCAGCCTTGGATTTTTCCATTCACTTCACTTTTGTTTCTAATACGCTTAATTGTAACAAGGAAAACAGGGCCTTTCCTGAGTATTTTCTTATTGCTAACTCACAGGACCTAGTTGTAGCATCTTCAGCCAGGCCAAATGCATGCTGGCTGGGAAAATAGGTCCCCCATTTGATCCTCTTCCTGGAGCATTTGGCCATACAAGAAAAATGGACAGGGTGAAGAATGGAGGCAACTGATGAGGTAGATGGAAAGATAAAAAATGATCGAGGCATTTTTGAGCAGCAGTTTAGGTTTGTTCCAACTTTCACAAAGTAGCATAGATGGAATGTGTTAGAGACTTAAATCATGGAGGTGTTAGTGCTGGTTTTGTCTACATTAAGGCCCCTTTGTATTGCTGTGTTAATTTAGAGAGGCCTTAATATGGGTGTTATCTACATCCATAAATATTGTTTAATCTGCCCAATTGGGGTAAAAGTACTGTAACATAAATGACAATGAGGCTTAGGAGGCCAGAATACTAATGTGTGTGTGTGTGTGTCTGCAAAACTGTATGAACTCTCCTCTGTGTTCACAAATAAACAGAATTCACTTCTTCCCTTCCATCACAAGCTTGTTTCACTGTGTCTTGTTTCACTAGTCACGGCTCTGGTAGTTGTGCACAGTATCTTAGTCTCTTAATGCTTTCACCACTGTAATTACCTCTAGCTTTTCTCTAGATCCCTGTTAATCTTCACTTTACTGTTCATGACAAAACCCACAATGGCACCTCGTCACAACTTTCTGTCCAGACCTTCACATCTCAGCTCAACAAGGTATTTTTGCAAATTCAGGCACAGGAGTGGTCTCATGCAATTCAATGGACCTGCTCGTGAATTTTGATTTAAGGGTGTTAGGTAAGTATTTTGTTAGACTGAGACCTCAGTAAATTTCATCCAAAGTGACCTTTCACTGAAGGTCAGAAATAACATATTTTATTAAGATCTTTTAAAGCTACATGAAGAATCTTCACTGGAACTTAGAAAAAAAAATGTTTTTTCCAGATAAAAATGTTTCAGACAAAACCCATTTGTCCAGATCTTTAAACACATTTATATAGATTAAAAACTGCATGTCAGCTATTTTAGAACAATGCCACTGATTATTATTAGCTAAGGAAGAGCAACAGAATGTACATACTTGTCCATCCTGCTGGGCATATATATGATGTATACATGTAATACAATATATATCATATCATGTATATGTACATGATCAGAGGCAGTTACCAGCCCAATTCCTAATTAGGAGAGCAACGTGCCATATTAATAATTCTTTTCATTACTGATCTCACAACAGCACAATTCTTCACATCAAAATCTAGAGAACTAACGTGTATTTTTAGTATAAGCATGATGTCTGTGCACCTTTCACATACTTTCTCTTGTCGTTTTTAGCTACTGTGAGTGCTGACACGGTGCTGCTTCCCAGGCACTCACTTTGCTGCAGCACTGACATCTCTGTGAGGCTGCCACTAGTAAGTGCTGTACAGGTAATGCTCACTTAAGCCCCTGCCATCCGAGGTTTACTGTCAGCTAACGCTAAGGGCCAAGTGGAGGTGTGAGGGAATCACAGTGGCTCACGTAACAATAGATTCAACGCAGTTATCAATGGTGAAAATGGTGATTTTTCCAACTCTTTAATAGTTTGTTTGGGTTTTTTTTATCAGTTTCTATAAAGGGCTAATGATTTTGATCCTAATGATTAAAAAAAAATAATAAATTCAGATTTAGATCGGACTTATGAACTACCAAAACATGTTATCATGTGCTTAACTTTATGCATGAATAGCACCTCCAGTTTCAAGGAACATGTTAAGTTTACCTGTTATAAATATTTTTTATTTTTTTTCCAGAATAGATTTCACATCACAGGGATTTTTAACATGAAATTATGTAAAACTGTGTTTTCAGCATTTCACATAAACAGTTTATGTTTACACACAGCCTTATCCCCTAAAATAGTTAAAACTCAAGTATCAAGCTTGATGACATTATTGCAATTTTAAGGTTTAAGTGTGCAATTATGCACATTAATTAATCTGTTATAAATATCTGTTACAAAAAAGTTCAGACCATCTAGTCACAATAGCTGCATATCAGCCATAGTAGAACAGCTTAATTTTTAAATTTCAATACATAATCATGAGAACATCTCTAATCTGAGATACAGCAAGTTTTCTGAGTTTGAAGAACTAATGTCAAATTATTTGATAATTTCGCTCAGTATGAGATGAAGCCAATTCAAGGATGGTAAGTCACTCCATCTTGGTCCCTGACAGATGCCTTAAAGCAAGTGTCACATCTCTTCCATCCTCCAGAGCGCAAACAAGAACATGACTTGCCCCTTCCAATACCTGATAACTGATGCTTATTAGCATTAGCATATTTTAATATTTTGGTAGCAGTTTATTTCTAGTACTTTGTCTTCAAAAACGTGTCCTCCTGCCTCCCTCCTTTTTGGCAGAACTGCGAGGGAATACAGGTGGGCCACCTCCCAGGTAACAGGCTGGATTCCACTTCTCTTTGCTCCGGAAGATGTACGTGTCCCTGAAAGTCAGAGTAATAGCTGCTTCTAAACGTATGGCTCCCAGGGATTCGGTCACACTGGTTTCAAACTGAATTTGTGACGCATCCACATTTCTCGCTTGTGCGCTTTTTGTTCTTGCTTTGCTTCAGGTGACTGTGATTTGTGTGTCAGGACAGACTGACACAACCCAAGGACAAGATCAAAATAACAAAACTGTATCTAAAAAGAAAAAAACAACTGCAGCAAGCAAACGGAAGGAAGGGGAAAAGAAAGGTAAGGGCACTTTCACCTATATGGTCTTCTGCTCCACCAAAAAAATTGTTAAACATTATGCAGTTAATAGTCTGCGCCAATCACTATTACTCAGGTCCCAAACAACCAAGTTTCCAGTATGTATGCTCTTAATCAACAACAAATGCAAAGTATGATTTGCCAGGTTAAACCTCACTGAAAGATATTTAAATCAACACTTTTAAATCACCTTTCCACCGGGCTGCAAGTTCTCAGCTTGGCTCGCCTGGCTGATGGAAGTTTTTTAAGCCATAATAAATACTTTCAAATTTCTAAATGCAGAGGAAAGACCTCCTAAGCATGTATATATACACACATGGTGTTATTTTCCAAAGCGAGAATTATTTCACCAGCTAGAAATTTGTCACTTACACACAAAAAAAGGCCTTGCTAATTAAGGGACCCTAAAGGCCATAGAGTTTTAGAAAAGCCTGATCATATAGCCATTATTTGAGATTAATCAATTATTCTGTCTTAGTTTCATGTCCATATTGAATGGTAAAGTTGGAATTATAAGCGATTACTTTATTGTCCAAGTGAGAAAAAGGGTGGATTCAGCATTCTTGTATATTACAGATTTTTACTATTCTTTTGGACTCTTACTATATAATTGCTACTTGGACATTGATTTATTCCTCACAATTACAACTCCCTCATGTAGAGCATTTTATCTCCAAATAAGGCTTAAATTTCAACATTATCAGAACATCTGTTTTACATATTTTTGCCTAAGTATTTTTCCTTTGTATACAGGGTGTATTCATGTTATATCATTGCTGACAGAACATTTTATACCCTTATTAGCCTCCTCTTTCTGCTCCTAAGGCAAGAACAAATATATGACTGCATTTCTTTTCTCTCTTGCCTTCCTGGTACGGGTGACCTAGACATTTCAGCAGTCCTGTAAATGAGATGACTTATGTGAGAAACTATAATTTACATCTGTAGATGTTTTGCAGGTTCCCAATCTTTTATAATTAGAGACCATAAAGATTTGGGCTTGCTTTTGGCTCTATAAAAAGTAGTAACATTATTTGTGATACTGAATCTCTTTTTATGGTATGGGAAAAGAAAAAGAACACGATAAGGTCAAAAGCAATATGAAAGCAAAGTCTTACTCTATGTACCTCTGTGTTGCTGAGCATAGTAAATACAAGGGAAATTCTATTACTTCTCCCAAATCAGATGTTATTAAGCCACACGTAGAAGAAATTATTGCTACAGAAGAGATACCCGTTCCAAATGAAATCCCCCCTGTGGAGACAGAAAAGGATACAAAAAGCAACCAGCAAGCAGGAAAGACAACTGATGGAAAGGCAGCAGCAGCAGAAACAGTTCCTCAGCCCACAGAAAGCTTGGGCAGGCAGGGGAAGAAGCCACCAGGAAAAAAGCCTTGAGTAAACCCCGCTGCTCTTGCATGAAGAATGTGATCTTGTCATGATCTGGATAATAAATTCAAGCTGAGATTTCATGGGTGGTAGACTAGCTCTAATATTTTAACACAAAAGTTTATTAGCATTTTTTTATAACATTTGTATTACTCTGTAACTTTAAATGCATAGTAGATGGGCACCTGTGTCTCAGTACCAGATTAATTGCACCTCAGTCATTTCTAAGTATCTTAATAGTGATCCATGTACTGACAAGGTGATTTTAATTACTGAAGAATGATAAACAGAGTTTGTTAGAGTGAATCCTGTCCAGAAGTGACATATTTATTACTCTGTAAAAGAATGTTGATATCAGTTATGTGGATGTGTTAATTGATATTTGTAGGCCATCACAGCCTGAGGCAGACCCCGCTTACTTTCTCAAGGAAGCCATACATACAGCCCTCTTAATGCCACGTGGGCTCTACTTTTCACCATGGCCAATCTGGCCACAGGGGAAGATCTTCAGAAACACAACCATCTCCTAAGGATGCGGATGGGGCAGAAGTAACTTTTATTTTGATCCAAGTTTCTTCCTTGCAAACCTGTTTCATCAGGTGGATTAGGATGACATCTGGCCATTTCTTCTCACCGAGATCACTGAGGCCTCTCCACTTCATAAATTCCCCGATGGCCTTGGTGAGGTACTATGGATATAGCATTAACCCATAGCATAGCCCCACCGGTTCATTTCTCTCCACCCTTTTTGCTACAGCAATCAAACTTCTCTCTCCAAGACCTGCTAAACCCACCGTTCTTCTCCTCAGTGACTCAGCCCAACGCTGTCCCTTCTTCCCCTCGCTGGGATATCAGGCCCACTGGTTTCTTATAAAAGAACATAGCTTCATGGTCCATATAAGTGAGGAATAAATACGAGCCAAGAATCTCTACTTTAAATCACTACTGTGCTCATTTACATTCATTACTGTGTTCATTCACATGTACTCAGTACATTTATGTACTGAGGATATAAGAAAATATGACTCATTGTGGATGCTTAGATACTTTGAAAGAAGCGGAGTTCAAGCTGAAAACCAAACCAATAAAAATAAAGGTCAGAATTTATTTTGTTAATATGCAAGCTGAGTTCAACATTTACGTGACAAGAAATTACTAAATACAAGGAAAAAAAATATTTAATTACTAGGGAAATATTTTTATTGATTTCAACTCTTAGAAGGCTCAATCATACTATATTGGCTTTTTCCAGAGGGATTATTGATGAAAGTTTAGTGAACTCTGCTGATATTTCTAGGGTGTTAGATCTATGACAAATATGGAAATACTGAAAAATCCAAGAAATATCAGTTTACAATCCATCCTTATAGAATTGCTAACATGGGAAAACAAAGAATCTTAATAGCATGTAAATGTGGAACACCTGAGACACTGATATGTGTAATGGAAAGCAAGCCGTTTCCTTCCAGTAGAATTCCAATAGGGTTATTCAACTCTTTTTAAAACCAACAGATAGATTCCTGCTGGATGAAATACTAGATAGAGTGCTTTTATAGAGGCAATTAGAGTAACGATATTTCTATAAACAAGGTAAAGCATTTAAATAATTTGGATGGTCCATTCTAAGTGACAGAAAAATGTAGGATGCAACAGAGGAAAAATTATGCAAATCAAAATATTGCCTGCTACATAAAAAAGTGGTGGGAGAAACTTAAATTTCAGACTGAACTACAAAGTCATCCTACTAGCCTGAAGTACTGTTTGACACATAGAGCTTGATTCAGTTCTACATTACACCTTGTTGTACAACTATGTGTTACAATTTAAATTAGTAGGAAACTGGAACAGCCCAGCAGTGAATGATGTAAGTGTAGATCCCATACAGAAATGCAGTATGGACTTTTTAAATGAGACTCTTAATGCATGCAGGCTCTCCTGCAACTGTTACAGAAAATGATAAATATCTCCACAGATACGCAATTGCATCACTTTTCCAGAGAGTCTGGCCATTCTAAATGTCACAAAGCTGCAGGTTGTTTCACACAACTCTCAACTGCTCTTTGCCATGGCAATTATTTTAACTTGCCTTACCTCTCTAAAAATCCACCACCTCCTACAGCTCCTCGGGGTCGGGAGCCTATCCCCCACAAACACCAACGGCAGCGTGTAAGTTATATATAGAACAGCTCGTACCACTGAGAGCCTGAACCAATTCCTGTAAAATGCCACAGGGGTCTTTTCACTGGTTTTAATAGAAAACAAGCCGGATCTCAGAAGAATGTTCTAAAAATGTCCCAACTCTCAGATTACAAAGCCCGTTTCGCTCACTGTGGAGCCAATGGCAGATCTCCCTTTTGTGTCACTGTAGCAGAATCAGGTCTTAGCTTTTTGCTGAAAGAAAAAATATCAGTGTTTTCACAATATTTAAATTAAAACCTACTGGAAATACTTTTTAAAATTTAAACTAAAATGCACTAGGGTTTAGGGTTTTGTTTTTGTTAAATTTGGATGGTTCCTCAAAAAGCTGGAAATGCAGTTACATCACTATTGTTCTACTGGAAACTATATGCTGTCCAAAAGCATGGGGTTTTATGTATGGTAAATGAAATATACAAATAAACATATCAAAGATTTTTGAAAAATAAATTATTATTTAAGCTGTAGTTGCTCACAAACGTATAACAAAACATTCAAAATATTAGTAGAAATGTTGAGTACATTAACGTTTATTGTTACCATGTTTTTCTTGCAATCTAAATGTATAATTTGTATTCTATTTTCCATGATAACTATGAAGAATTGTTTCAGTCTCTGTCCATTACATAACGATAGAATGCAAGTTATTTCTGAAACAACAGAATCTCCTATCAATACACATTATTTAAAATCAGGCACTGGTGGCAATGTTTATCTGAAGTGACACTTCTGGATAATATCTTCTTTCTCACCTACATATTCCATTCCAGCATGCATTACTCTTTATATTCAAATTTATAACTCTATTAAAAATTCATATTCTTGTGTTTGAACAGCAGTTTGCGAAAGTGTTGCATTAAACTATATTATCTAACCATCTTCCAAAATTACAAAGCATGATTTTTTTAAGATGAAAGAAAATGTGAAAAATAGGGTTTGCCTTCCACTGTAGCAAAGGCAGTGTGATTCCAGGTGTCCCTGAGTTCTTCTGAGAATTACTTCTGGATTTGTTACCCAATTATTGAGGAAGATGCCCATCAAAATGGGCAGGCACAAAACCTGACCTTTCATTCTTTTAATGTATGTATAATATAGTCATGCTATGCGTGACATAATTCTGCACTTGTGTCTTCTTCCATGAGCTGCTTTCTTTAAAAATCCAGGCTGCATGTTATGTGGGGACAGATTTTTTTTTTTAGTTCCATGCTCAAAGGGATTATAATATATTATTTGCAAATAAGCAAACTCACTGACTATAATCTTTTAGGCAGCTTGTACCAGGAGGTACAGATTAATAAACAGATCTTCTTATCTGTTTGTAGGACTTGTACAAAAGATTGTCAAGAACCTTTTCAGACATACATGGACTATGCCAGTAAACTGTGTCTATACGCTATTTTGCATGCTAGCATGTCTTTTTGTCAGCTATTAACTAGCCTGTTTTATGATGTCAAAATTATGTAAAACCTATGTGAGAGCCCAAAATGGCCCTAACAGCAAGTGGGACAAAGCTGCCTTTTAACAAAACTCTCATGAACAGATTGTAAGATGAAAAAGCCATCGGCAGACAAATGAAAGTGCAGTAAAATAAAGAAGTAACATGGAAAAAGGCTAAATTAACTTTCATGAAACCTAAACCGTATTTCCAATTATGCTACTTCTCTTCACCTTTTTTTTTTTTTTTTTAATACTGCAAGTTGTTTGAGAACATTACCCTGTTTTAGTACCTACTATGTCTCAGTACCATCTGGGGCCTCTGGGCAATGGTGTGACTCAAGTAACTAACAACACGCAATCCATCCAACTTCAGAGAGCGGCAGCCTGAATCACAAAAGCAGTGGGCAAGTGGAGCTGCTGACCTGAAACACGTACTTGTCCTGCTGGACACGTCTGGATTTTGCAATTCTACAATTT
>JAHREE010000073.1:12555063-12637955 GCA_033628505.1 Tringa tobata | reverse complement strand
GGGTTTTTTTTTATTTTTAATTTTGATAGAAATTTCCTTTTTTTGTGTGTGTTTATATTTTAAGGGAATTTCCAAGTAAAGGATGCTAGCTTCCCCTTCCTATTTAAGTATTTTATTGTTATCAGTTTCTTTCAGCTTTGCAGTAATATAATTTGTCATTAACTGCCAGAAGTTGTCTGAGTCACTCTTTTCCCAAAACTAAGGGATGCTTCTTCGTTGCTGCTGTCTGTAGGGATAAGAATTATAACTGAGGAACTGGCCCATTTATTTATCCAAAGTGCTTAAGTTTGATACCAGAAATGTAAAGAAGCAAAGTAATAATAGAAGAGTCTCCAGTGTACCAGGTGACATTTTTGTGTTGGTCTACGTGGCTGAAGCCAGCATATGCTAAGCCAGACTTAGGCCAAGTCTTTAGGTTTACTTGTCTTTTTTTAGACTGCGTAACTGTCTCCTCAGGAAATGTATTTCTTCTGGATTGATGGTTACGAAAGGCCTTTTAAAGGAAATGTGTAAAGGATTCTTTGCAAAATTCTTTCAAAAGAAGTGCTTACAGTAATGAATTGTAGCTGAGATTCTATTAGAAATGCAAGTAACTGTCTCTCACTTGGCTAACAGTAGAATTTAGTTTGTGATAGAACTGAAATACGATAATTTTTTGAAAAATAATTACATAGTGGTGACTTAAAGCTGTTCATTCCCTAAATGAAAAGTGTGCATGTTAACACAAGAAATTTGTGAGGCTGCTTTACAGGTTTGTCATGTCCCGTACAGACAGTGCAGACATGCTGTTGTGTGCTAAGGGTGAACAGATACATCCTTCAGACAAATGTGATCTCTGTATTCATTGAAACAGTAATGCCAGTAGATTGTGTTTGAATGAGTAAGCATATGCTACTTTGCTCGGCTGTATCTAGTTTTGCCCTTCCCAACATCTCATTCCATGAATACCTTTGCGTGAGAATTCTGCAAGACTAGCATTTTTACCTGTGCTGCTAATAAAATAGCCAAGTCTTATATGCAAATCAAATTTATGGATGTTCTATTTCGGTACATGTTCATGAGCTCAACAATATGGAAAGTTTATCAAGTAAAAAAGTTTTCTTATTTATATACACTATATTTAGAACTCTTTCCATATATGTATTTCTCACAATAAGTACATTTCTATTCTTTCTTGTCACCCTGAAGATATGGACTGGTCTAAGATCTTATATTCATGTGTCCATTCTAAAGGTAATCAAATTATTCCCCACTAATAGATCAGGATGCATTTCATGCTTAAATACGTGACTATGTTCTTTTGCTTTGACTTTTAAATCATGGAAGCTTGTAAGAAAATATAAATACACCTGAGGCAGCCTGGAAAGAAACCTTTCTAAATGGAGAAAATAGAAAGATAAGTATTGCTTATTAAGGAAATGCTTAGCGCCTTCTAGAAACGTACAGGAAAAGCTTCATCTACTTTCTCTCATCTCATGTGAAAATAAGATAGATGGAATTTCTATTCAGAAACTTTGGTTTCTGTGGTATGTGTCTTGAAATAAGTTCAACCAAGGATGATGTGGCTGTAGAAGAATCTGTTGGAGGCTGCTGGAAATAGATATATCAAGTGTAGCAGGCACTTGTGTTGGGATATGCCCATGCAGATTCCAAAGGAGTGCATTCTTGGATTACCCAGTTACCTCTTTTCAGTACCTGGAAAGTAGTTAAGGTCTTCACATACATAACAACTTTTTGTGTGCATGTAACCTAAGTTTTTGATTGAATTGATCATTTTAACACTAAAACTCACTTTGTGGATTCTTAAAGTATCATTTGTTCTCACTGAAGTTCCTTTGTAAACAGAAAAAAATGTAACTTTTTGGAAAGAAAAAAAAAAAGAAAATGCTCAAATTAATATAAGGAAAGATGCCATACTACTGGAGTCAGATGATTCATAGTAGATCATACAGATACAACTGTTGACATGTTACAAAAGGGCCAAGTCCAAGTAAACTGTGGATTTCCTGTCTGTCTTTTTTTTTTTTTCTTAGAGATAAAAGGAATGCTGAAGTTGCACTGAAAAATATTCTAATTTGAATGGCTCTTGACTCTACCTGACAGGAGATCTTGAAGATACTGAATTTACCATCTTGCATCATAGATGGCAAGCTAGACATTTGATTTTACTCTTTTTTTTTTTTTTTTTTTTAACCCCTCGTTTAGTGGGCAGTGCATTGCTTTTGTATCACTGGTGTTTCTCTAACATCTATTAACTGCTTGGATTCTTGTACCAATGCTATTATTACTTGTGATAGGATTTTTTTCATTATTTTTATTTTTTTTGGAAGGCAGGGAATTGTGGCTGGAAGCAGGTACTACTGCCTTTTAGTCTTTTTTCAGCATTTTCAAGCAGAACTTGATTTTTAGTTGCACGTAACTGTGCTAGAATGGAAAATTTCATTCCAAGTTATGTATTAGCTGCCTTCGGCCTTTATATGGAAAATTTTAGCAAGTATATTCATTTTCTGTTAAGAGGTGAAACTTGATGGATGGTATGTTTCCACTCTACTAGAGGAAAAACTTTAGCTGTTTTCTCTTAGAAAAATTCTCTGAGGCAGATGGTCTTCATTCAGTATGTCTTCTCTTATTCATGTGTAAATTTATTTTAATTTGGCAAAGTTATTAGCCTTTGAATTAGGTTTAAAAGTCCCTAATGAGAATGGATAGTCTTTTGCAGTTAAAAATAACAAAGATGCTGTATTGAATGTATTTTATCACAAGCAGGAATAAGCAGAACTTTATTTTCAGTTTCAATAAGCAGATGCTTCAGACCAGGGTGAGGATCAAGAACTTGGACACAGGAAAGTGTTTTCAGGCCCAGTGTGATTTTCGTAATCTCTATGAAGGATTGGGAACTCTTCCACTTTGTTTGCACCCGATAGACAAAGCATAAAAAGTGCATGTAAATAATGAGGTGTGGTGGAATTTTTAGGTATTGGAGTTGAGGCCTGGGGAGAAAAGAACTTTTCCAGTGTCTAGATGGGGTGTGAGACTGAGAACTGTGGTGCTTAACTCTTAGTTGATAATAAGTGATTTGGCGCAGGATAGGGTGAAGGAGACATATGGGGCATGAACAAAGGTTGTCCCATACTTGCTGTATCCATTGGGATGTGTTAATTAGCAAAGGATTTGTCTCCTTCATTTGTCTCAGCAAACTTATCCTGATCTCTGAGTGAATTGTGATTGCGTACTAATAGAAGCTCATGTCTGTAGCATTTCTGCTGCCTTCCTTCCAGAATTTAGAATGGCATGTACTGATGAAAGATGGGGAAAAGTCCTGTAGCTGTGTTCTGGCTGCACTTATTCTTCAGTTCCTACACAATATAATCAAATCACAAGGCAGTCAGGTTTGGTAGTTGGGGGGTGGGGTGGGTTTGTTTGGGTTTGTTTGGGTTTTTTGGTGTTTGTTTTTTGGTTTTGTTTGTTTGGTTTGGTTTGGTTTTTTGTAACGACCATCTAGGATATCTAAATCTGATCAGCAGCTACAAATGTAACCTATGGAAGCAATGTTTTGAATATGCAAAGAGGTAAAAAAAGGAGGGAACCTATGCAAAGTCAAGTTGTAACTGTGCTAAACCCCTCTGTGAAATTTCTAATCTTGTGGCCTGTAAGTTTTCCATTGCATAGATGAAAAAAGTAATACTGAGTCTCTGGGATGCTGTAAAACTAAATGAATGCAACCAAACACATGATGAAGGTTACTATAGAAAAGTACCATTTAAAAATGGAATTGTACTTCCCATCAGGGATTTTAACTAATGAACAATGGGAAAAGATGTGTAGACCCACAAAGAACAGAGCGGAAAAAAAAAACAACCAACATAGAATGATGATTGTTATTTGTCGGGAGTATTGACTTTCATGAGGCTAGTGGAAAAACTCATATGTGCTTTTCTGAGGCTAAACCACAGTAAAATCTACTCACACCAAAGAGCTGGATTAAAGCTGCATGAAAAACATTGTTTCTAATACTTTCCAAATTTGGGGTGTTTGTTTTTCAAAACTAAATCTAATTTTCCTGTGTAAATTGTAAGTAAATAACATAATACTTAAACTTGCTCCAAGGTAATTATATTTTATTTACCTTATTAATACTGAGAAATTAAAGACAAGGAGGCTTACTAAATATGCAAAGCTTATTACTTGTCTAAATCTTACCTTACTACCTGTGCAGTGACTGCAATTATGGGAATTCTAGAAAGGCTGTCTTGTGAAACACTTTTAGAAGCTTTGGAGAAAATTATGTCAATCTGAAATACTGAACAGTATTGCAATAGAATAGATGTAACAGAAAGTTGTACACAAAAAAAATAACATAAAGCTAAGTTGAAAGTGTTTGAAAAGAAGCACTGTCTTACAAAGCTGGCTTCCATTCTGCTTGTAACTATGTGGTTTTTACCATATTTTAATGGAACACACATGATAAAGGAATGATGAACAAGCAGAGGAAAACTGAGTGTGTCTAGTAATTCTGAATATCCCATAAAAATACTTGTCGTGTCTGCTAAAAAAAGGGTAATACTTTCTGTGAAGAGCCACATTAAATATGAACTTAGTGTATAGGAAAAGGCTCAGAGATGGTAGCAGCTTATTGCTGATGTAGTAATCCCACACTCGATTTAAGAGTTTGTCTTCAAGACTGATTTAGTTTACAACTTGAGTGTAGTTCATTAATTATTTTGGAAACCTAAAAGCCATTTGACTGCATTCAGTGATGTGATTCATTGTCCTTGCATCAGAGCCTAATGCATAAAATGACGAAATTTAGAGAAGGATAAAAGTGAAAGTGGTAGTAGGATCCTAGATTATTTTTCAGTTTGTAATTCAAGAAGTAGTCCTCCACAATCTTCTGCAGCAGAAACGAAGTAACACCGTGAGGTGAGGTGGAGGAGATGCATGGGTTTAAGGTAATGAGAATGTGTTGAGGGAATATCAGTGCTCCTTGGAGAATGTCTTTCCCATTCAGGGGTAGAATTGTTTCCTTGTACTACTACACTTCCTCAGTTATTTCACCTCTCCATGATACTATTTAGAGAAGTAGTGACACCTTAAAATTCCGCAGATCAAAAATTCTTACTCTCTGTCATGGAGCTAGGTATACAATAAGCATGTATGTGTCCCCATACTGAAATTATACTGCTTTAACAGTTCAGTTTCAAGAAAGTAGGAAGACTTCTACAGGAAAAAAATGTTTATTTTGGTATGCAAAATTGAGTTTGTATGATTTAGTATAAACTTGACACAGGGTTAGTTCCTTCTTTGCTATTATAATGCAATTTCAAAAAGGAGGGGAAAATAGCCCACAAATGCCAGACCCTGAAATGTCATCAAATTTTTCCTATAAAACATGATTAGCTAGCCCAGTGGACGTTACCAGAGGGAGCAGGCACACGGAGTGGCAGCAGGCATTCTTGAATGAGGTGTGCAGCGGGCTGTGCTAGGACGTTGAATACTGCTACAGGTGGTAGAGTTGCAACAGCGGGCAAATAGTCTCCCAAGTGAGCTAATGTAGACTTTGCTTAAGAATCATTAACTAAATCCCTGTTTCTTTTCATGGGAGCTTCAGCTGAAGTCACGTGACCTGATGTAAAACAAGATCATTGCCTATCAGTGCAAACATATGGCAAAGTCTGCCCATGTTATTACTTATCTCAAAGAGCGCAAGGGGGCCGTGACATTTCAAGCAAAGCCTATTGGTGAGGGAGTTTCTATGTGAGCCTTCTTAAAGAAGTGCTTCCTTTTTAATCATAATATTGCGTGGGAAAGTGCACTAGACACTTTTCTCTAAGAGACCAGAAGATTTACATAATTCTTCTGCTTCTATGGAAAGAGAAGAAATGCTGATACAACATTCTGTTATGGCTGTAAGCTTTGCATTTACCTGTACTGTGGAAAGTTAGTTTCCTGTTTTCTGAGATGCATTTCTCAGAACAGGATGGTTTTGAAGATGACTTCAGTAGAAGCGTTGTTGCTGCCCACGAAAGGGTTCCTTCTGGAATCTTGGTGAGTTTGACAGATATATTGCTAAGTATGGGTATATAGTTTCCTATGGTATAGTTAAAACATATAAAAATGGACTGCCTATATTTAATAATATGTGGAAGACTTTAATTAGGCATTCAATAGACTTACTTTGTTTTCCATTTTTGTTCCTTAAGTGCTCTGTGCAGTACTAGGAGCAATCTTAAATCCCACTGGAAATCTTTACTAAGGAGCAAAGATGTTTCTGTTTGCTTGTTTTTGCTGCGTAGACCTGATAGTACAATGTTCCTGTTTCACATGGTCATTTCCCACGAAATGACCCCCCAGTCCCCACCAGTCTTTTCAGGATACAAAATAGAAAACAGTAAAACACTAGCTAAAGATTTTCTCTGATTAAGGAAAACTCTTACCTCATAAATATATATACATACAAATATAGGCAAGATGAGATAAATTGAGGGAAGCCATCGCTATGCGTGTTTTTAATTTTGTTTTTCTACCTAATCTCTTAAAACAAATGCAACTTCTTTACTGTTTGCATCGTGTGGCATTAGACTATCTTTTAATCCTCTAAATGTATCTCAAAAGAAATGGGATATATAAATATCTACTCACTTGTAAGCTAAGATCTACATTTAAGTAACTTTTTTGGGAGGTGATAGTTAAAATTCATGTCCTCTAAAGCTGTATGTCTCTAGAGCAGTCTAATTGCCTTTGAGTAACATGCACTCTGCTTTTTCTGTTGTTGAACTGGGCATTTGTAGTGTTCATGTTCATAGGGGCGCACCTGTATAAAAACTGTTGGCTTCAAGAACACAAAGATCACACAATTTAGCTTTACTAAAGCAGTACTCAAAATGCACAAAAAATTCATGGACAGCCTTTTGATTATGTCTTGCACTTGTTTATGGATAATACTGAACAACATAGAATTATTCAAGAAAATGTGTTGGTTTTGTAGCAGCCAAAATAACATCTTTGTTAATAGTACATAGATACAATTCCTATCCACAAAACCTCCTGCTCAAGTTATCCTAGTGTAAGCATTTCCTGGTGATGAGTTTTGTAAATTTGGCTACCTATCATGTAGAACATGTTAGATGCTTGATCTGAACTGTAGTACTGTTTAATCATAATTTCTGAGTGCCTTCTATTCTTCACTGCTGTGACATGAGCAAGTCAACCAACATATGCAGGACTAGTTTTAGTTTAACTGATTTGAGTATTTTGTAGATGGAGGCATAGAATTTTAAGTTCTTGAACTTCCGAAGTAGATATTTTCTCTTCTTATTTTGTATTTACTATTACGCTCTCTCAAAGAAAAGAAGCAGTTTCAGTTTCTGCCTTTTGCAGTGTAATGGCTTCTTGCCAGAAAAAAATCTTTTTTATGATATAGGACAGAGAGATTCTTTCCCCCATTCCAATTATAGTTGCACTTAGCTTAGTAGTATTAATATATTGAGCTGTAAGAATTTTTGCATAAATGTTCAAAAATCAGCCTCTCTGGTCAAAAGTCAGAAAAAGTGTTTTTCTGCTGCGAGACTGTAGGTATTGATAGCCTTTAAATTTGCTATCCTAGAAGAGTAAGTAGTGGTGAGCTACATTAACTTTAGCTTTTATGCAGAGTTTTGGAATTTGACTACATCAGGTAATGCATATACTCTGGATATCAAAATAAATAAAACTTTAAAGCTAAAAAGTATTGTGAAATATTGCTGCATTGCCCTTTCTGAGCTTGTCTTGTCCATCAGACTCTTATCTTGAATTGCAGAACTGGAAATTGGCATGTTTTTTACGTTATGAACATTATAGCAGGTTGTGAAGGTGTACTGCTCTTCACTTTTCTCTGCTTTCAGGACAATGACATTTAACAAAAGTTTACTAAGCATGAAATAAAGAGTGTTATTGAGGAAGGACTTTGTCTTACCAGTTGTTCTGTGATCAGGCTATTTCTATCTCATTTGCAAGAATTAACACAGTACCATTTTATGCTGTTTCTCTCTATAGTCAGGTTCAGTACTGCTCACCACAAGTTTTCCAACAATATACATTAAAACTTAAAGCAAAAAAAAAATAATCAAAACCATCCCAGATTTTAAAATCTCTCAGGTGAGGCTTTATTGACATATGAGATAAATTAAACATCTCATGTTTCTCAGGTGTGTAGTGACGCTTTATTTCTATCTGATTGTTTGCTACAGTTTGAATCTTCTTAAGTAACATGTTTATCTTACAAATTGAACCATTATGTTTAAAGCTGAACTACAGCTTGGTAAGCAATGATATAAATTAGTTTGTGTTCTACACTTTTGTTTACTTACAATGTACAAAACAATGTTTGCTTAAGACTTGGATCATAAAAAGCTTCTTTCCTTATAAACATTGTTTTTAATACCCAGTAGGTTCAAAAGTTCATAACTCTTTCACACAGAAGAGGTTACTCTATGTGGCTGTGCTGTGAGCTACACAAGTATAGCTGAGATCTCTAAAAGAGATAACTTTTGATACAGGAAGGCAAGAGTATATGTAAAATAGGTGAATGCTTCATTCTTTTGGGGTTTTTTTGGTGATTTTGTCTGGTTAAACAAGGTTACTTAGCATGTATGTGAGGAAAACGAGATTATTTATCAACTGAATTAAATTCTTAGCAATTGGTGTGAAATTCTAATCTTTTAAGCAGTTGCTACTGAAATGTCAGAGAATTCTTTGCTAATGTGAATTTCTCAGTCCTGTTCACTGAAATAAAATATATGGAATGGTGACTGTATTAAGGACTTGTATTCCTGATTGTGCCAAACATTTCTTTTAATGAATTCAGTCTCCTTGGTGACATGAAACCAACTGTTCTTTGCAAGCCAATACCATAAACTCCTCTTGGAAGCGGCCAAGGTATAGCCATGAATGATAATGACTATGTGTTGGAGATTTTTTCCTAAGATTAAGATTGACTGTCGTTGTAGTGGAAGACTAATTGCTTAAACAGTAAGGCAGAGATACTGCTACCTTTCCATCTTTGGTTACAGTTCTATGAGATGCAGCAAATATCTCACTTGTCAAAAGGAAGATGTTCAGTTCCCTCAGTTCCCTGCCATAGCCCTTTTTTTTTCTTTTTTTTTTTTCTTTTCCCTAGCTCTCTGGTGCCACTGTGTGTCTCATGACGCTGGTGTTTGTCAGTTCTTAGTCAAGAGCTAATCTAATTTACTAACCACTGAAACAAACAACAACAAAAGTGGGTAGACTTCTGCCAGTTGTGTTCAGTGAGCTAAAATCAGTTTATTAAGAGGGTCAGATGAGGAAGGGTTGAAATGAGACCTCCCTTTTTTGCTATTATTTCATTAGCAAGCAGTCAATATTATAGTTGTACCTTAAACTACTTAGAGATGAAACTGAATTTTATTAATTGCTGATGTTGATAGGGAGGCCATTCTACTAATCTCATTAGTCACTCAATGTCAGGCTCAATGTCTTCATCAACCATGTTGTACAAAAGCTATGGGAGAAAATTCTTTAGTATGTTACTTATTGTAGTAATTCTGCAGATAATTTCCAAACAGCTTTGAATTTGTGTTGGAAATACCCTGTCTTTCTCTTCTAAGTCTTGTGGAGAGGAAGGAAATTTTTTTTTCAAAAATCTAAATACGATTAGGTAACATATGTTAGGCTTGAGAAACCTGAGATGGAGAAAAATACTTCCGTAGCTGCTCTAAGTCTGTAATTTTAGATTTCCTGCATGTTTATAATTACTTTGGTACTGTTCGATGCTACAAAAGTAGCTTCCTTTTGAATGAATGCAGTATACCCTGTGTTACTGTAAGGAAGACTTTGAAGGCTCAGAACAGTAATAATTGATTAATTACCTAGATCATGAAAGCATTATCAGGAGGAAGAACTCTTGTTTTGTTTAGAGCCATTAAGAAAAATTGTAAACCTTGTTCAGAAGCTAATAAAAATAGATTAGCAAATAGACAAATTCACCGTAGACTTTTTTTTTTTTAGAAATATTATTCCACAATAGATTTTTTACAATTTAAGCCCTGTTATGTGTTCAGTGTTCTGTTTTGCTTGTTGGCAGTGGCTCTTTGTTCTCCCAAATGCTACCCTTCAGAGGCATGCAATTGCTTGCATATATTTGAAATGAGCTTGTAGCAGTCTTTTGGGTGGGAGGCAGGACAGGGCAGAATAAGGAAGGGTTGCAGTGAGGTTTGCATTAGAAACACCTTCAGTTTTCCCTTCTCTTTGTATCAAAGCTCAGATGTTCAGAGAAATCTTTGGACTCCGTTTCTTATTGGCAGTCATAGTTCACATTGTGTTCTTAGTCTGAAAGACTTGCGGTCATTCAAAATGCATTCATTCACTTAAGAATTTTAACGGATTAGAATGTCCCGTAAGTGATGCTATGTGTTCTTTGTTTATCTTTATATTTCTCATTCCTTTCCAGTTTGGCTATAGTATGATCTTCTTATTGTGTGCATGTTCCTTTCCTTGTATTCTGTCCTGAACTCCCCGCTCTCATTTAGTAAGATTTCTTCACCTAGATTACATACCGTTCTTTTTCAATTTTCTGATGTCAAGAGTATGAACAACCACACACAAAAAAAAAAATAAAAAATAAAATACTTGTTTTCTCTGGGCTGAAACTTTGTGGAACCTGTGGAAAGTAGTTAGTGGGTAATTCTTTACGCTTAAAATAATATATTGCATGAGTTTGTAAACTTGGGTAAGAATTAGTGTTTATTCTTTGGGTGTAATTTCTGTTGAAATAATGGTTGTTAGCTAGGAAGTCACCTGCTCGAGGACAGGCAATCTGTTCAGGACAAGGTCCTGTTGCTAGATGCATTGTGTATTTGCAGAGCAAACTTCAGTAGCTGTTTTTAATATAGGTACTTACAAGTTTCAATAAGCTTCTTAGAGAAGTATACATTTTAACTACAGGTGATACTTACTGTGGTTTTATTTAATCAAAAGCTAAGAGGAGACTCTCAATAACTTTGAATATTTGGCATCTCCTACCACAGGTGGAAGTCTTGCTTGCCTCAGTTCTAACTTCTGAAGGTCAATGGCAGTGCTCATTATTTTTATGTTGCAAGAGATTTTAGTACTTGTTTCATGGCAAATAAATTCACTGGTGTTGTACTTTCCTTTATATAGGAGGAAAGCTGGATTTCTTCCACATTTGTTTTCTCCATACTCATTCTCAAACTCCTGTCTCCCATTAGATCTTTTGATAATTTTTTAAGGTGACTGCCATTTTTAAAATATGGAAGACTTGCATTAGGTACACTATACATAACTTTTTCTGACTTCTGAGATTATTTCTTTTTTGCATCCTTATGTACAATTATCTCCATTTTCAATAGAGAATAAATAGTATTAAATAGGCAGTCTTCAGAGTATGAATTTGTGTCTAGCTTATCCAAGTAGTTAATCATCATTTGAATCTAGGCTTTGGGGTTTAAAAATTACATGCCTCAAAATTTACTTTAAAATATTTAAATAATCATATGTTCAAGTTAATAAGCTGTTAAGAATAGGTTTTATAACTCTGGAGACTGTTAGTAATGTAAGAATTGGCTCAAAATTCTGTTGACTTGAAGGTGTTTGTGTAAAGCCTGTTAAAATTATCAGAGTAATTGATAAATGACACTGCACATCTATTTAGATGTTTTTTAAAAAAATTGATTTTAAACTTTTTATGTTTTTAAAATTTATTAACCTTTTTTTTTTGTTCCTCTCCCTTAGTCTCAGACTATGAACTACGTAGGACAACTTGCAGGACAAGTCCTGGTTACTGTGAAAGAGCTGTACAAAGGCATTAATCAGGCAACCCTTTCAGGATGCATTGATGTCATTGTGGTCCGGCAACAAGATGGTACATACCAGTGTTCCCCTTTTCATGTCCGATTTGGGAAGCTTGGTGTATTGCGCTCTAAAGAAAAAGTGGTAAGTTCAGAAAGTGGGCCAAAACAAAGTTTTGAATACCAATGCATTCCCTTTTTTTCCTCTCTTCCTTCCTCCCCCCCCCCCCGCCCCTCTCCCCAAGTTAGCAGGCGGATTTAGTACAGAGCAGTTTCTCATATATGCTGTACAGAGTGATAGTTTTGGAATGCAAAACAGAACTTCCTGTGGTAATCTAAGGACTTTGGGGGAAAAAAACCCAAAAACATCACTATGAAAGAAAAGCTTTGACAGCTCTTGAGCTGTGCAAAAAGATACGGACTTCACACTGTAAAATATTTACATGGCTATTTACTTGTTTAAGTATGCTGGGAGAGAAATGCTTGATGCCACTTTACTCATCCCTGATGTTGCAAGCAACTATTTTTGGAATGTCTGGAGGATAAATAGAGCATATCTGAAGGGTTGGTGACCTATCATAAATATTACTCCTTGTTAGCTCTGTTCAAGGTCGATATGCCGTAGAAAATGCAGTTATAAAGCAGGACTGAAGCTTCATTCACTCATGAGCATATTGAAAGAAAACCTGGTACAATTACCTACCCAGCCAGTCTGAGACTGTGGGGCTAGCAGAGTGGATTGTTCTGCCATCCTCTTTCCATAGGCTTTAGTAATTGTGCCTAGGGAGTCAGTTTGATGGGGTTATAAATTTGACTAAAAAATGGACCTATTGTGGGAGACTTTACGTTACTCTCAGTAGGGAGTACTGTGTGTATGGCAGTATTGCCCGTGGGTGTGCTACCAAAGGATGGATTGATTTAAGCAGATCATAAAACCTCAGGATTATGTGCTGCTTTTCTAAGAAGTGAAAGGACACTGCAGGAAACTACCTGCATCTTTATATTTTGGTTGTAAAAGGAGAATAAAGTGCAACTAAGAGAGCAGTTACGTTAGGGCATTTTTTTGTTAACAGTCGTACTGGGAGTTATATGCATTAAAGTTGTAAGTTTATCATAGTAACACAGGCTTAAAAACAGTTTTCTTGTTTCATATTTTTGTTTTGATTTCCCACTAGCTAGTGTTTTTCATAATGAGCACACTGATGACACAAAGTTGGTTTTTCCTAAACAGTTCTGCAACGGATTACATTACAGTTTTTCATCAAGAGAGGTGGTGTAGCTGTACTTTTTCTAATGTCTAAGATACACTTACAACAGGAGTGATCTGAAACTTGAGCTTGCTAAATATCTTTAAGTACACTTCTGAAGAGCTCAACCAAATTTGAGAGGGTTTCAGCTTCCGGGTACCTCAAAAAAGCTGTTGAGTAGTAGAAACATCTACATTTGTACCTGCTGTACTAGGCTGTCAGTGTAGTTCTCAGCTTTTGCTTGAGCGGCTGGCTGCTGTTTCTTGCTCCCTTCATCCTTGGAGTTGTCATTCTGCATTTGAATATTATTTCATTAGTCAACTGAATGTTTATTACTGCCTTGTGTATGCATTTTTCTTTGGCATATTATGAGGCTAAGATCAATTAGTAGTCTCAAGCTGTATAGGAACACAAAATATACGTATCTGTGTTTCAGCTGTTCTTAAGATATATACTGAAGTCTGCAGAAATCAGCATGAGGTATTGGTATTAAAATTAGGGATGTTTGTCTGTCTAAACCAGCTTAAAGAAGTAACGTTTTTTTTGAAAATTCATGTTACCAAATTGGAAAATCAAGAAAATATTTTAAGAATAAACTGTTCAATAGTGAAATAAATACCGTTTTCAGATCAAAACCATTCATTTCTTGTGGGAAAAAAGAAAAGCTGTATCTTAGGGATTTGAATATAGTCCTCACGCATGTTGGGTTATCTACCTGTAATTTATCATCTCCTGTGATTGGGTTTCCTTGTCTAATGTTTTTATTCTCATAAATAGGTGAATAACGGAGTGGATTTGAATACATGGATTCTGTCTTTCTTAGCACTGTGGGTTTTTTTTATTGGCAGTCCATGCGCCAATCTTAAAATCAGTCCTCTTTCCTTTTTGACTGTTCATTTCATATCATGATAGCTAACTATGGATATGAGTATCCAAATTGTAATACTAGTTGTGTGGCTTGGGGTGTAATTCATTCTTTTGTATTGACAGGAAACTAGAACTTGAGCAATGTACATATTTGGTATCTCATAGCAATTACAGTATTTACTTGATCTCCTTTTGACAGAAGTGTCTAAATTGTATATAACCTGAAATGCCATTGGCATTTTCTACAGTAAGGCAAGTCCACTGTGTTTCTATCTGACATATATTAAATAATTTTTAATTAGCTAGGCTAAGCGCAGATGTAGAGATACCATTAGATAAGCAGATTTACTGAAAATTAATGTAACTTTATCTAAATATCGAATGTATTTTCTTTGGAAAAAATTGGGATGGATTAACTGGATGCTCAAGATTTTACAGAGGAGAAAGTAAAATACTTGTATCTTGATTTTTAGAAAGACACTTGTTTTTTTCTTTTATTTCATACATGTGGGGAAGGATAATCTCTCCCTCCTGTGAAATGTAATCTAAGTTAATGTACCTTTTAATCAGAATATAAAACACTTTTCCATAGATGAAAGCACTATGGTTGCAGAAGGGTTGTGGTCCTATGTCGTATCCCCACAAACTCGCTAGCAGGAAAATCTGAAGCAACATTAACTGAGTTGCAGAAATAATTGTGGCACATATTTATCCCATTGAAACAAAGTCTACTTCCATGAGGCTTCCAGTTTGTTGTCTTGAACTTCTGGTGTTCAGGACTCGGATTTGTAGTAGGCCCCAGTTCAGGTTGAACTTTTAACATATGAACGTGAACAGTCTCGTTCATCCTTCATCATTCTTCCAGGAAATAAATACTAGATCAATTATTATTATTCATGCTTCTAGCTCTCCAGATCAGTTGATCAAGATTCAGTCTTCAGATGTTTTGTTGGGGTTTTTTTCCCAATTTTTGGTGTAGGTGTTAGGCTCTCTGCTGGGATCATAATGCATTTTGCAGGTTAACAAAATAAAGATGATTATTATAACAGACTTCCTTCAGAAAGCAGAGGGAGGAGAAAGATACATGGTTATACAATGGAACAAAGTTTACTCTCAGTGATGTGGGCCTTGAGATCAGTGCTTTCCCCTGTGATGAATTATTTACATTAAATTGTTTCTTTCCACAGATTGATATAGAAATAAATGGTGATGCTGTTGATCTTCATATGAAACTGGGTGACAATGGAGAAGCTTTCTTTGTACAAGAAACTGAGGAGGAAAATGTAAGGCTTTTGTGCTTCATGATGGCTACAATGCGGTAGTGTTGATAATATTGCAACTTTTATGAAAGCTTTGTTTTCTGTGACTGAATCTTAACATCACTTTCATATGCTCTCAAAATGCTTGGTGTTTTGTGAAATTCTGCTACCAGTGATAAAAAAATTAAATAATTCTTTTTATTATTATTATTTTGTTAGAGTTTTATTTGAAAGATTAGTTGATTACTTTTTTACTTTGTTTCTTTTTGACTGCAGTTACACAAATTGCAGTGACTTATAATAATTTTTGCCTTAAGTTCTTATGGCTCGCATTACTGACCTCTGTATAGCAATAAGGTTATCTAATTTGGTATATTTTTAATTTGTCTTACAATTTTTTTTATTCCGATTTTTCACAATGTTATCTATGAAACTTTCACTAGTTAACAGTAACTTTGACTTGAGAGTTCTTGTATTCTAATACAGTAATTATTTTCCAAAGAACCTATTGCAGCTTGAAGCTCATGAGCCTCTGAAAAAGAGGAATAATGGTTCATTTTTAGTCTGATTTCCTAAGGCTATGAGACCTATGTAATCACAATATTTGTCTGTCCTGAGCTTTGTTTTTGATCACTTTTGAATCTCATGGCATTTTTCAGCAAGGCATAAGGAAAGAATTTCTACATACAAAGTTCTAAAACATTTAATGAAAATAGTCAGAGGAGAGAGACAAAATTCTGTCTCAGTGAAGTAACAGATGAAGAGTTCATTTCCTGTTGCTATCAATAATCAGAGTCCTTCAAGGAAATGAGCTTGATCCACTTTTTAGTTTAGGGGGCTACTTGTTTACTGGGAGGGATTGGTTGCAGGAAGCTCTCACTTTGAAAGGAGTTAAATATAATTTAAAGCGGAAGGAGAAAATAAGCAGTAAGACCCTGAATGATAACTTGGGGTAGGGATTCATACCACTTAGGAGAAAGGAAGGTTGGATTCTGATTTAGCGTACACCATGACTAAAATCAAAACTGAAAGCAGTGTTTATAGGCTGTGTCAGCCATTGATGGGAAGTGATCAGTCTTTAGACTGTCAGAAAGCAAGGGTGATAACCACTACCTTTGTCCCCAGTACAATGTTTTAAAGAAGCTATCGCACTTGCTTAGTATATTTTAATTTTTAACAAGAATGCCTTATCTGTGTATAATGTGTTCTGGAAAGCTGGTAGTTATGCTGAAACTATAGACTGAGTTAACTACAAAGCAGAGGACTGAGATTTTTTTAGTGCTTTTAGACTTTTTTTTTCCTCCCAGTATTTCTGCTACTGATCAACATGCCTTTGTGGTCACCTCTTGAAGCTATGCTTAAGGTATAAATGATAAAACTCTCATCGAGTTCTTAATGTATTCAGAAAAGTTCATCCAAGTGGTCAGTCTTTGCTGTGTTCATATCTTGACATTCAAAAGTAACACCACATGCCTCAATTCATGTAAATCAGGACTATTATAATGTAACATTCAGGCATCATTTTTCAGCCAGTTTTCTTTGAACTTATCTTCTAGTTTGTTGGTTTTGTTTTGTTTTTATAATTCTGTCTTGTTATTCTGGATTATTTATTAATAATTGTATAGGATATTCACTTTATTTTAGGTGGTATTATTTTAGGTGGAGATTTTTCACAAGGCAAAAATCTGTGAGTCATTAGTGCTGTATAAGGCTGTATTTTGTTCTCCTTTCTCTGCTTTACTTTATAACCAGTGGAACAAAACTTGATCTATAACTCTTAACTCAATGGAAAAATTGAATTTAATATTAATGAATTAATATGAATAATAATGAATTTAATATGTCTTCAGACTTTGAACACATAAAAAGTGGTATCAGTGCTCTGCCTGTTTCTGATCACAGTGTAGCTCTTGACTAATCTGCATAAAAGTTCTGTAAAACAACAGGCATCTTGTATTTATTTATATGCTTGCCATGAAATTGAGCCCCTAACTCTTTCTCCCTACTATGCAAATTCCATTCTCTTCTACTTTTGTTCCAATTTGTCTTTATTCTGTCACAGTGTTTTTCTTTCAGTTTAGGTGTCATTATTTTTAAGGTTTTTGTTATGATGTATATAAGCATCAGGTAGTTGATTGGTAAAGCTTTTCCTTCATTTGAATTGTTCCTTTCAAGGGCAGTGAGTTGTAATTAATTGAGGGTTGGTGTTTGCTTGTGGGTTTTAACCTGAGTAAATTATAGTTGAGTCTTTCTTTTTGAAAGATACTTTACATAAATAGTGTCTGACACGGTTAACAAGACTGAATGCTTCCTCACTAATTTTGTGGGTAACACAACTGGGATGAGAGGTGGACAGTCCAGGAAAAGAGCCACCACATAGAGCCAACTTGGCAGACTGGGAGACTGGACCAACGAGATTTGCACAATATTTAGCCAAGATACATATGAAGTCCTTCATCTAGGTTGGAAGAATCCCCCACAGCAGTACAGGCTGGGGTCTGACTGGATGAAAGGCATCTCTGCTGTAGAGGCTGACAGCATGTTCTGGCAGCAATGAAGGCGAACGTGTTGTAGGCTTCATCAGCAGGAGCAGAGCCAGGAGATTGGGGGATGTGGGATTGTCCCACTCAACTTAGTAGTTGTTAGGCCAAACCTGGAATGCGGTTCTGGCCTACCAAGTTCTGGTCTCCCCAGTTCAGGAGAGAAAATAGGAGAGAGTCCAGTGGAGAGTCACCAATATGATCAGAAGTTTGGAGGAGTTAACATGAGAAGAAAGGTTGCTGGAATTGATTGTGTTCAGCCTAGAGAACAGAAGGCTCAGAGGGAATCCAACCACAGTCTTGCAATACCTACAAGGTAGTTATAGAGCAGACAGAGGCACTCTTTTCACAAGGGATGCCTGGTGATAAGACAAGGGGCACAAGGGGGAAATACTGTCTGGATATAAGAAAAATCCTTCACTTTGAGAAGAATATAACACAGGAATAGGTTATCTAGAGCAGAGGTAAACTCTCCCTTACTGAAAGTACTCAACATTTGGCTTGACAGGCCTTGGATAACCTGACCTAAGGCCCTATTTTCACCAGAAGATTGGACCAGATGATTTCCAGATGTCACTTCCAACCTACACCTTTTCATGAATCTGTTTCAAAATTAATAGACAGCAGTGGATTTAATTAGCCTATTTTTATTAACACACTTACTAAGCACGAATAGAACTGGTGTGCTCAAGGGCAGATCATTTCAAAAACATTCCACTGACTGGGTATTTGTTCTGTTTTGCTCACAAAATCAGTTGTATATGTCTGAAACTGTAAGAATACTAACATTCATTTTCCTGAACTTATGTAGTCCTTTTAGTGAACTTGTTTCCTTTCTGGATATCAACCTCATACTGCTGGGCTATTGTATGGTTTCGTGTCTAAATATAGATGCAAGGATTAATCTGTGGCTGACAGCTATCCTGAATGTACAAAACAAAGTTAAAAAATTAGTCTGTTCTTTATTTTCTTTTTTTGTTTAGGAAAAAGTGCCTGCATATTTGGCAACATCTCCAATACCCACTGAAGACCAGTTTTTTAAAGACACTGACAATCATTTGAACTCAGATGAAAATGAGAGGACATCTGCAAACTCAGAAATTCCACACCCTGTGGAAACAGAGACTGTGTTCACCCCGGGTTCTGTGAAAAAGAAAAAAAGAAGAAGAAAGAAATACAAACAAGATAGCAGGAAGGAAGATCAGATCTCTTCTGCTGGGACGGAAGAGATTTTTGAAATGGAAATAAGCTCAGATGATGAAAAAAGTGTTCAACCCCTAAGGTAAACTGTCAATACTTGGTGACTGCTTTCACTGTTATCACTGAACATTTAGAAGGTGACTTGTACCTTTTCTCTATGCAAGGAATGCGTGTTTCAATAGGCTATGGTTAGACCTTTCCTTAAACAAACAAAACTCCAAACCATTATATTCCACATCTTTACAGATTCCTTCAGGTTGGGCCATTCTGTTATGAACATGAAATCAAATTAAGCCTATTGTGGTGAAGAAGCATTATCGTGATCTGTTGTGTGACTGAGAAGTTTCAGTGTAATTTCTTTGAAGCAGAGTGGTCTTGTAGTGTGTTTGGTAACTTCCACATAAACTGCAGTGTGGAATGCCTGTAATACACCACATCTGAATTTGACTTCTCTATAACTTGAAGTTTACTTTGGTAACTGAAAGCTACAGAAATGAATGCTCCTTCGCATTAGTAAAGAGAATTTTTTGCACGTATGTAGTCATAAAGCAGGGAGGAATCAGCCTTGTGTTTTGAAGTGGATAAACTACTAGTAAAGTGGAGCTTGCAGTAAAGCCGTAGCACATACTAATAAGCTGAAGAAGCTTATATGAGTAATAACTTTCTTCTATAACTGTAATCTTTCCTATCAAGCAAATTAATGCTTATAATCCAGGAAAGGCCTATTCATCAGTTTTCTGTGGAAGTTTCTCAGGCTGCTTAACAAAAGAAGTTGACTTAGTTTTTAGACAAAGCTAGTGGCTTTATCAGACAGCATTACTGTTAAATGTGGTACTGTCTGAAGAAGTTCAAGATCTGGTCTGGGAATTGGAAGAATGTTTTGTTATAAGAGAACAAAGTGTAACTGAAAAAACTCCTTTGGTCTGGGTCTTCAAGGGAGTCTCAAATTAAATAAGAACCGGTCAAAAAGGTTAGTGCCAACAGAAAAACGTGAATCTGTTAAAAACATGAATCTGTTATCACACCTATGACCAATAAAACACAACAAATCTGGATTTTAAAATGTTTTCTAGAATGTCTGTGCCTTTCTTAGTTCATTTACCTTTTTTGCTGTCATATTTATCTCAACGAATTGTCATTTAGATATATACTGCTCTTTTGAAATCTGGGAATTGGCATGTTTGGTTTGAGATTTTTATTTTTTTTTCCTCCTTTTTTTTCCACTTTTAGAAAAGCAAGATATTTGTTCAGTCTTCAGTGTGAAAGTATTAAGACAACAATAACTTGTCATAGTGAAACCACCAAAAATAGTTTTAAAAATAACCGTCAAGTACAGGAAGAGAGGAAGATATAACCCATGAATTTTTTATTCTTTATTTAATAAATTATTACAAATGTATAAAGAATTTAAGCATGTCATGACAATAATGGCTGTTTTCATCCAATGTTCAGAATTCATATTGCTATTCTAGCAATTACCTTCATTTGACTAGAGATGAATAAAAGCTTGTAGGTTTGACTGAAATGTCAAATGTTTAGTCATAGCTGAACCATTGTGTTCATGTGACCATGGTGTTTCCGTAAAGGTTACTCTGCTTTGTGGGTTGTTGGGGTTTTTTTTTTGACTCTCTAGAATGAAAGAGCGAAAAGGCTTTTTATTTGTAAACCACGTTTTTAACTTATATATGGATATATATATCTAAGGAGAAACCGCAGTAGAAATGCATTCTTAGTCAGAGAAGAGTGTTATGATGTGAAAGGAAGAAAATTTTATAAAAGAATGCTTGTTTATTGTGAATGGCAATTAAATGCAGGACTGAAAAAACACATTATAGTGATGAAACGCCAGAGACAGTAGGTCTGGGGCTATGTGTCTGTTAGTGAAGTTCATATACAGTCGTTCCAGTGACCTACCAAGTCAGGAAATAAAATGCCTTGCAATAGGCATACACTGTTTTCTTCTCAGCTAAAGAGATGGTTGAGTAAAAATGTTCGTAAGCTTTCTTTTCACATCCTGCGGGGATGTAAGGTGGTATCAGCTGTTTTGTTGGGTGGAAAAAAAATTATTCTTGGGGGGAAAAAAAACCTAAAGAAATAGAAACTTAAAAAACTGTTATTAGACATAGCTTCAGATTTGAAAGTGAAACTGAGACAGAAAAAGGAAGGCTGATGTTCCAACAGGAAGGTCAAAAATTCAGCCACAGGTACCAGTATGTACTGTCTTATCTAGTTCTATTCTTATAAAGTGAAAAACAAGCTGTTTCCTGTTCCTTGGGAAAATCCATTTCCAATTGTTTATACAACTTTAAAAATATGCCCTTTGGCTTTTCTAGCTATGATTTTGGTATCTTAGTAGTGCTTGACTTACCTAAAATAACACCAGGAGGACTGAGATTACAGTATGTACACTCAGAAATAGAGGACATTAATTCTCCACTGCTAATGGTGTTAAAGAGTTAAAGTAGTTATCTGTCTCTAAAATCTTAGATATTTATTTTACATGTTTATTTAGACCAAGTATAAAGTGGATAGGATGAAAAAAAGTGGTAGCACTGTTTATGAATGTTATGAAATAAATAGCTTAGAACTGATAGTGCAACTCAAAGTTATAAGTTAATGCATACTGATTTTTCCCTCTTACTTTCAGTAATATTTGACTGCATTTGGATTTTTAACCTTCAAATTTATCCATTTATGGATGAAATTTAATATATTTTTTTTATGCTTCTTATGAACTCATTTGGTTGCTAACTTCCACTGAATAAATTCTGTTCAGTCCCACCTGTGTGTCATCTTGCCCCCTCTAAGTTGTAATATTGAGGACGTCTCTGTAATAATTTTTTAATGTGTTTCCTTAATTGTTCAGTAATACTTTTTTCCTCTTTTGGAGATACTTAGCACTGGATACAGACAAAGATAGTACGAAGCATATTTCTATCACAGTTAGCTTGGTTTATGAATACAAAGGATGGACAATCTCTGCAGGTCTCATCTCAAGTCAAGCTGTTACCATCGCCTTTCATAATAATAGAAGTGGAGCTATTAAGACATGTTTAGGGTCCAGTGTTTAACATAGTCCAGTCTTCCAAATGAAAGACTGCTACAGACAGAGGTAGATCACTGTATCTGCTTAGGGTCTTTGGGCTGTATTGAGTAAGCATGTAAATTCTAAATATTTATGTATTTTAATAGATGATATTAAAATATTTTCTTTTCTCCATACATAGGAAAAATTAGTGTTAGCATTCCAAAAGAAGTCCAGTGCAATTGTGCTGCTAATGGAAGAAAAATGCTTTTTCTTTTTTCTTTCATAGTAATGGCTTGAAGAAATTTGTATTGCATTTTACATTCAAATTCCAGGCTTATCTTCCTTGTATTTTATCCACTGTGTAGCCATGATGCCCCTGATCTAACCTCAAAATCAGTTAGTTGTATCCTGAGAACAGCTATCTATTCTGTTAAATTCAGCAAGCTGGAAAAAGATCTGGAGTACTTATGATGGAAATATTTAAAAGGGACTTGTGTGTAAAATACAATGCTTGCCTGCTCAATGGGTCTTACTGTTGGTTGGGTTTTGTTGTTTGTTTTTTGAGGTTTTTTTTTGGTTATAGATACAGAGCAGACTTCCCAGTGCAAAGCAAACCCCACTGCTCAGAAAAGTGCTTTTAGCTGCTTCTTGTAGTTCATGTTAATTTGTAAATTCTTGGGTAAATTGTGAGGCTAGTACTTACCCCTGTTTTCTTACTGGTGTTAATTTGTAAAATATGCTGTCAAAAAGCGCATTGTCAAAACTCCCTTTTCTATTTAACTTTTTCAGTTTTTCTAGGGTTTACATAGTAAAGGTTATGTGTGAATCTCTGTTCATCTTTGGGTTTTGATTAATATCAGCTGGCTGTATAAAATGATATCATGCTGTTGTGACTTCTTCAATGTTAACTTACATGTCAAGAGTAGTAGTTTTTTAAACTTGCAGTATTTTCAAGTATTAATAGTTTTTATATACATTTTAAGTTATATAAAGATGTGTTGTAAACAATGAATTCTTCACACTACACAATTCTTTCTTTTGATCTTGAATTTTTAATAAGTAACTTTTCCAACTGAATTAGTAATGCAGATTTCTTGTAGCTGACTTAATGTCCCATGTGTCTCAACAGAGGATCTTCAAATTCATCACCAAAGGGTGAAGAACAAAAAGAATCTTTGATTTATCACTCAAAGGATCATTACCCCCTATCTGATGGAGACTGGTCCCCTCTGGAGAAGTAAGTCACTTTGTAATGTCATCATAGGTGCAATGATGAATAATTATTACAAAATTAATATGCATTTTTATTCATATTTTTCCCTGATCTGTCAAACTATCAAACATGCCTAAGTCATGATATCAAATGCTCCATTTGATACTTACTTGGAACTTTTTGTCTTTTTGTTTTTCCTCTCAAGTGAAAAAAATCTTTCTTAGTAAAATTCACTATGAGAGAAAGAAAATACAGTTTATAAGATTTCCTTAGGTTGAGAAGGGTATGGAAACTGAATACTTTCCCTGTCATTCACCCTAGTGTAAGCAACATTTGATATGCCATAAAGCAGAAGTGTTGAATATGTAAGTTAGAATTTGCCAGGTGAAATAATGCAAATTACTTGAGGTAAAGCTAGGTCCTTACCTTGAATCATAGGATTGTCTAGGTTGGAAGGGACCTTTACTAATTACTGGAATACTAACCCAGAGATACCACAAACGGTATCAATTGATTGTGGATTCTTACAAATGATGTAATACAGCCCTGCAGTCAGGTTTCAGTTATAGTGACTAGGGGCCTTCTGTTTATACATTCAAGTTCTTCAGTTTCTAATAATCATGCTATTATATTCCTCTTGCATTCAGGTTTCTAGATTCTTCAAGACTCACCCTTTGAATTTCACCACTCTAACATCAATCTCTGTTTGCCCAAGAAAGCATTCTGTCCCTATGTGGTAGTACTTGAGGTGAATTTCATACTTGTCCTGAACATTAGGCATGGGGAAGGGCATATATATAGCACATAGCATGCTGAGCAGTATCTTGATTCGTCTTAACTCTTTGGTGAGTGTCTAGTTTTACTGCTTTTCAGTTTGACTGAGGACTCTGTTCTTCTGTATCAGTAGATGGTAGTGCAGAATAGAAGAGAGAGATTCAGCAAATACTTCTTGAGGTGCATAAAATCCCTGTGCTTCGGGTGTTTGTAGGGCTGTGGCCTCAGTAGAATCTGAATATACCACACCACACTTGGTGCCTGCTAATTCCCACAGTGCATACTTTGTTAATGAACAGAAGCAGTTGGACAGGAAATCCCATTATCATTCCTTTTTATGCTTTGGGCTGACAACCACATCCTCAATTGTACTTGATGAGATGTAGTCTTCAAACGTTCCCCAAAGGTTTGTGGCTTTGTGACTGTAGAGCAGTCAGTGTTTGACCCTGAGGATTGACACGGTGTTGTATGGATTATATACCCTAGATAATTGTAGCATAGAGACTGATACTCCTTTCCAGTTCATAAAACTCTAGCTAACATAGACCAGCAGGCTGTATCTGGGAGATATAATTCATGCCTCTCTTCTTGTTAAGATATTAGGGGATAGTCTACTCTAAGAACTTGTTTGTGCATCATGTGAGATACCTAGACTATACTTTGTTGGGTTTTTTTAACAAGAAGCTAGCCAGTACAAATTGCAGTGTAACAGAGATATTGGCAATATTCCTTTCCCCCTTTTTTTTTTTCGGGGAAGGGGGAAGGATTCTCTCTCATGTGAGCCATGTAGGAGAAGAGAAATTTTGCATGACAGTATTTCTCCTAAGCCACCAAAGATTCTGCAATGTAGCTGTTGTACAGTGAAAGAGAAATTTGAGGTTGGAAAAGGTAACCGTCTTTTAGTTGAGGTCGGTCGTCTTGCTCTTCAGAACCCTTGCAGGCAGCTAAGGGAGGGTAATAGCCTAAGTCTTTTCAATGAGGACGCTTCTTTTTTGTCCTACTCAGTAGAATAAAACCAAAAAACCAAAAACCATTAACTGTTCGCTACCTGATACTGTGAATGTTCTTCCTGTTTAAACAAGCAATGTTAGCACAACTTAGACCACTATTACAGGCATGGACGTTTTGACTAAGGACTTCTCCCTGAGAATGATAATGGAAAACTTATGCTTTGGGAGAAGTGGAACAGGCTTAGGTTCTCAAAGCCCTGAAGTATTCAGTCTTTTGCAACTATTGCTGGATATTAAGAATTAGGCTTCAAAACAGGTTAATATGTCTGAATGGCTTCCAGTTGAGTTGTGATACAAGCAAAACAAATTAGTTGGCATGTAGGGAAAATAAATTCATATTCCTCCTGAAAATAAATATGTATTTTCATCCACGTGTTACTTTAAATAAGCCCTTCTAACAGTACAGAAAATATAATTTCTAAAGGAAATTGTTAAAGGAGAACTGAGGGAGGAAATCTCTAAATGGTGTCCTTTTTGTATCCCTGGATAAAGTGACCTCAAACAATAATCTGGTCCAACTTTTCATGGAAAATGGAGACTAGATGAGATTAATCTAGCACCCTCTCTAGTGACAAATTGAAAACCTCTTGTGATGAGGACCATATCCTTGGGAAGGCTGTTCCAGTGAATGATTATTCTCACTGTAAAAAATTTCTTTATTATATCAAGGTGAACAACAGTACACTCCTGGTGCAACAAGTACACAGACAAGTACTGAGTCCTGCACCTGGAATGGCATAACCAAAGGGCCTGGTACAAGCTCAGGTCTGTGTGGCTGGGGAGCAGCCTTGCTGAAAGGGACCTGGGGGCCTTGGTGGACAAGCAGCCGATCATGAGTCAGCAGTGTACCCCTGCAGCAAAAAAGGCAAATTGGGTTCTGGGCTGCATCTGCTGGGGCATTACTAGCAGAGACAGAAATGTGACCACTCTACTTAGCACTGGGCAGGCCACACCTGGAGTGCTGTGTCCAGTTCTGGTCCCTACAATTCAAAGTCAAATATTGAGGTTTTTATGCGCATTTAAAAAACAAAACCCAAAACAAAACAAAAGCAACCCATAATACTCTGTGAATGTCAAAGTGTAAAAAGAGTGTAATTTCTATAATATGCAATATAACTGCCCTGTTCAAGAAAGGATAGACTTGGACCTGTCCCAACACTAAATGCTACTTCAAAACAACCTCTTGTGTTTCCTTTTCTCCCTGGGATCATGACAGCAAAAGGATTTTGAAATGACACCTTTCTAGCATTTTGTAAAGTGAGTTCTTCTGGCTAAATAGTAGTCTTAGCTACAGGTCTGTTTCTGATTTATGGATAATAACCACTGTAGGAAAAATAGGCTGGAACTTCAAAAGATCGTATAGTCCAAACACATCTGAAGGAAGTTTTCAAGTACTCTCCCTTCCCCCTCCTAAGTTATCTTGTTCTTTTTGTTTTCCCCAACGAATCGGTGGTGTTTTGTGCATTTGTGAGTTAGGTTTGCAGGAGTTTTATTACTGAAGTCTTGGCATAGCAAGCTCAAATGTTATGCTTAAAGCTAATTTCTGTCTTCTAGATAAACTTTTTTGTTTTGTTTTGTTTGAAAAATGGAACATGGGCTGAGGGGAAAGCTATACCTACACTGCAGATATAGTGGAGGAATCTGGTTAGAGTGATCGCTGTGTAAGTCCTTTAATGTGATTTTGGTTTTAACCTAATTTCTCACTATCTGAAAACCCTGCTGGGCTTCTTGCCATGTTGCCGAATAATTGAAGCTCTGTTAAGCTGTAGAAAACTCTACCAAGAGTAGCTGCACAACAGATGCATTTTAAACACTGTAGCTTTCTTTTTTCTTTTCTTTTTTTTTTCTTGTTGATTTGCTAGCCCTTTCTCCGAGCCAGTCTGCCCTAAAAGTGATTCAGAACTAGAAGTTAAACCTGCTGAGAGCTTGCTGAGATCTGAATCTCACATGGAATGGACGTGGGGAGGATTCCCAGAATCAACCAAGGTAAATGTATTTATTGTCTCTAACTTTGTGAACTGAGTTTTGGCATATCTAAAATTGTGTCCTAAGAGAGGATTGGAAATCTGCGACTGTTATTTGGAATAATTCACCTGAAATAGGAAAGTAGCACCCCCTTGTGGCTGGCCAATAGTCGAATTTGTTGAGTTCAAAAGCTGGTCAGCAAAAAGTAATTCCAGAAAACCTAGTACTAAAAATCTGAAATTTTTGAATTTTTAGTTAGAAAACGAAGAAAGCAACTTTAGAAATTAATTGCCTTTATTTTAGGCTAGGTTCTATTTCATTCCAGAGGAACTGTAGCCTTGATAGAGTAAATTTAGTATCTAACGTGACAGCTGGTGACAGGAGCCCTGGTATATCCACTTTTATGCTTTTTTCTTGCCGTGGTTTGATCGAGTCAGTACTTCTTCTATGTCAGTTTCTTTACTGACCTTGTAAATAGGCTATTGTAAGAAGCTTCTGTTGCAGGGTACTTTGCTAATAAGGTGGGATGTGTTTTATGTTGCTAAAATACATGTTGAAATTCTTACCTGGTTTACTTGTGACCAGGACTTGTACCATGAGTACAAGTTTAATGTTTAGACTAGAATAAAACAAACATGTGAAGTGAAAGGATTGACAAGAGTTTTGTTTTTCAGATAAGCAAGAAAGAGAAACTGGAACATTGCAGGACAGCTACCATTACTCCATCAGAGAAGACTCATTTTAGGGTCATCCTCAGCTCTGATGAAGTTGAAGATGATGATGATGTGAAAGATTCTGTCTGCACAGTGCTGAAACCTGAGCCAAGAACTCATCCTCTGCTTAAGCAGATGGATGTTAAAGATTCTCTTGCTTCTGCAATCACAGAACCACAAGATCCATTGCCATTAGATGTTGAGCATCATTCCAGACTGTTGGTGGACCCTTTACCAGAAGCAAAGGCAATAGCAAAAGTTGACTCTCCTTCAAAAAAGAAAGGTATATAATAAAGCTGTTGATTATTTCATTTGGTGTCATCTACCAAATTCGAGGCCATTGCTATTAAAGTTTTATCTGACTAAAACTATAATTAAACTTTTGGATTTATAAATGCTACAAGTAAGTGTGAATTCTCCACAATTATGTTTGTATTTAATGTGTTTGGATAGCTTCATTTTAATACTTTTAATTGTTAAAATTAACAGGGGTGCACAAGCGAAGTCATCATCAGGGGCCTGACGATATTTACTTGGAGGACCTAAAAGCATTGGAACCTGAAGTTGCAGCACTCTACTTTCCCAAAAGGTAATTTTAAATAATGGTTCTGTGCATCTGGGGTTATATTGCAGTTGCAGTATGTGAGTTACTACGTGTATGATTTAGGTGTTTATACTCCAGTTCTGATAAAAACAATTGGACTTGAGGTTTCTAGGCTTTTGTGGAGTACTGATCAGTAATGATCTCATTGTGAGAATCTGTTTCTGATTTGACAAGAAACACATTGAAAGATCATGCGGGAGGTCATTACTGAGAGTTTTCATCTTTGTGGAACTTGTATGTTCTACAAATATAAAGGGGGGGTAAGTTTAAACTGCACACACCTTTTGCACCAGTGCTCTATTTTGTCATATTGCTAGCTCTAGAAAAGCACACATCAGTTTATTTTTTGCATGCCCTGTAGATCCCCTACAACTTTTTTTTTTTTTTAATATTAAAAAGGACCAACAAAAAAAAAATTACGCAAGGCAAGGTGGCTCAGTCTCAAAATTCACACTTATTTGGACTTTTTATGAAATCAAAGGATTTTTTACTCCTGCAATACTCTGCAAAAGAATAACTGTCTAAGAAGACCTTTGTAAAAATACAGCTTGATAATGAAGAGGTCTTTATTGGTTTATGTTAAGACTAAAGTAGTAAACTTTTCAATACTTGCTGATTACATTACTTGGGATCAAACTAATAACTCTGACCTTAGATGACAACGTGATACTTTTTATTTAAAAGGCCACCTTTCTTTTCTATTGTACTTTTTCCAACAGAAGTGTTTTAAAAACATCGGGCAATTTCATTTTATTCTTATTGTACAGCTTTCTGGTAAAGATTGAGGACCACAGTACTGTTCTGCAAAAACAGAATGTAGAGGATCTTTTCCTCATTTAAATCCAATTTTGCTGCAAGCAAGAGAAATGCAATTATTTCCCAGTTTAGGTGAATGTTAGGAGAACTGGAAACTGTCGATCTGCCATTATTAGGAATGGTTAGGAGTGTGTGTTTGTATCTGGTTTTTGTTTGGTTGGTGTTGTGGATGAGTGCGCGACTGTCGCAGTTGGTTTTAAATTTTCATTGTAAAATGATGTAGTAAAGAAATGCAACAGCAAAATGATTATTACTTTTTTCTGAGTAATAATATAGTGTGTTCTGTAACCTAAAATCTGTACTTTTTTTTTTTTTTGCAAGTGAAATACTTATGGAAAATGTGGACTTCTTTTCTTTAGTGATTCTGATCCGGGCTTCAGGCAGTGGACAGAGTCAGATAACCTTTCCGGTTCCCAGTCACCCCAGTCAGTAGGAAGTGCTGCTGCTGACAGTGGTACAGAGTGCATGTCTGATTCTGCTATGGACTTGCCTGATGTTACACTTTCACTTTGTGGAGGTCTCAATGAAAATGGAGAGATTTCTAAAGGTATGTGAATGACTAAAACATAAACAGTAATAAAGCTCTGGCAGCTCAACAAATGAAGTGGCTTGAAAGCTCTAATTTCCACCTTGCAAAGCTTTGGCTTGTTGTTATGTTCATGTTGAGATAAAGGAATAGATAATCTTTCATTTTCTAAAATTCTCAAGCATTTGCCAAGCAGAGATAGCAGAATTTAACCTCAAATTAACCAAGAGCACTTGATGTCTTGAGAAGCTTTCCGTCTCATTTTTTGCACTACATATTCCCTATCTGCCCAACCATTTTTGTTTCTGGCTGCAGTTACTTGCTTAGTCCTATATAAATCTCACAAGTCATATTCTTTCCAATTTACCTGGCAATTTTTCTTCTTTTTTAGTTGGTTTGGGAGGGTTTTTTTGGTTTTTTTTGGGTTTGGGGTGGTTTTTTTTAAGTGATTAAAAAAACATTGACTACTGTGTTGGACCATATTTTTTCCTGCTCTACTTTTCCTGTCCTAAATGTTAACCTTTAGATTTTTACCAGCTGGTTCTTCTTTCTTAATGATCTGGTTAATTTTAATATCGAAGCTATATGCATTTATGTGGGAGCTTCTAGGAGCACATAATCTTCATAAATATGTACTGCAACATTTTTAGTATTACATTTTTATGGTCATCCAATCTCTGCTGCATCAAGTGAAATTTGCATGCTTACTAATAAAGGCTCAAAACAGGTCTCTTGGTGTTGTGGTAGTAATACTGATTTGATGTGAACAAATTATGACTTCCTTGCAGGGGTTTAACACTAAGTCACGAATTTCTGCAAACTTGTATAGTCACTCGTCATGAAAATGCTATTAGTATTCAGTGATTAAACAAATCTGAAAAGCTGACAACATCCTTCCCTTCCCCTTTTAGTGTAGTATACCCTTACCTGCCATAATGCAAGAAAACTTGCTTAGACAAGCATGGATCTCTTTTTTCAGCCTGTGAACTCAATTAGTTCCTCCCTCCTCCTTATCATCCCTGTTCTAATTTCTTAATTCTCATTACTGTGGCTCTTGAAGTGGTACGAGGCTTTCCCTGTTGCTGAGGAGGCAGTCACAAGGCTCTTCAGAGGTGGGCCATATTAGCATATCTTTAGTGATGTCGCAAGATCAGCAAAGACTCTGAAATGACAGAAAGCATTTTCCTAGATAGAAACTAATCAGATATGTTGGGATTCTATGTTAATATTTTTAATTTAAATCTGCTTCTATTGCAGAAAAGTTCATGGAACATATTATTACTTATCATGAATTTGCTGAAAACCCTGGACTCATAGACAATCCTAATTTGGTAATAAGGATTTATAACAGGTAAATTCTCTATATTGTGTAATTGGGTCATAGAAGATCTCATTTGAAATCTGCCCTTTAAAGAGAGTGCATTTCTCAGCGTCCATTGCAATTTGTGTTTTCAATGGATCTGTTTCTAAGTCCCAGAGTATAATTTTGAACTGAAGATTGGCATTAAATTTAGCTTTAACCAAAGTGAGATTTTTTTTCAAGCAATTATCAGTGATGTTGAATTGTATATGTTAATATACCTCTGCTTGCAGAAAACTAGTTGTTTGTTAGTTGTTGGGAGCGAGTATATATTTTAATCAACCAAAGGGCAGTTTGCACACTGATATATATTGACCTATAGTCAAGTTTTGAAATACCTTATCAATAACGTGTTTTAAAACAGGTATTATAACTGGGCGTTGGCTGCTCCAATGATTCTGAGTTTGCAGGTGTTTCAGAAGAGTTTGCCTAAGGTAAATAGATATATCTATACTTTTTTGAAGATTTTGTGTGTAGTAACAGATTATTATCTCTTTATTTTGTTTTTCTATACAAATTAAAAACCTGCCTAATCTTTCAGGCTACTGTCGAGTCTTGGGTCAAAGAAAAGATGCCAAAGAAATCTGGAAGGTGGTGGTTCTGGCGCAAGAGAGAAAGCATGACTAAACAGGTAACTGAGACCTGTTTTGATTACTTACTTTTTTTTTTTCCTTTGCTGGTAAAAGATGAAAAAACAATTGTAATTTTTTAGAAGTGCTTCAGAATGCTGCTCATAAAGCTCTGTGCCACTGATTGTCAGCTTAGTTACTCAGTGTTGCAGTAGCTGTAGCTGCTCTAGTCTTAAATACTACATCTTTATTGGATGTTACTATTGGCTTCACCAAAATTTATTGTATTCAGAAGTTACACAATATTCTTAAAATTCTTTCTCCTAAGCCATAAGCGGTTGTCAGAGCTACTCTTCAGTCACTGCAGTATGTTTTAGGAATATATACACAAATAAGTAGCTGCTGTGCTGCATAATAGATGTTACGCTGAGACACTCAATTTTAGACTAAATTAAGGTATATACTCAAGGTTTAGAAAGCTTAAATTTACTTCTCAGTGTATTTTACAATCTTAGAGGCTGACAGCTCCTTTAATGATAAATTAATGATGTGAAACTAGCAATTCTCAACTTCTGGCATGCAGTTTTGTTTCCTGAAATAATAAAGAGCTTTAATGGATCATTTTTTCATAAGAATCCTTTTGTTAAATAATTTACAGAATGAGCGATTCTGAGACTTAATATGCTTTATGTACTACATGGATAACTATTCGTGTAAGTGTGAACTGTGAATTCACTTGGGTCAGTTTAAAATGCTTAAAATGTCAATATGTTGTTTATTATCATGTTGCTTTAGATACCGGAGGCAAAAGAGGGGAAAACGGAGACACAAAGAGCAAATGAACTGCCAGCAACTATAAAAGAGCAAGTTAATAGTAGGTGTGTTCCTGTCTGAAGACTGTTTTGTGGACTGAATAGTGTCTTCCCCCCCGCCCCCCTCAAATGAGGAATTCAGTAGAAATGTACTGTGGGAAGAAACATTTTCCTCTAAGCTACTGAAGAGGAACCAGATGTGTTTAGCAAACAATTCATAAAATAATGTAGCAGCAAACATTGTAGGAGCTACAAATACACTACAATTGTTTCCTAAATCCTATTGTGTTTACTTCTTAAATCGTAACAAAACTGACAGAACAACAAAGACATATATGGTAACCTTTAGCAATGGGCCACTACTCTGTAAATATAGTGGTATTGTTTCTGAGATACTGTTTGTCATTCTTTTTCTCTTTTTTTTTGTGTGTAAAAACCTAATATTGTATGAATAATTTAAACAATGTGCAACTTTTTGTAACATTAAATAATTGAAACAATAAAATAGTATTAATTACAGTGCACAAGTTGCCCAAGATTGTGGTTGAAAAATAGCAGTATTTAGCACAAAACTGGGTAATTTTTATTTAGCACAGTCTGGGTAATTTTTATGCATTTTCATATTCTCCCATGATTTTACAAAGGTACCTGTAAATGTTGTCTCTTAAAGATTTAAAAAATTAAATATATTGTGATTGAATACTTCAGAGAAATTAAATGCTGCTTTTAATCTTGAAATCTCTAATTAGCAGAAAAATAAGTCTGAATAACCTTAAAAGGTGAGCTACTCCACTAACTTATCACCCACCGTCTAAATTACGTAGTAACAGTGGCAGCTTTTTTTTAAAAAAAACAACCAAAACCCGTTACTCATTCAGTATCCCTTTTCGTGTGCAGTTTTCTTAATTCATCAACAGAGTATTAGTGACCCCTTGACACTGTCTTTACTAAACCCATCGTGTGTGGAGCCAGCTAGTAATAGTAATGTTTAGAGCTCCACCAGTACTAGCATGTGTTATGAGTCTTACTTGCTTATTGGCACATACTAGCTTTATCTGGGCAATCACTAGACCATGGACTTTGTTAATCTGGGCTATCAGATGAGTAGCAAATCCTCAAGCAGAAATGACTCTTGCGTAGGAATCTTACACCGTTAAAGAAGGATTTTCTGTAGCTTACATTTATTCTCGTTGATGTCACGTTAGACCTCCAGAAGACGATTCTTCTAGTGATGAAGCATCACAAGAGTTGAAGGAATCCCTGAAAATAGATTCTTCCCCAGTAGAGCATCCAACCCATGGGAACATTACATCTTATAAGAAGTCACTTAGACTGTCTTCGGACCAAATAGTAAGTGGCATGCCTTTCTTGTAGATAGGATGCTTCATAATTCCACTCTGATTCTAAGAGTTGCACTTTTCCCACTTTTTAGAAGCAACATATAAGTACATTTCACAAAGTAAACAATTATCTTTGGGTTACTTTTCTAGCAGTAGAAGAAAAGAATGGGGAAATTTAAAAATTAAAAAAAAAAACTATTTTCCTGTGCTAGTGTGGGCAGCTGCGGGGAATTTTTTATTTTTTATTTTTTTCTGTTTTATAAGAAAGTGGTTTTGGATTAAAAAAATAATAATTTCTTACAAAGTTCTGTAATCAGACTTCTATATTAATATGTTGCCCCAAAAAAATGGCATCATTTGCTTCAGCAATTTTGATATCATGGGATCTGAATAGTCTACTAACGTACGTTTAAATTGGTATGCAGTTTATTCATTGTCTTCTGACTTACAAGTTAGTTCTGCTGCTGCCTAAATGTATGATCTTCATTCGTCTGGGAAGAATTTTGAGAAAGGCACCCACTAAGTAGGAAGTGCTATTTCTCACTCTAGCAAACAGGGAGTTCCTTTTGTCAGTACTGTAATTCTACTGTGACAGCAAGAATTAAAGTAGCAGAGAGTCAGATTATCTGCTGCCGTAAGCAAATACGGGATTTATGGACAAGTACATGTACCCAGGCTACAAAACAGACTTTGCCAGCAAAATTGTCAGTGTTAAACCGTGATTCACTTTTTGTTGAGTTAATCAAAATAGATGAGGAAGAGTATGTGAGCCATTTTCTGTAGCTCATTTATGATTCTAAAAAACTTTATGATGAGGGCAACTTTTATTTTCAATTATTTTGTTTTATTCTAAAGGCAAAGTTGAAGCTCAGAGATGGCCCTAATGATGTCGTATTTAGTATTACAACCCAGTATCAAGGGACTTGCCGTTGTGAAGGAACGATATATCTCTGGAACTGGAATGATAAAATCATCATATCAGACATTGATGGAACAATAACAAAGTAAGTATAATTGGGTTTTTTTCTTTTCTTTGATATTTTTTTTGTCTTTATTGTCCTGTCCTGCTTTTCAAAATAAGATGAAGAAATTAGATTCAGGAAGACACTTATAGAATGTTCGTTAACATTTATGAAAAAAACTTGTTGTTTTGATTTTAATTTGGATTTGCATGTACAGCAAGCTAGAAAATGTCTTTTAAAAGAATAATACAAAGTTGATAATATTTACCATGTGCCTATAGCTCTTTCAGTTAGACTTCTCTAGGTTTAGTAGCCATAGGTTAACTTGGAAACTGACTTGTGCTATACGGCCCCACTAATTGCTCTGTCTGGAATAGTTACTCTCTTTTGAAATTGTTAGGACCTTCTGCAGAGATATTTCTTCTGTAAATACTCATTATAAATTGTACGTTCATTAGTGGTTGTCTTTAACCAAATTTGTATAAGTGGTATCAGCTATCTCTTTGCTTTTAGGTCTGATGCTTTAGGACATATCCTCCCTCAGTTTGGCAAGGACTGGACTCATCAGGGCATTGCAAAACTATATCATTCCATAAATGAGTGAGTATGTAATCTATGAAGCAATTAGGGTTTTCTGGAATTTGTGAATTAATCAGCAGGTAATTGGATTGTTGTTAATAATTATGCAGTTTAGTACAACTTGTTGGTCTGAATGTTGGGAAGTGAGCTACTTCTGTCATTCACAAACAAAACTAAGTTGCTTCCCCAGATGTATACTTTTACAGGAATGGAAGCCCCCACTTTCACTACTTCTCTTTCTTCTCAAATGTTTGATTCTGCATTTTAGTTCTTTAAAACAGTGTGTAATATTGTTGTGGCTACAAGAGAACCGTAGTAGCAATAGTTTCAAACAGTCATGCATATGTCTTTTTCCACCAACTCAGGTTGATCACAAAGCCTATTACAAATATGGTACAGTGTAAACTCAAACCTAAATTGTGAGCTCCCAATGGATAAATATTTTGTGGTTTGATGTGTTTGCTGCCAAACTCAAGTGAGTGCTCCTTAGGATAGATTTCATGTTCTGGAACAAGCCAAATAAACAACTTGCCACTGTCACAAAAAGAAGGGTGGTGGCTTGGCTCAAGTTTTCTGTCACTTTGTTGTGCTGCTGACATAAGCTGATGCAGTTCAGCGAAATGGTAGAAAAGTAATGAATCATAATCACCCTTCCCCTCTCTGGGTGAGTCAACTGAACGTGCTCACCTTGGGACCTGCAAGAACCTGCAGAGCCAGCCCGTGTGCCTTCCCCCTTGCAGCAGTGGTGAGGTGTTTGCTTAGTTCAAAAGTGATGCCAGAAATAATACTTGCTACTGAGGAGGATCTTAGGATGATCAACTGTTAAACACTTCATGATCCACTTAAAATAATCCACTTTTATCTTTGTTTTTAAGTTTAGTAGTCTTTCTTTCCCCAAAAATATTTGGGGTCTTAGAATCTGTTGTTGACCTTCACACTGTGGCTAAATTTCATCTGTGGCCCCTTGCAGTCCATGGGAGATAACTTGAACTTGGTTTTGTATTCAGTAAGTCGTAGAAGAGTTGTTTTGGAATGATTTGCCAAATTGAATCAAGTCTTTGAAAAGGCACATAAATGCCTAAGCCTTTTTTGCGTGCAGTAACTGTGTGTAAGTCTGTACAACAGATGAACCTACAAAGTCTGCAGGAAAAATTTAGGGGCTTGATGAATGCTTCTTGTTATCCGTCCTTCGCTCTGCACTGTGAATTCCACCAACAACCTGAAAAAATACACACAGCAAGAGAGGAGCTCTGGCATCCAATATTATGTGATGCAGATAATTTAAGTAATTGCTATCACTACAGCTGGGGTGAAAGAAGCTGGATAAAACCAATGTGGCGCTTATTTAAACAAAATCTAGTCTATCTAATTGTCACCTTAGTATTGTGATCCCTGTTCTTTTTGTACCTCCTGTTTCTCAGTTTTGAGTGAATCATGTATTTAAGCTATTATATGCCTCTGAACATTGCTATAACCATATACTTATGTTGGCAAAGAAAGTCTTCAGCAGGACTATGAACTAAGTTGGTAATTCTTTTCTAGAAACGGCTACAAATTTCTGTACTGTTCCGCCCGTGCCATTGGGATGGCAGATATAACCAGAGGATACCTACACTGGGTGAATGACAAAGGAACAATTCTCCCCAGGGGCCCTCTCATGTTGTCCCCCAGCAGTTTGTTTTCTGCCTTTCATAGGTAAGCAGTGGGGTTTCGTACATCCGTTTCTTCTTTATCTCAGAGAAAGAAGCAGATTATAAAGATTTGACATGCTAATCATTACAGCTGTAACCAAACATTCCGCTGGGTGCTAGATTTGCTGCTGAGACTTGATGTACCTCTAGTGATCATCTATAAGATATTTGTTTTGTACAAATTTCACTTGCAGCATGCTTGTGTTTCTGCAGACACGTTAGAAGTGGCATCAGTCACAGCAGCTCATTTTCCATTTTCTTCATTCCTCTAGTCCATGACTGATTACTATTAGGTTCTGTTTATACTAGTACAATTTTGTCTTTTCAGGTATAGCTGCAAGTATCGTAGGGCTGTGCTACTACACAAGATAGAGGGGAAAGAAAAAAAGCTGGGGAATATAGACTAAGTGATACTAAGTGATCTTGCGACATTGGGAGTGCTCCAGACATGGCTACTTCAAAAACAATATGGAGTTAAGTTATGGTTCAACTCCATTGATCTTTTGAACCAGTCAGTCTGCCTGTTCTTGATGGGAAGAGCTAATAGTGGAAACATCTTTTTAGTTTTGCTTATTTTTTGGTAAAAGCAACTTGCTCCATGGCTAGCAATGACAGCAGCTTCCATTAAGATCACTAATAGGCCTTCTGCACTCTCTATCAGAGGCAGGAGTTCTAACAAGCTTTTGTGTTCTTGATTTGGTCTTCTGGTTCAGGTGGTCATCTACAATAAAAGCAGTTCACAAACTGCATTCACATCTGGGAATTTCATCCAGTTATTTACTTAGCATAGGCGTAGGTTATTCACCTATTTTTTACTATGGATGTTGGAAAACAGAGAATGTTTTATTGTCTCTTGTATCATTTTGGAAAACTACTCACCAATGTCTATATAACTACCAATGCTAGCAACAGGAAGCAATGGGAATGTAAATATCAGATAAATGGGGAAAGGAGGATACCCTCTATGAAATCCTGATTTAGAATTTGACTCTTGAAATTTTATTTTAGGGAAGTAATAGAAAAGAAGCCTGAAAAGTTCAAAATCGAGTGTTTGAATGATATCAAGAATTTGTTTGCTCCCAGTAAACAGCCTTTCTATGCTGCTTTTGGAAACAGGCCCAATGTAAGTCTGCCCCTTTCTAATTAAAGGGTTAAAATGCATGAAATACTTGGGAAGCAAAGGAAACAGGCTTTTCTTTTTGTGTCTGTTTGAATTTGAATAAGGAAATGGGACACTGGTGTTTTTATGGGTTTGGTCAAGAAAACTCACACGTAGATACTTTAAATAAGAGGTACAAGAACTGCTCATATAAAAAAAAAAGGTTATAAAGGTGTGTTAGTATTCTCAGGATTTTATTAAATATGTTCCACCTTTGCATATTCTTTTTCAGCATTTTGATAGCTTTATAAGCTAAGGATATTAATTCAGTGCTCCTCAGTCTTGAACCTGCTTTCCTACTGTACAGTTGCTGTATTTTTCTCTGTAGATCAATGCTATCATAATTGAGCTAGAGAGAGGGAGGGTATACCAAGAGGAATATTCTCACAAGAAATGGAATAGATTTTGTGCGTGTTTGTGGTCCCAGGCTTGGGAACAGGAATTAAGGGTTTGGGGGCAGGAGGAATGTTTTATTATGGTGTGTGTATGGGTAATTTTCTGCTTTGTTTTTTGGCTGTTTAGGGGACTTTTTTTTTTAAGAGGCAGTTTTACTGTACCTTTTTTGGATCAATCTTCAAGAAATAGTTTATTCTATCATGTTCAGTAAGGAAGTGTTGAAGCATGTGCTTTTGTTCATGCTTTTTGCAGGATGTATATGCCTACATGCAAGTGGGAGTTCCAGACTGCAGAATATTTACTGTGAATCCAAAGGGTGAATTGATCCAAGAACGGACTAAGGGAAACAAATCTTCGTAAGATCATTTTTGTTATTTCAGCTTAAGAAAGTATTTAGGAATGAGATTACAAAATAATTGCAGTTGTGACCATGATTTGATCTCCTGTTACATACAACATGTGAAAATCTTATTTGCCAGAGACTTACAGATTTGGATACTTAACTGAAACTTTTCAAAAAGAAAACTGTTGAAATAAAATTGCAATTGCTTCTGCAGTAGTGATGGTTTATTTGACTAAAGCTTTCTGGTCTAGACTTCTAAAGCTCCTTTTTGGCTATGGTTGAACAGTGACTAGACTGTAAATAATGGTCTTTCTTCTTTTTTAATATAGGTATTACAGACTAAGTGAGCTTGTGGAACATGTGTTCCCATTGCTTAATAAAGAACGGAATTCTGCATTTCCATGCCCAGAATTCAGCTCCTTTTGCTATTGGAGAGAGCCTCTTCCTGACCTTAACATGGATGACCTGGCCTGAAAAATACTTCTTACTTCGAGATGGAATTTCGTATTCAGCAACTCAACTTCAGTTTAAATGTGAAGAACTTTCTTAACAAAGATGCTAATTTATATACTGGTACCATAAGTCTTACTAAAGAAATCACTTTAACTCTGTTGGTTTAAAACAAAGAAAATGCAAAGTTACTGTCTATTTTTTTTGTGGAGGGTTTATTTGTTTGTTTGTTTGTTTCTTTATTGCTTGTCTTTATATACCTGTTCTAAGGCACTTGAGATTGGCCTGTCATTGATGGTCATGGTACCCAAGTGCTTCAGGGCAACTAAATGCTGAAGTAAACTATGACTTTGCATTTTCATCAATACAGACCTTATTGTAAACATAGAAATTTTTTTTTCGTATTAGTCTTAATAGTATATTTTCTAAAATGAAGCCAAAAAAAGCGTATGGAAACTGCCAAATAGAATGTCAGACCTATTAATAAGAAACGTGGTCTAATGTTCAGATGGGCAATTAGGCCATTTTTGAAAGGAGCTGGAACTTAAGACCAGTGTGCTCTTTCTTAGCTAAAGTACAGGAAATGTGTAAACATTACTTAGCCTGACGGACTCTGAAGACATAAAATCCCTCTTTAAATGTAAATATGCCTTTTGCCACACGTACAAGACTGTGCTTGTACAATTCACACTCAAAGCTAACTCTGCTTATTACTTTTTTTACATGAAATGCTTACACTATTTCATGAGCTTGTTAAAATGAAAGTTGTCTTCAGATACTTGTATGGCTTTTGTTGTTTTCAGGCTGCACTATGTCATGTTGAATCTCCATCGAGAAAAATCTTGAACATTTCTGTAAGAATTAGGGAGCTGGCATTTTTATTTCTATTTTGAACACAGAGGTGATGCATACATGTGTGTATCCTGTGTAGGCCAGTAAAACGTATGTACAGATTATATTCAGGGAATTGTAATAATGAAAAAATTATGTATTTAATTTTTTAATTGTCTACTGCAGGTCTTTCCAGAATTCCATATTGCAGGTTTTCAGTAGCTGGAAGGAAATGCAGCTCAATAGTAAGATTCCAGGTATGAGAATGGTTAAATGCTGCAGAGCAGAATATAACCTTTTTTTTTTCTTTTTTTTTTTCTTTTTGTTTTTTTTAAGTTTTGGGTTATTCATAAACATCATGCTGGTTATTCCTCAGGTTCAGATCAGAGCCTGCGAACAAATTGCATTCAGAGTCTAGTATTTATCAGCTGTAAAAGCAGCTAGTATTTCTCTCTCCCAAAAATACTTGAGGGCAAAGGTAGTTCTGCTTTTCAGGTTGAGTTAGTGCATTTAACCTCCTTCAGACAAATCTATGGTGAGCATGTATCCTACCACCAGCCCAGAGGGCTTAAGGACTATAGTCATTTAAACATGAATCCTGGGCTTTCTGGGCAGAGAGTCTTTTCTGTCACTCCTTAAGCAAGTTCCTGGGGCCATTAAAGATCCTTCCAGGGGCAACATCCAGAATTTCCACCAGGCTCCGGGGTGAGCTCAGCCCCGTGCACGGCTCCCAGTGGGAGCAGGGAAGTGTGAGTGATCTTTAGAAGGCATTTATATGGCTCCTTACTGCAGTGCCTGCACCAGGGATGCTCTTCTCAGAAACAGCTCGGGCCAGCCCTTCTGCTCCATCTTACCTAGGCTGAATGTAGGGAAGGAGCTCTCTTTGTTTCACTACCTGCAAAAGGGGACATTTAGAAGATTTTGCCCCCACGCCAGGAATGTTTTCTTTCCTCTGTCAGACTGAGTAGTGTTAACCCACAGTGCTGAGGTAGTGCCAGCTGACACTAGACAATTGGTGAACTGCTTGGGGGGATCATTTTTAGATCACTATATAAATGAAATTACTTTTTTTTTCCTCCCTTTATAAAACTCTAGTGTATTGCTGTGTTTATAAAACATTATATAAAGAGTGGGGACAAACAAAATCAACTTAGAATCTCTTTTTCAAAGCAGCAGTATGAGAGTGGGAAAGAAAACATACCCATCTGTCAGGGTGTGCAGTGCACCTCAGTGAATTGAAAGGCATCCTTGTTCTTGGACAGTGAGAACAACACTTTCTGTGACTGTTGCAGCAAATTCTTGGTCCTGTCGCCAATCTGCTCAGTGTTTACATGGATTTCACAGGATTCAACTCAAAGGAGATGTTGCTCTTGCTGCTTTTTTCTTTGTTTTTACTCTCAGAAGCTTACAAACATCATTCCATTTTTTTTTTCCTTTTCTTACCTTTTATTCCATAGATTTCATTAGAAACTGAAATTTTTGTGATCACCAAGTGCTTTGAATATCAACGGGGATTTGAGCTTTTAAGTCACTTAAATACTTTAAAATGAATAAATAAGAATCCAACACAATAAAGTATTTTAATTACAAGATGAAATATTCTAGCTAAAGATTCTATTTTACATAAAGGGAGTGAAGCTGCCTCTCCTAAACCAGTCCTTTGTGGATGTCAAAATTCTCTTAACTTATTCCTAGTGGCCCTGGTGTTACACAGGTTTGCTAAAAAAACCCCAACTATTCACTTCATGAAACCAGGATGGGTTGCCAAATAGGGCAGGCTGTTGCCAAGGTCTGGCTGTATCTTTCTTCATTGACTTTTTTACTTGGTTAATTTTTTTTCTTCACTTTCATCTTTTTAGATTGTCATAAAGATAAGCTGTGGAATTAAAAGAGGTGACTTGAATAAATGAGCAGTGTGGAAAAATAGTATCAGGTATATCTCCAAATGCATATAGTTTCAGCTGGTTTGAATTAGAATACAGGAGTTGTGTGGTCAGAGAGCTCCTCGTTCTGCTAACCTGTCACTTTGCGTTATAGGGATGTCCAAAAAGTTGCTTAGTTAAAAATTTTGCTTTTTTGCTCAGTAACAGCTACACTTTTGATATTTGTTTTTTGATAAAATGTAAAAGTGTTCTTGAATATTTGTGATACGAGTCGGGCAGGGGTTTTGTTTTGTTTTTCTAAATCTGGCTGGTATTTCAAGCTATTCAGATTGGTTGTTAACCCTCCTTAGGGACAGAGAGATGGGGGCACTGCACCTGTCATCATGTACCTATGTAATTTGGGCTGCTGGGCACTTTACTGACTCTAGAAAAGACATCTCGTTACTATCAAACCGTGGGCTTGTGCTGCAATATTAATATGAAGTGGGGTAAATAAGAATTATGCATTAGCCTGTCCTTTGCTACCTTTGTCGAGAGAAGTGGCCTGAAACTAATGTTTGAGAACAAGTTGTGCTATACTTATTTAAAATTAGCGCAAGCTGAATCATTCTTTCTGTGAAAGAGGAACTTCTAAGTGTGTGTGTGTCTGTAGGCACACGCACACCCCTGTTAAGACTGTGTTGTTGAAGATGCAGATCCTCTTAGCGTTGGAACCGTGTCAAAGGCTGAGTCAACGATACCTATCCGGGAATAAATATGGAACATTGCAATTCAAAACTTGTTAGTGACTTGGACATTGCCCATTTCAATAATGATTTAAAGATCAGTAACTTCAGTGGTACACATTTCTGGATTATTTTTTTCTTTTTAACTGTACCAAGCATGTTTGTACTTCAAAAGGTTGGGCTCTCATCCCTAAGAGTATACAATTGCATGTGCAATCTTGGCTCAAGTATCCTTGGCTTCTTGTCATCAGTATACTCCCTTTAAAACTTTTTTTTTTTTTCAACTGGAAAAGTTTTAACACTTGTGTCAACTCCATTATGGAACTTCTGAAGGACACTCTGAATCTGCTTATGGTAAAGACAAGAGAGATGAGATTTCATGTCAATATTTCATACAAGTCTTCTAGAAAATGCCGTCATATGAATGAGAGTTGTTTAAATGACTGTAACGCAAATTCATAATGAAACATCAAGAATACATAGTGAATTTGAGATGCCTTTAAAGTGTCACTTTTGCCTGAAGAAGTTTTAGTTTCCAAAGGTAAATTCTGCTGAATAGAATGGAATTGTGTTGGATATTTTTTACAGTGTTAATTACTTCCAGATGAAAGTTGAAATGTTGGTTTATTTTGAGGGTGGGAAAACTCTCTTCAATCATTTGTTTCATTTTTACGTTAAAGATGTGGAATACTTGATTGTTAAGCAACTCAATCACTAATAAGGTAGTGTGTTTAAAATTGTCAAATCTGTGATCATACCAATACAGTGGTTTTTGTTAAGACTGGACTATCTTGGGTACAGTGACCCACACTTCAGTGCAATGTTTATTGATGTTCAGAACAATGTTATCACAATAAACAAACTTAAACTAAAATTTTTCTTCACTCTGTACTTGGGAATTCCAATCTGGATTTGCTAATTTAGTAATTGCGGGCTTATTTAAACTGTATTTGTAAATACCTTTGAAAAGCAAAGGTGCAGTAGTAATACAGGGTATCAGGTAACAGATGCACGACCTGGCACTGCACGAGCTGCCTTGGAGAAAACCTCGCAGCGGCATAGCTTGAGCTCTTGTGAATCTGCCCTAATTTGGAGTTTTATCCTAATTCCATCCAAGTTTACTTTTTCCTTTCAAGGCAAAGAATATTGTCTTCCACGACAGCTGTTAAATTGCTTGAGGCAATTATTGTGAGACCATCGTGGAAAAGGGGCCTCAAGCTTCCAGCAGAAACTTACTCTTCCTAGTTTCCTACTAGTTTTGGTCAATGCAACTAACCCCCAGCTGCCTGCCTTAGGAGATCCAGCCGTTTCACTCACAGGTAACAGTCTGACAGGTCTGTGTGAAAGCGTGAATGACGTTGTGCCTCTTCATCCTCCTGCGGCGTGTCACTTGTGGTGCTGCCACCAGCAGCCACAGCGTTACCACCCGCTGCCGCAGCAGCAGACCCCCCACTGCTGGGGGGTTCCCCTGGCATCCTGCTCACACGCTGCTCCCTTCTCTTCACACCGAGGGCACCTCACAGCCCGCTCCCTTCACTGCCCGTCTTCGCCCCTGGGTCTCACCACTCGTTTGTGGTGTGCAGTGCGTGACTGTCAGCGCAAACACTAGAAGGATGGTGTGTCCTGTGTGTGCCGAATGTCCACATCTGTTGCAGAAGCATTTCTCCTGTGTCCAGCTTACCCTAATGGACTCCTACTGGAGTATTCTTGTTCTCGGTGCGTAGGTTTTTCTATCTTGGATGTGTGTAAAGAATAGAATCACCGCTTCTAGAATGAGAGTTTCCAAGAATGGGCTCTTTCCTGTCTGTGAGCACAAGGCCTTGCAGAAGGATCTGGATAGACTGGAGCACTGGGGCAATGATTAATGGCTGAAATTTAGCAAGTGGAAATGCCAGATCCTGCCCCTGGGATGGAGTAACGCTGAGCATAAGTGTAAATGGGAGAGGAGTGGCTGGAGAGCACTAGGGGGACCTGGGGGTGCTGGCCGGCAGCAGGCTCAGTACGAGCCAGCAGTGTGCCCTGGAAGTCGAGAGGGCAAACTCCATCCTGGGGCACATCAAACACAGCATCACCGGCCCATCAAGAGGTGATTATCACACTGCCTTCAGCTTTGGCGCGGCCTCACCTTGAGTGTTGTGTGCAGTTCTGGGCCTCACCTTTCAAAAGGGATGTGAAGGTCCTTGAATGCGTCCAGAGGAGGGCAGCAAAGCTGGTGAAAGAGCTGGAAGGAATGTCTCATTAGGAGCAGGTAAGGACTTTGGGCTTGTTTGGTTTGGAGACATAAGAGGCCAAGGGGTGACCTCATTGCTCTCTACAGCTTCCTGAGGAAAGGATGAGGAGAGGGAGGTGCTGATCTCTTCTCCCTGGGATACAGTGACAGGATGTGTGGGAATGGTTCAAAGCTGCACAGGGAAGGTGTAAACTGGACATCAGAAAGCATTTCTTTACTGGGAGGGTGGTCAAATACTGGAACAGGCTTTCTAGAGGGGTGGTCAATGCCCCAAGCCTGTTGGTGTTCAAGAGGTGTTTGGGCAATGCCCTTAATAACACCCTTTAGCTTTTGGTCAGCCCGGAGGCGGTCAGACAGTTGGACTCAAAGATCATTGTAGGTCACTCCCAACTGAAATACTCTACTCTTGGTCTACTCCATTCGCCACGAATCAGGGCACTGAATGAGCAACTAAGATGGGTAAGAACTGTTGGTAGAACTTCTGTGTACCACAAAGCCTACGGAACAGAGCTTGACACCGAATAAGCACTTAAAATACTCATGCAAGTGCGACTGAGAAGCCAGAAACTGCAGTTTTAAAGGTGGTGGAGGAGAGAGCAAACAATTTTGGCTTACAGTGCTGCTGTGTTCGCTGGAAAGCAGAGAGCATCAAGACCTCACACAACAGGTAAGCTTTATTTGGACATATCCGCAGTTGTTTTCCATCACACAGTTTTCTTCATGTTCCTGGATATTGCTCTTTCGCTCTAGACATGAATATACATATACACATGCACACATAAAGCATACTCTCAAATACGCTGGTCTTTCTTTGCTGAAAAATTAATGTTGGTTTTGTGTTTAACAATCAAGGTAGCAAAATGGATAAATGCCAAAACCTGCTCCTGTAGTAACACGTTACAAGATGTTCTTTGAAGTCTCCCATGCACAAAGAATGGGCAGAGCTGCTGTTCCGCGTCTCGTCTCCAGCCTGCGGGGTACGCTGCGGGAGGGTTGGTGCTGGCTCGCGCGCCGGTCTGTCTTGTGCTGCTGACAGGACACAGCCCCGGGTGTTCCCGGTAAGTGACACATGGAATTCTGTGCCGTTATTCTCCGGGAGCACCCAGCAGCCGAAGCTGCCTGCTGACCAGGCCTCAGCGGAGCGCGCGTTCCTCCCGGCTCCACGCTGAGGCAGGAAACACATTCATGGCTTTGCTGAAATAGATCCGTATCCGTCACTGGGCCGTAGCACAAGGACTTACTTATTCAGCAGATAAAACTCATTTCCCAATGCACAGTGTATCCCTCAGGAAACAATTCAGTCCCAGCTGGAATCTCCTCATTGCAGCTGGGGAGCCCTTCACCTTGCATTCCCAGTGCGTTTTTAAAGCCGCACTGGGAGATGGTGGGTATTTTGTTTCAAGTTGCTTTCCTATGCTTCCTACTTACAGCGCACTCTATTTCCTCGACTAGTTGTAGTTTTTCTTGACTGGCTGGTTGGTGGCACCCGGCTGACTGGAGCCCCTCAGCAGAACCACACAAAGCTGGTGCAGGTAACCTGGCGTACGTTGAAAGGCTACAGGGTGGAATGCCACCGAAAATCCTCACTGCTTTGAGTGGTCACTATAGAAATCTCTCCGCTGTCTCTGAAGCCTTACTAGGAAAATAAAATAATGAGGTAGGTTTTTTGTTGGTTTTTTTTAAACAATTTGTGGTGAAAACTGGCATTCCTGCTTTGCTCCAAGCTTTCCTGGGGATACAACTGCTTTGTATTGTTGTTATTTCCCCATCGCTGCTGTAGGATAGACTTCCCAGGTTTGGCCAGAGCAGAGTCTCTGGCCGTTGACAAGCCATCCGGCCTGCAAATGTTCTGCTGCCAATGGCCTGGCCGTGGGAATGTACCTGCCTCACGCGTGGTGCTGCCCTGGGGACTCTGCTGGTGTTGGTATTTGGACAGTCCCTGAGAAACCAAGCACCCTGCCTTCTGCCTAGCCAAGGGGCTCAATACACACCTCCGTACAGCTTCACCTGGTATGGTTTTGGTTTTCCTCCTGTTTTGCTGTGAAATGGGAGCACTTGGCACATCAGATACTGTTTTGCCTAAGACTCTGGCATTCCTCATAGCCTGCACTATAAAGCCACCTACAAGGTAGCACTGTGCTTTATGAAACAGGTGGCAATACCTGCCTTACAGCTCCCACCTACAAGATTTATGGGTTTTTTAAGGCTTTCTTGGTTCACAGATGCTTCCTATTTGAGCTTGTGGATGCTTCTGGTTGTGGTAGTCAAATCATCACCCCGCCACAGCGTGAAATGTTCCTTTCAGTGCCGGTATTTCCTCGTTCTGTTGTTGATTCCCATCAAAGATGTAAATGCTCAGTTGGTGGCTCCAGGGTATTCTGGAGCAGGGCTCTTGCTCCTTCCTGTGAGGCTGGGCTGTTCTGTAAGAGCAAACCCTCAGCAGGCCCATGAATGTGTCTGTGCTTCAGTCTCTTCCAGCTGCTGCTTTAATGAACGTTTTATCCAAGCAGATGCTGGAGCAGAGACTGGAACTCAGGTTCCCCCCTCTCTTTGCTATGTAGGGGCTACAGCATTGTGATCTTCCCAGCTGGGTGAATGCTCCACTTTGTAAACTCCAGGAAAATAACCTCATCAGGAGGAACCAAGCCACCTACCCTGATTACAGCAGTTAAGGAGAAGGTGGAAATTAAAGGTCAAGTCTATTTCAACAAAGGCAGGAATCTAAGACAGAGGTTCCTTGTCGAAGGTCGTAGCTTTAGCTACTGTGCTGCTAGAGACGGTGGATGGGAAACTACCCCTACGAGCTCTAAAAGGTGTCCTTAAAATACATCCCTGCAGTTGGGCCCTGCTGTGACATAGTTCAGGGAATGCTTTCTGCCTGTGGACAGATACCAGTTATGCTGCGTTTGGATGAGCCCTCATATTTTGGCAGCAGCAGACTCCGAGTACAAGGAGAAACTTTCTGGTAGAAGACGGCCCTGTCCCATTAGCAGAACCGGGCTTGTGAAGGTATGTGGGTTGGATTTAAAATCTACCAGTGGTTAGGTTAAGAATTAGATGATACAACTTTTGCAACTCTGGCACTGAGCTTGCACTGCTGATTCTTAAAAATGTCTCACTTGGAGGGGAAAAAGAAAAAAGAAAAAAAAAAAAGGTGGTGTTTGCCAGCTAGGTCTCCCTAAGCACTCAGCTCATTTTGTTTGTTTCCATGAGTCATTTTTAGAACAGGCAACAATAATCTAACAATACTTGAGTCACACGTAGTCTGGAGCCAACTTCTTAGAGAACACAGCTTTCTTGAGGAGACTGAAATATATCCTAAAAGGAAAAGTGCCTCTCTAGCCTTCTACAGAATAAGAAATTACTTTTTAAAAAACAAAAAAACCCACCCTAGTTGATGTAACTGGCTTTTGAAAACACAGAAAACAACCGTTCCTGTCTGTGCCTTCAATTTTGAGACCTAGAAAGGCACGGGACAGAAAGGGGCTGTTGATTTAGGACAAAGAAAAACCAAGCTCCCCTTGAAGAAGCAGGTGGCTGCTCACTGCACGCCGAGGCTCGCGCTCCAGCACCGCTCCCCACAAACGCAGAGGAGAGGAGACGGGGGTGGCTCCTTTACCGAGCTGTGAAGGGCAAGTTGACTGTACTCCTTTGGCTACTGAGCAGTAGTTTCTTACAGAAACAGCCTTCCTTCCTGCTACAAAATCCATCCAGTCCTGGCTTCTGCTTATCGGTAACACCCTCGTTGCTGAAAATCAGGTGCCAAGGGATCTCCCTAAAGCGGGTGCTTTAAGACCCCACTCACAACTTCCTTCTCGTGCTCACAACTGGGCACAATCCCCGCTGCCCGGGGACGGGCTCGGAGCTCCTCTGTGGAGAGCGAGCTCGTTGCGCCTGCTTTTCTCAGAAGCAGCTCAACTTCCAGGATGTGACAGTTTGTTGTGGGAAGGCCCCATCTCATCGCCTGGAAACAGGGTTATTAGGGGAGTATCTATTCCAAAACTAAGCAACAAAGGCGTGAGTCTTCATCTGACCTCCTCGGATGGGAAGGGCTTCAGCTAAACCGTGCTGTGCTGCCCAGAGCACAGGGAGTTCTGCCTTCACCTAAAGGAATTGTTTGTTCTGAGGCTACAAACAGCTGTTGGGGATTTTTAAGGAGGGAAATCTACTACATAAACTGCTATGATAAATACAACTCTATGTAGCGTGAATAGACTATTAAAATCAGTTTATATAACAATCTATAGGTGACAGCAGGATGGTGCTGCTCTCAGTAAAGCACGGCTGGATTTTTTTTCAGCCATGAAAGAGATGAAAATGCTAACTCAAAAGAGCCAAACATCGGTTTTGCTACCTCCACTGAGAAGTGGCTAGTATAAAAAGAGAACTAAAATACTGCTGCCCCTAATGTGTTATTTGTTTAAGCTAAGAAAGTTGTTTCATCCATATAAGCAGATGCTGAATATTAGAACAAACCTCACTGAAGAGCACTAATGCAGGAGGCTGTTACAACGAAGCCGTAGCACAGCTGGCTGGGCTGTGCAGTTGACAGTATTGGCTAATAAGACTATTTTCCTATATCAATGATTTTTCCTCTGATTTGTTTTCTACAATGCAACAAAGACAAAACTTCCTTTTTAATGCAAATACTGTAGGAGGGCCGGAAACAAACTTTGTAAATTTTCTTTAAACTTCAAAATTACTACTTTTTCTAGCTAAGCACAGATGATTTAGATTTTTCTGACCCGTTTTATTCATTTCAAGCACCAAGCTTTAATCTCAAGAGCATCATGCGTAACGGATCGTCTTTTTTTTACTGTATGAATTGAAAATAACTGTAATAATAATAACAACTCTTTCAGTAGTAGCAACTGCACCTTACACTCGCGTCTGCCCGGTGGGAAGCTGAGGGAAGGTAAGTCTCTCCCAGCACAGCTGCTTCCATTGGACTGGAATGAGTCGCTCATCTCTTAGCACTGTGTTTGGCCCTTAAAGTGAAAAAGAAAACTGATGCAGATAAGTATCATTTTGCTTTCCATCACCACGGTTAGCAATTGCTTTGAACAAATTGTTTATGCAAATGCAATTGACCCAACATATTATTAAATAACACAAGGACTAAGAAGCGATAACCACGTCCGATGCAACCTCACTTTCTCACCCCTGCTTTACTGAAAACATGAAAATAGCTGATCACAACTGTAAACTTCAGCCAAGATGTAAACTTTGATACGCTAGGGACGATGTGATAGATTAGGGAGAAGACTGCAAAGGCAATTTAATAGGGAATAGCGAGAGCACAGTGGAAAAGTATCTACTGAGAACGTATTTGTTCTTTAACATTTGTTCTGCTTGTACAAGTAAACAAGGGCTTGGGAAGCAGTTAATTTAGCTACAGAAACATCTCTTTTGTAGCTACCTCTGGAAACAGGGGACAAGGAAAAGGTCTCAGTATAGACTATAAACCCATCACTGAAATCAAATATATAAACTGAATATATTAAAGCTTTGAATTTTATTACACTTAATTTCTTCTGAATATCTTACCCTTCTCTCCTGTTCAAGGCAAACCTAAACATGAGAAATGGAAGGATAAAGGAGAACTCCACTAAACGTGGAGTACATTTCGTCAGAGTCTGTGTAGGCCAGTTTGCCTCCTGTTACGACGACGTTTACTTCATCTCCTGCTTTGAGGTGAAGAACAAGGTGGAACGTCCCAGGACCACCACAGGTCCGTTTCCCCGAGTAGGGTTTGTGATACTCCAGCAGTTCCCTTCTGTACCCAGCTGTGTGGAGCTGAGCCACGCTCGCATTGGAGACGGACAGCACCGCTTCTACGTACTCATCCCTCTCCGGGGCCAGCACAGCGGTGATCAGGTACCGCCCTTCATATGGAGATGTGAAAATGCCTGCCGAAGAGAGACAGACTGAGCTTTTCAGAGCTACTCCAAATGGAGAGACCTGATCGCTCTAAGCACGATGACAAACATACAGTGACGTGGGTTACCCATTGGTATGTACAGACAACTGTGACAAGGTCAGTCTGGGCAGGTGACCAACTGCTAGCAGCCATGAAGGCTGTTAGAGCCCACTGGTCCTCTTACCTACATAAGCAGGTCCTGTCTACATTTAGTAACCTCCTGGCCTAAGCAGCTGCCATGACTCAGAGTGGGGTGAAGAGGTAAGAGACACCCACGTGCTGTGCAAATCCCCGGTAGCTTAAGGCATGCTGAAGACCCTCAAGTGACAAAGAGGGGAAATTTAGATTAGACATTAGGAAGAAATTCTTTACTGTGAGGGTGGTGAGACATTGGAATAGGTTGCCCAGAGAAGTTGTGGATGTCCTATCCCTGGAAGTGTTCAAGGCCAGGCTGGATGGGGCTTTGAGCAACCTGGTCTAGTGGGAGGTGTCCCTGCCCATGGCAGGGGAGTTGGAACTCGATGATCTTTAAGGTCTCTTCCAACCCAAAACCATTCTATGATTCTATACTCTGCTTGAGAAGGAAGCAGCTGGCAGTTACCATTATTGGAGAGGCACCAATATTCATGTCACCTCCCTCCCTCCTCTCCCTGGGGTGACCCAGCTGCCTGAGCTACAGTGACGTGGGTTAGCAAGGAACCTCACCTGGCTACCTGGGCTCAGCTGGCCTGAGGTGGAGTGAGAAGCTCAACCCCAGAGGTAGGGGTGAGTATTACTGGGCAGCCGTGGAAAACCAGCAGTGGCAAAGTGCGTGCCTGTCCACATCCAGAGGAAGCTCTTACCCCGGTGTGTCTGGTTTCAACGGGCTTATTTTGTTTGTTCAGTCCGCCAGCGAGGCCTGAGGTAGCATCAAACACTGGTAACCCATACCACCTGCCCATGTGCCATCTCTGTGGGTCCCTTCTTTGGCCGTTACCTGTATTGGGGTTGTAATAGTCCCCGTCATTCACAAGCACTTTGTTAAAGTGAACCACGCCGACGTCGCTCGAGAAAGGCTTCTGCGTGAGCCCAGCAGAAAATGACACCAGAGAGGCCGCCGCAGCAGCAGCAGGTCCTAAAATGGGTAACAACATGAGTCAGAGTCGCATCAGGATGACAACACAGCCTCTCCCTGGCATGGTCTGTAATCCAGTGTCTCCGTTACTGCACATACTCCACTTGGACTAACTCTGTCACTTGAGAGATGCCAGAATTAGCAGAATACGTATTGCTGGCCCGGGTCCCAGGTGTCTCACCATAAAATTTACTGAGAACCATAAAATTCCCCCCTTGGCCACAGTCACCTCTCTCTTTTTTTTGTTTTTCTCCTTCTAAGGAAAAGCTACATGGCTTGTAAATGCTGGCAGCAGAAATCCTGCCACCCCTCAACTCAACAATGCTTCTGCCACGGACCTTCTTCAGGATTAAGGCTGCCCACGGACATCTCTGCTCTCTGAACCTATCACAATGGCAACAGGAGAGGTAAGGTGTGTAGCTCGTGACAGCTTTCCTACTCACGCTGAGAAACTGCCCACATCTTGGATCTCTTACCTTCACTGCTGAAGGGCAGTGGAAATAACTATAAGAAGTAACATTTTAGTATTAAAGCAAAGAGGACCATCGCCAGGGCTTTTCTCTCTTGCAATTCTCTTTTGGGCAACTTTTCACTCAATTTTTTCTTCTTTTGTCAACAGATCAAACAGACGCTTAGTTATTTTATAGTGGCTTTCTGCTTACTAGCTAAACGCTGCTGTTAGACAAAACACAGTCAGTTTGGACAACTGAGACAAACTTCTTCTTTTAACAGACTGGCTAAATGGCAAGTCTTCAGTGATCAACCACTTGTTAGTCCCGTTTTAGTTCCCTTCCCTCTGAACTCTTCCCCTAAGGCAGGAACACCACTAGAAGTAGTCAAGTCTTGTTGCTTTGGTTGGGCAATTCGGGAAACAACTACCACACTTAAAGTTGTCCTCAGTTGCTCTTTCTGTTCTATCCTGTTCAGGTTAGGATCCGTGTCTTCTCCATGCTGTTTCACCCTTGCTCCTTCTTCTGCCTTCCTCAAAATGTATGTTTGGTTTCTCTTCCTCTCAATCCGAGATGCTCATCAGCAACCAATGTTCAATTCAGATTATCTCCCTTAAAAACTGAAGTTTAAAAGTGACAAAACTTCATCTAAAATGTGGATATACAAATGCTCTGTTGTTGTTTTTTTTTCTCTGAATAACTTAGCATGGGAAGAGTGGGAGGGGAAGGCAAGGGGAAGACATGCCTGCAACTTCAGAAATGGCAAGTAACTACATTTGTTTCCCTCAGGGGCTAGTAACCAGCTGCCTCATGTATCTTTGTATCTCATGTAGATCTCATGTATCTCTCTCTGCTTATTTGGTATTTTGTCTCACAGTCAGAAAACAGACAGAAGCCCTTTTTCATGACTCCTACCTGCCGGTGCACCTGCAGGTGCTCCTGTGAGCTAAGATGAGGTTATCTGAAACGACCAAAATTAATTGCAGGAAGTCTACTTACTTAAACAGCTTCTGTAAAGCTCCACCACCTTAACACCACGCTACTTAGAGAAAGCATCTCTTTGTATTCTCAGCTTCACCTGAGATTCAAACCAACAGAAAACACACCTCAACTAACTTCTTGTTGGCTCACTTGGAAAGGTTCCTCTCCCCTGCAGCCATACTGCATAAACAGCAGAAACTATTTGCTGTCTGCCCAGGAACTCTGGCCTTTCTGTTTGCAGTAGCTACAATTCTGTCTGAGCTGGTGTCACCTGGATAAGGGAGCAACTCCTGCTCTGGCTCGCCAGGCTTCCTTCAACATTTTCCTGCAGTAATTGCTAGAATAGTTATTACAGTTTGAGGCTGAAGATGCTTCAGATCTGCAGCCAAGTTTAGCACATCATCTGAGTTTGTCCAAAGGAGAAATCTAAAAGCCCTCTAAATATTCAGTAGATCAGTTTAGTGGGCAATATATGGAGGCGCAGGAAAGATGCAACCTGTCTGTGCTCTCTTACCCTCCTCCCTGCTTCCAGCTGGAACTGTGCCTCTTCGAAGATTTCACAAGCTCTCAGCAGTGCTTTGGCAGAACCTTACAGAGAGGTGAACCACCTTCTCTTACACGTCCTCACTTGCAAAGACTCCTCTTCATGCAAAGACCAAAGTTCAGCTTCTCTAGGCAAGGTCCAGGCTTGGAAACTGCTTTCACTTAAGCAGTCAGTGTTGTGGAATTATAAAAATCAGGAAGAAATTTTTTAAAGCATTTAAAAGCTGGGAACCACATGCACAGCTCTGATGAAGAAACTGCCAGGCAGACAAAAAGTTTCACAAAAGATTCAACCAGAGTTTTTACAGCTTCTGGGGGAGGAAAAAAATCTTTGACTTTAGATGTATTCAAGAAAGCTTCACCTGAGATAGATAGATATGTATATACACATAAGCAGGATCAGGTATGCACGTTCATGGCAACCTGAGCTAGTATAATGCATTCTGAGGAGTCAAAAGACCACAGAAGATACATGGGTGGCCTTTATTAGGTTACGTCTACTTCCAGGCATCTGTTAGTTGTATTTCTGGTTCTTCACCTCTCTTTTGACTTCCCAGCACAGTTCATGCCTCCCACAGAGCCCGAAGGCCAGAAGGGGAAAAAGAAGAGGGGAAAAATCAAGCAAAACAAAACAGTGCACAGCACCAGCATTTTCTATCAAGATGAAAGAAAAAAAAAAAAAACAAAGTGTGATGATGCTGCTGACAATTACTCAGCAACTGGAATGAGGACTCTTCAAGAATCCAGACAAAAGAGATACCATATGTAGGTAATTCATTTGTCAGCATGCACTTATGACTCCTTTGCATATGGAAGGAGTAGGGAGGATATGTCATATTTTCTCTGCTTGGCCAATACAACTAAATCTAAATGAGGGCATAATGCATCATTTCAGGTGGAGCAAATGGGACACAAATATCAGCAATTTATCATCTACATGGCTTTTTTTTTAAAAAAAACTCTTCAGTTTGACCCTAACACATCTCATTTTCTGGAAAATCCTCTCTGCATATGGGATGGCCATGCAGCACCGCACTGCACTGATTTCCAAGAGCCAGCGCTCAACAAACTGGGCCCATTAGCTGTGCTCCAAGTCACAGAGTTTCTGATATGGATGATAACTCAGTGCATTACAAAGACAAAGCTACTTTTCTCCTGAGTCTGTTAGTAACAGCTCTTTGTGCTCTTACAACTCCTACCTTTCACGTCACAGCAAGAGACGGTTTGCCCTTGCACTTTCCTACCGCACCTTACACAACCAACCATCTCCCACCCCGTCCTTCAGCGTCCTTCTGTGAATTGTGCTGTTCGTTCACGCAGTGAGACACTGGACCAGGTTGTCCAGAGAAGTTGTGGATGCCACATCCCTGGAGGTGTTCAAGGCCAGGCTGGATGGGGCTTTGAGCAACCTGCTCTAGTGGGAGGTGTCCCTGCCCATGGCAGTGGGGTTAGAACTCAATGATCTTTAAGGTCCCTTCCAACTCTAACTATTCTATGATTCTACGAAACAGCAGCAAAGGACAACCACTGGTGCAACTGCGGGTGATCGCATGTTCTCTACCTCGAAGTCAGCAAAGAGGCTTTCCCCTGAGATGTGTACTAATGAGGATACTGCTCCCTGTCCAGTAATCAAAAGAAAGATCTAAGCATGCAGTGGAACACGTCACAAGCACGGCAGGGTAATCTATGTATTCAGTAAACTCTTTCTTCAAATCGAGGACCACCTACACAACATAAATCTTACATTACAATAAACTTCATGCCTTTAAATTTGAAATGTGTCCTACAGGCTGGCATCCTGGAGTCACATGGAAAAAGTAAAGATGGTCGAGTATCAGGTAAGTAAGAAGAATTAAAAAGCCCAAACCAAAATTAGCACTTTATCTGCATGGATACACACAGCAGCATTTGCACAGTGGCAGAGCTCACTAGCTCAGCTGTCTTCTTTATTACAGTTTCTTTTAGAGAGGAGTGATCACCCTCCCTTGGAGCTGCAGGGTTAAGGACACAAGCAGCACTGCAGACTGCATCAAGAGGGAGGGTGAGGAAGGCAATTTGTGCTTTCAGTGAGTTTTTTTTCACTGTGACCCTCTCTATGCTGATCAGAACGTCCAAATCCTCTCCTTGGCTCTGTCCTTGCCTAATTGTGTGACCTGGGATCTTACATGCATTTTCTCACCAGTTCCCAGATCAGTTCATCAGCCAATTCATTACTTCTGCCTCTGCAATTTTCTTTGCTCCAGCAAACAAAAATTCTCATAACCATAAAACTGCCATGCTGCAATAGCACTGGCTGCTGACGTTTCTTTAAATAACAATTGGTTCAATTCTTTCTGTATTAAAAGGGATTAGGTGGATGCACTTAGCTCCTGACGCTTAACTCACCTTTGTCACAAACTCCTTGCCTGTGAAAACAGAGTTAATATGTAATATTGTGCCTTACACTCTCTCATTAATACTTCTAAGTCCTTGAATATCTTTACCTACAACGTTATATTGTGAGATGCATGCAAACAGATAGCTAATTAATCTGAAGAACTCAAGCGATACTTTGGTATTGAAAGTATGCAAATCAGCCCCAGCATTCAAGAAGAGCACTAAAGTGGGATACTGGGAGCCCTCAACTTCTTCCTGAGCAGTGCTTTTATACAACAAAAGCTATTCAGAAACAGAAATGAAAGGGAGTACTCAGAAAGGCAATTTAATAGTACAAGCTTCTTATTTTAGGAATTACAGTACAAGAAGGTCTGATCCTCTTTCAGATTTGAACTCCAGTATCACAAAATGTAATGGGTGAAGACTGGCAAAGACATCATAAACTGTGGTCCTGCACGAATTAGGTATTAAGGATTCCTTGATGCCTTATTTAAGCATTAAGTTCCCCCTCCAATAAGCCAAAAATCTTCCCTTCTCCAGCTGCTAATTTCTACAACACTGTTAACTGCTGAATTCTGCCCCAGAATGCTCTCTCTTTGTTGTTTATAGGCAGATACTGACGATGAAGTACAGTGGATGTAAATGCTCTAACTTCACAGAAGTCTAATAGCTATTTGCACCATCCTTACCTCTCTGTTTTCTATGACTGTGCCTGCCATTGGGGTTTGCAAGGTATTTGGGGGGAAGTTACAGGACAGATCAGATTTAGATAGATCTTCAGGGACACAGATCAGGAAAAGAAACTCCTTGGTCCAGCCCAACTCCCTCTGGATCCCAAGGGTGATAACGTTTCTTTGCAATGTGTCCCACCAAGCAGCACATGCTGCCTGCCACACCCTGCCTTTTCAATACTTTTAACATCCACCCACTGTTTCACACAGTTTTAGCATAAACTTATTAAAATACTGCTGTCTATAAATGGCAATAGGCTGTACAAAGTGGAAGAAAACCCCCAGGAAATGCATTTATCACAGAAATCTAGACATCTATGTCGGCTTTGCTGGCATCAAGATAAACGAACGTTTCTTTACTTCTCATCCTCTTCCAAAAACCTCATCTAGTGCTGCTCATTCTTACCACCACAGTCCTCAAATGCAAAAAGACTGCTTTAAGGCTATGACAGATTTTTTAATTAGAAAGTATAAATACCAGAATTACAGTTTCATCTCTTGACAACTCTTTCTGTCAGTCCTCAGACCAGTCTTCAGGAGGTGTATCTGTGATTTTATTAGGGCCATCGAACTAAGGCCCAAGGGTAGGATTTTGGATGCCATAAAGCCCTAATGTTCTACTTTTCATATTTCCTCAAACAAATTTAGATGAAATCATTCTTCCTGAAGAGGGTGTGGGAATATTCGCTTTGATTGCGGATACTATTCCTCAGGGTTTGATAATATCTTGAGTGTGAGGTTGTAGGGCAGGCAGCACCCAATCAATGTATTTATCAAGGCCAACTAGAATGTCTCACACAAGATTTATACCTGTTTATCATACAAATCCATATTAAATTATGTGATATTAAATATTATAATTAATTAAAAAAACACCACCAAACCAAGACAACTGCATTTTGAATCTTTTTAAACTGTGGTTGTCAGTGGGAGCACTCCTGCTTTTACTGAAGTCAGGAACACAAACCCTCGAGATTCTAACAAAACCAGAAACTCCCCCCCCAAAGGAGGACCAACTCATGCACTACCTCAGATACTAACAGTGCTTCAAGATCTTAGTCTTGTCCTTATCCACATCTTGTTAAAGAAATATTGTCAGAAAGAAAGACATATTCTTTCATTTAAGAAGAAAAAAAGGTCAGCGCTGACATTTGCTAGGAAATAAGAAACCCTTTGTATTTTAAAAAAAAACACCAAAGTAAGTAACAATAACCCAAAATTAATTATTTTTCAAAACCTCAAAAACCTCATATTTTCAAAGGTTGGGGATTAAATTTTAAAGCTTAGGTATAGCAAAAATCTGTCAGATTTTCCTCACGGCTAAACTTAAATACCAAAAATCAACACTCTGTTCTCTCAACCGTGACTTTCCAGGGACTGAAATAAAGACTAAGTACCCATGTAAAGAATTTTAGGAAACAGCAGCCTTACCTTGTGAGTCTGTGGTAGGAGGAGATAACTTCGGATACCCTACAGAGGAAAAATATTATGTGTGACACAGTACACCATGGAATCATTTATGACTAAGTATCACTGCAGCATCCTAAAAAACATCCGCTGGTACCGAACAGCAACTTACCAAAATAGCTACCAAATAGCATCTCCTGTGAAATGTTCAATTATTGTTAAACTGGGGTGGTCACGGCAAAGAAAACCAAATTCTCACTACAATGTCCTAAATCCACTGGCAAGCACTACAGCAAGAAAAAAAATGAGTTTCCCTACCGGCAAAGGCTGCTGTAGTTACCAAGGATTTTACATCAGCCCTGTTGACCTCATGCTTTGTGCTGCCTTGGCAAAGGCAACAAAACTGGCACCGAATGCGTTTCCCCTACTTCTGTAGCCAGCTGGAGGCTGCAACAGCCCCTTCACAAATCATCACCACCATGAGCCCCATTCCCAGTGCCAAGAGCTGTTAACGGGCACCCACAAAAGGCTGCAAGGTGGCTGATAAAGTGCGACACATCTCAGTGTCACCCCTCTAGCAAGACCTGGCACGTCCATTGCACTTAGATGGGAGTGACTGACCATTATTTTGGTTCTCTCACCTGGTGCTCCAGCATACCCTTCAGCAATGGGCATGGTACTTTGACCAGCTTGACCATCCACGCTTCTAAGCCGCCCTCTTCCTGACATTAGAACAGTGCCAGGAGGCCCTGCCTCTCCAGTCTCCAAGATGATCCCGGTTGTTCCAGGCAGAAATGGCACAACTCCTGATCCTGGCAGTGCTGGGCGCGGAAGAGGTCTTGGCTGCGGTGGCTGGAAGGGGCTCCTCTGTCGTGGGGGTTGTATCCTTGGCCTCGATGGCAGCAGGGATATGCCAGGTTGGGGCTGCAGGGGTGGTCTTGGTGGCAAAGGCTGCCGTGGTACTTCTGGTCGTCCTTTGAAATGATGAAAGAAGAGGAAAGATACAAAATTATTCACCTAAAATAGCATATAAAATTGCGTATTTTTGTAAAAAGCTTTAAAATAAAACAGGACTCAATTTGAGGCCACCTCTCTCCTCAGACCCAAGACCACACTGGCAAAACTCCATTCCACTCTTGCAGTATTACAGAGTCCCCTCTTTCCCAGCCTGTGACACAGGGAAAGGAACGAAGACAGCCTGGAGAAGGGATAAGCAACAGTCAAATAACCTGTGAACAGTCACCCGCTGGTCCAGCTTTGTGTATCACACCTATTCCCACCGGTGCCTTCATCTCCGTCGCGTGCTCTCTCTCTACCTTCAGGTTACTTCTCCTGAACCCCTTCCCGCCCATCGCTCCCACTTTCAGCTCAACACCTAGCACAAGGCTGACCCTTTAGCACTACCATAAAGTATCCACAGCAAAAGCCTGAGTAAATGTACACTGACTTACAGATTATTTTTTGCCCTACTTTGAAAAGCAATGACCTTAACATTCCGAGTACTCCCATTACTAATATTTTCTGACAACGAAGGCAGAACCCTAGGATATAATCCACCAGAAAAAAGCCTTTATTGTTTGAAGAGAAGAGATACCATTAAAAGACTTTTCCAGTAGGGCAGCCAACATATATGACATCAGGGTTGAACAGCGCTGACACAGTTACATTTGTGTATCTGGTCCAGTTCTAAGCCCTTTATAGGAATTACGGCTTATTCATAAAAATGAAGTCCTAGATGACAAGACTGAAGCTGAATTACGTCTACATTAAGAACATGAATTTGCAGCTGTGTAGATTTTAGCACATGCAATGACAGCTTTTACACAGGATAATTAGAAATTCATTCTAAATTAAACATTAGCATTGGTTACTTTGGTTGCATTTTGAGACTAAAGCATGGTTTTGGGTGCAGGGATGGAAGTGAGTTTCTGGGGAAATGGACAAACATCCCCTTGAGAATTTATCTGATGCAAGTCATCACACCAGAGACGCTGCATCCACAGCGGAGACCACCGCTCTGAGATCACAGTATGAGAACGAAGCACTTCAGTTCATCACAGTCCAAAATCAGCCTGGAGAAATTCACCAGTGCCTAGGGCTAAACCGAATGGCTGTGCCTAGAAGCAGATGTGGTGCGAGTCTTCCCCTGGCTCTGTTGCACAGCTGGGGACCCCCAAGAGGGCCTTACACTGAGCCTTTGGGTGAGAGCTTACAACCAAGCCATGCAGGTATTGTCTGTGATGCACAGCTGAGGTCCAGATGGTGTCACTGGCAACCCACGTGCTGTTTCGTGACTACTTGACACCTGCACTTTACCCTTGTGAATCTCGTTTCTTGTTTTCAGTCCCAAAAAAAGTCCACATAAGCCTTCCAGAGTGCTGAGAGGCTGTATGAAGTCACACCACCTGCATTCATCTGCTAGACACGCCTGCTAGAAAAAACATAAATCTTCCCGAGCTTTGCTGTCTGACTTTAATTGTCATGAGAACTGAAACTCATATAAGCAATACACCACAAAGCTGGACTGAAGCTCGCTCAGTAACACTATCCACAAGGCAGAGGACTGAGGAGTGAAATGTCCACTTTATACAAATTAAAATTATCTTCATAAAAATCCCAGGATTTAAAAAAAAAAATCTTATAAAACTTAAAAAAAAAGGCTTAAAGTATCAAAGTGAACTGTTTAACAGAGTTATTAACTTAGTGAGACATCTTCTGTCCACAGTGGCACAGGTTTAGACCTTCAGCTGAAATCTTCAGATTAACCTCATTCAAAACACAAATTCACAAAATACTTTACCTTGGGATGCATGTACTTGCCATTTCTCTAGTCAATTAAGATAAGCTTTATTAAGACAACAACTTCGGCTGACACCGTGAAAATGAATGTATTTCTCTGCTTGCTTTTCTAAACCTTTAAATAACAATCAATGGCCCAAATCCTGTATCCTGTGCAAACCGCCATCAATGCACCAATGCTGCAATATTCAGAACTATCCAACTACATCTCCATAAAGCTAAACCTAAAACCCAACTTAAAGTGCCAGTAACCAGGGTGAGAGGGATCTGGTCTGCCATCTTTACCAACCTTTTTGGCCTCATCTACTGAGATGCATCATAGCAAGGCAAAGGACCAATAAATCACTAGACAAGGTGACAACACTGGAGCCACCCTATCCTGATGCTGAATTCTGTAACACGTGTTTTCAATTCACAAGGCAATGAGAAAATGATTGCCCAATGAAGGCTGGGGTGAATCTGGCTTTGCTAAGCAGTGACAAACCAGAAATCTTCCCCATCATCTTCCCATCCATCCAGGAAGGCAAAGAGCAGAGCTAAGAACAGTAACACTGCCCTCAGCAGCAGCATCCTTGCTGCTCTGGTTGTCATCACTGGTGTAAGTGACAACTCCGTCACCGTGTCAGACAACAGCTTCTGCTCTCAGATGCCCAAGCACAACTGAAACAGACGGAAACATTTCCCTCCTCGGTTGAAAATAAGAATGTTTTTGTTTCCCTCCTCCTCTTAAAAGTATTTTATTCTATTCAGTTTGTTCAGCAACGCAGCTTTAACCTGAAATTTCCGTCACTGAAGGAGGAATGATTTGCTGAGAAGGAAGACAAGCAGTGACCTGGATGCATGAGGCAGGGGGCTCTTTGGGGTACATCTGTTTCCAGTATTGTTCTGCCCTGACCAGGCTCTCCTTGGCCCCCAAAACACATGAAAACAAGGTGCATAAAACAAACTACTGAGTGAAGTACTGAACTCTGAGTACTAAAGTAGTAGTAAACTACTGAGTTTTTTCAGTGGTGCCCAGTGACAGGACAAGAGGTAATGGCCACAAACTTGAATACAGGAAGTATCCTCCTCATGGAGGAACTTCTTTACTTTGAGGGTGGCAGAGCCCTGGAACAGGCTGCCCAGAGAGGTGGTGGAGTCTCTGTCTCTAGAGACATTCAAAACTCACCTGGACACACTCCTGTGCAACCTGCTCTAGGTGGACCTGCTCTGGCAGGGGGTTGGACTAGATGATCTCCAGAGGTCCCTTCCAACCCCGTATCATTCTGTGATCCTGTGAGTAAAGGAATCTCTGACTGGACTCACAAGAAGCCAAAAAGACCTGACTTGAATTTTCTTATATAGATACCAAAGGGATTTAACAATGAAGGTGCATTTTGCATGAGCTCATAGGGATTTTAGAGGAATCAATCATATGACTCTCTCTTATTTGCACTATAACACTAAGATTTTATAATGCTCTTTATCGATGCTGTAATGTAGATCATATATTTGGTTTCTTAGACCGTAACTTCAGCAGACAACATTTAGCTGTTGCTTTCGAAATCCTGCTACAGAGACAATTACCAGAGGAATTGCAGTTCAGGTCAAATAACCGTAACCAAAGCAAACTGCAGTCCCAGCGTGGTATCTGGCTGCAAGACCACACTTCTGACTCCTGGAAAACTTCATGAATCTGTATGAATAGGCAGTAAGTTAAAAGAGACCACTAACGTCGCTTTCAGTTTTGTGCCATTTGAAGAGCAAACGTACCTGCAGAGATGCACAGAGCACAATGAGAACAACAAAGGGGGCAGTCACCATTTAAGATGGACAAAGAGCTGATGGATTACCTTGTCTTGGCAAGTATATGGTGTGTGGTCCCCCTTGAGCTCAGAGCAGACCACTGCCTACCCTCGCCACTCCCTTGTGTACAGGGAATGGCAGGATGCTGTGCTACTTTCACCAGAAATTATAACAAAATATGGGTCTGTTTCTGGGTCTGTACCCAACATACAATCATTCACTAAACTGGCCTGTTATTTGGACTGAGGCATTTCAAAAGCCCTAATAAAAAATTCAGAATAAAACACAGCCACATTCCCAAAATCATTTGACTTCGCTCAGGTTTACAGTTTCCTGGGCTTACCCTGTTTGATAAGATTTTTATATTGTATTTCTTGCAACATATCCTTGCCTTACTGCCCTCAACAACTGTTATTAGTAACAACTTGTTTCTGTTTTGGCCCTTCCAAATGACATCATTTGAATGCTACGATACGCTGGCAAATACTGCATAAGAAACTCAACACCTATCTACAGCTAGGGCTGAAAATCATCTTTTCAAATGATGTTGGTATCAGAGACGATGCTGTAGATCACGGACGTAAAAGCAGTTAAAGCCATACCCAATTCACATAACAAGGTTCCAAACTACTTCCAAAAAAGGCTCTTTTGCCAGAATACTACTGCAACTCCAGCCATCAAAGCTTAGTTGGACTGCTGTGTTATTGTAATTGGAAACATTTGGGGATTGAAGCGTGTGCTTCATGAATCCTTCACAGGCCAGAGGCACCCCAAGGCAGCGAGGGATGCTCAGAGCGCCTGCATCCCGGCACCCACTGCAGCATCCCTGCCTGGATCGTCGTCACCTGATGGTGGACGGAGAGCTCTGCCCTGAAACGGAGTAATGGTGTGGAAACCCAGGCACACTGAGGCTTTTTAAAGCTTTACAACCTTCCAACAGGGGCTGATAAACACAACTCGTGAGGCCGCTCCAACACCTGCTTTAAATAGCAGGAGTAAGATTACCGTATCTTGGACCTTTCTCCGATGTTGGCCCCTAGTGGAAATTTACTTTGGGCAAGACGGATGAGAAATAGGATTACATAGTTACATCATACTGCATTTTAATGGGGACTGGGTCCACTTTTTCAACATCTAGGGCCAAAGGTCCTAATGCTGTTGAAGTCTAGATTTCACCAAAAGAAATATCTGAGAATTACAGACCCCCTGCTTTCTCCCTCACTTTTTCCTTTAGAGGAGGAGAAAGGGTTTTTTTTTAATTTCACAAAAGAAGTTCTCATCTCAGGAGGATTTTTGTGTCAAACACTGCAATACATTTGGTTTAAAACAACTAAACACTCAGAAACAATGCATTTATCACAGGCTTTCAAGTCTCTGCCTTGGAGTAAGGATACTCTTCCCTGCAGAAATTACTTTGAGACCTTTCATGAAGCACAACTTGTCTATTCAAGCAAAAGTGCTCGTGGTCCCTCATCTTATCTTCCCTAGACACCATCAGCTGCAACAGCCCACAGGCTCTTCTCTCAGCACCTCTTCTTCTGGTTTAGGGCCCGTCACAGAAATCAGCCTCTCCTTTATCTCACACGTGCACAGAATTAAAACCAGAAGCATCAAGTAACTGAAGAGTGCAGTTTCAAAACAGTCTCCAATTCCTATGGTTTTACATCATGCTAACAGAAACAGGAACTCGGCTTCCTTCTGTACACTGTCTCTCAGACAAACAACCCATTGCTGTGATCTGGAGCAAGAACTTTGGAGGGAACCAAGTGGCATTTGGCAAGGTCTCTAAGCCTTCGCAGGTTCACCAACATGCTGAGGTTACCATTTCACAGCATTTTGAGCCAAAGGGAACCAATTTGTGCCTCTGCTTCTCAGCCACTCCAATGCAAACTTTAAACCACCTAAAGAGGTAGATTTGAGCTAACACGTTGGACTACCAGCAGAAGCAGCTGAGGTGGGAAAACACTGCCAGCTGTGGTGTGCACCTATTGCCAACTTGCCAACTACACTGTGAGAACACAATCTTCTGGGAGAGCTATGAAGCAGAAGTCTTATGTGGCCACACCAAGATATGCCAGAGCTTGTTTGCAAAAATCCCAAATCAAAGAGTTGGTGCTGAATTATAATCATTAACTCAGATTAAGAACAAAACTTACAGGGAATCTTTCTTAGCATAAATTTGAATTCCTTTGACTTCATTTTTCTCCATTTACTTTTCAGTTTCCCCCGAGGAATCAAGAATAATCTCACACAACAAAATACAGCAAAACAAAACAAAAAAATCAAATCAAATGAACTGGAATAAGACCCACTCATAATTATTACTTAAAACTCAGTTCAAACTCACTATCCAAAAATACTAGTTTTCCCACTGCCTTTATTCTGTCTCAAAGTAAACATGAAAGTGTGTCAGACTTTTTCTTTTTTTTTGAGAGAGAATACTTTTAAAAGCACTCAAAGTCCCCGATGGTGTTCTAGCGCAAAAGCCAAAATTAGAGTCACTGTAAAAACAAAGTAGAAATTGTGTAATATTAAATTTTTCCTCCCTTGTTTAGTTCCTCTATAAATGACTCAGAAAAGAAAGCCAGCCGAAAATCAAACAAAAAAAAATTAAAATGCAAAAAAACCCTTACTTGTGTCAGACTGAGATCTCAGCATGCCTTCAATGTCTGTGGTGATTTTGGAGACTTGACTGTGAAACTGTTGGACAGAATTTTTGAGGCCAGAAATATCCGTGGAATGAGATGCTATAGTTCCATTCATTTCACGGACGCAGTTCCATAAGCTGCTTATGTGCTTATTCAGACCTTCTTTTATCTTCTCCAAATTACCTGAGACAGAGTCCAGCTTGCCACAAACTTTTTCAACATGCGAGACTCTGCTCTCAACATCCGAAACGCCCTCCTGGATGCCTTGGGTCTTTTCTTTGCACTTGTTCAGATCATTCACAATATGGTCATTCAATTGTTCTAGTCTCTCTTTCACGTCACCACAGCAACTATCGCTGGGATGAGCAGTCTGATTTGCAAATGTCCTTTGCATTTGATCAATTTTTCGGAAGACACCTCGTTGTGTTTTTCTACAGGTAGAATTGACACCCAGAAGCTGCTCCTTGCAGCTATTCAAGCCATCTTGAAGGTTCTTCACATCTTTATCCATGACATTTAGACTATACCGGAATACACGTACATCTCTCTGCATTTTCTGGATATCACGTTGGTTACCCTTAATTAAGTTGAGTTTCTCATTAAGAGAGCTATTTAGAGACTGCAGGAGAACAGAGTTGTTCTCTGTTTTCAAAAGCAAGTGATTGTATTTGTTGTTACAATTTTCTAGCTCTTTCTGAAGGTTCTCTGTACCTTGTGGTGCAGACTGACATTTCTGCCCACAGAGGTGTTCAAGTGACAGTAATTTGTTCTTCACAAAATTCATCTCAGCTGTAAATTGCTCATTTGCAAATCCTGCGTCACTGGGCAAGATGGGCCCAGGATTAATATACATTCCATCCGGGTCTGTGGTATTAGCAATCTCTAAAATAGTGCCACCTAGCCTATCTTCTAGGGCACGTAGCTTTTGGTCAAACAAGTCTCTCAATTCATCTACCTCAGCAGCTATAGCATTGCGGAGAGTTTCCTCAACATAAAAGCAATGTTCTTCAGCATTTCGTTCTGTAACATTCATCCTTGCATCTAGCTCCTCCAACCTCTCACCAAGCATGTCTTCTAGATCTGGAGTTGACAATCGACTGATTTCATTATCTATTCTAACATTCAAGATCCTGTGTGCTTCCGCAACTCTGTCAATCTTCTTATCTAAATCTTTTATCTGTTGGTCAAAGTAATTTCTCTCACCTTCCTTGCAACAACTGGACTTGTTTGATGGAATCTGAGTTCGGAGAGAATTTATTTCCTTCCTCAAGTCATTCTCTTTTCCCCTTATAACATCAATTATTCCTGAACAGTTACCGTCATTGTCATCACACTGCTGCTGGATATCCTGTAGTTTGTATTCACAGGAGTTCTTCAGATCTGCCATTTTCTTTTCAAATCCTTCCAGTATTTCTTGTCTGAGGGACTCAAATTTTGAGTCTATATACTCCTGATATATATTGTCACTGGGCATTGTTATTGTAGGTCCTTGTGCTGCCTCCTGCAGTTGTTTTAATTGTCCTTCATAGCCTTTTACTTTTCCGTTCAGTTCCTCCAGCTTGTCGTTCCTCATCTTCAAGGCTTCTTTGACCTCAGCTAGCTCAGACTTTAAATCTTCCATTTCAAAATCAATAAAAGGGTCTTTCTGATCTTTATTGCTGTGGAGTCCAGGCAGATGAATACTGTCTGTGTCACCAACAACTGCGCTATCAGGCTCTGGGCGGTCATAAAGGTTGTTCAGCCAAGTGACCAACATCTTACTCGCATCTTCTTGGACAGTCAACTTCAGGTTTTCATTCACACCTGCCACAGAGGACTGAAGTTCAAGCACTGATCGTGTAAGTCTAAACAATTCATCCTCAAGAAACTGCATTTTCTTCTCATATGGTGGAGGTTCCGGCACTTCTGTTGGTTCTGCATCTGTTTTATGGAAATAAGAAAGTCTGGATGTAAATATTCCCAGTGGTATCTGTTTTAATCAACTGAGGCTAATTACACTTTTCTTTAAAGCCAAATAATGCTTTAAAATGCATAGTGCTTGTTCCCTTTTCTACTCTTGTTTTCACTAGTTTATAATTGAAATGTTATCAAAACCCTCCAAACTAAAAGTTTTAGCACATTGACCAATTCCTGCCAACATACTACATTGGCAATAAATAAATAAATAAATTAGCAAGCAGAACCCTGCTTCTTGTTCAGCAATGAATCTAAGCTACAGCATATATAACAGACCACTATGATCCATATATATCACAACACAATCACCTTAGGGCCACTGCATTTCCTATAACAATAATTTGGGAAGTGCTGCTCCTGAATAAACTGCAGGAAAAGCCGAAGTAATTTGTTATTTAGGCTAGAGGAGAATGAGAGTGATATTCTGAAAGATACCTGCAAACTGGTATTATTTTCCCACCACACAGTGTCTTCCATATAGATCCCCCACCTGCCAGTAGTTGAGTTTAACAGAAACCATAATGGTTCTTATACTTAAAAGACGAAACAAAAAAACAGACGTGATCATGCATACAAAAATTCAAACAAAAAGTTACCCAAGCCTTTCTTCACGACAGCTTTTGCTGGTGGTGTAGGACGACGAGCAGTGTTTGGCTTTTCTGCTGGGCCTTCTCTGCAGTCTTCCCCTTTGTACCCAGGACAACACCTCCATTCCAGCTCCGTTACCGTCTTATATGCAATTGTGTACCGAGGTCTGAAACTCGTTCGGTATCTGCCAAAACAGAAAGCATTTTCAATGGTCCACAACCTAATCTGCTAGTTAGATTAAACAAGAAATTTAACCAGATTTTTTAAAAATGGAAATCAGTTAATTTCATATATGCTTCATTTTCTCCTTCAAACATCAAATGAACAAATGTTTCTGTCTAGGTTTCAAAGTGACTTGCATACAACACAGTCATGCAAGGGAGAGCAAATACGGCCACAGCAACAAGGGTTTTGATGTATGAGCAGAGGGACAACGTGTTGTGGGAAGTGAAGGTTCTTCTCATCAGACACTGCTGACTTAACAGTGACCGCCACTGTATGACTCTGTAAGTTCAACACCTTTTTCCCCTACTTTTCCTCACAAACCCACCCACAGGGCTTGCTGGCAGCAACTCTTCTGGACATTGAAAAGCTTCAAAGTATCTGCTTTGTCCCACTTGTCTTCCCACAGTCTCCACTTAAGCCATTCCTCGGAATCCGTATGTACAGAGCAGTCAAAGGTAGGAGGGATATTCCAGGGAAGGACAAAATGCTGAAAGCATGAGTCAGATAAGGACATGAAAGAAGGAGCCAGATGAAAGGCTACGACCAACAAAGGAATCAACTCTTTTCTACTTCACTGCCCCAGTTAAGTTGAAAAAGATCTTGCAGAGAAAACTATGCACAATTTATGTACATACAACCTGAAGTTTCCGCGATTAATCACTCAAAAGTCAATAAATAGCAAACCGATTCTGGTTGTGCAACTTTCTTTAACCATAGATTCTTCCATAACTTTCCCTCAGTACGTGTACTGTGTGTTCAACTCCAGTCAGACACCATGGCATCCCACCAGACCCTAAGCAGAGGCCGTGACATTTTATAAAAACTAAAGCAATTCAAGGTGCAGTTTTTGGGTTGAGAGATGAGGAAAATAAATAAAACAGGGATTCATCACCTGAGCTCTGTAAATTGGCGTACTTGGAACATGTACTGCAATAGAAACAAAAAACTTACCCCAGTTTCTAACGTGAATTCCTCTCTCTGAATAAAACTAGTGTCATGCTATTAATCTCCTTATCACATTTTCAGAACTTTTTAAGATGATTTCAGATTAGAACAACAGTTAGCGTTCATTAATGAATGACAGACTCACTTCCCAGCTGAGGTGTTCCTAAAATAGCAATACTGCAGAAGAAATACAGGAGGGCAGTGAAGGACCCAGCAGGAGCTGGTAACAGATTTCATTCATAGCCTGGCTGGGTTCATAGGGAGTGTCATTTGGGACAGAGAGGACACCGTGCAGAATGGGCACCAGAAGCAGCCATGCTATCACAGAAATAAAAACCCAAAAAATATCAACTACACATTTCACTAAAGTAAACATTTTCTTGTATTACTATCCACAAGTAATTATTGTTTAACAATAATCAGTAATCAGCTACCAGATGGAAAGAGTTAAATCTTACACCAACTGTGAAACAGCTTCTATTGAAAGTCACAAAATAAGAGAGAAAAATAATTGCTGAAATAATTTTGTATTTTTTTACTCAGCATCTTCCACCTTCAGAGACATAATTTTAATATCACGTCCTGCATCTGATAGGCACTTGTCATTTTGGTAAGCTGCTTAGCAAACTTGGGGCGGGGACGCTGTTCAAAGTGTTAACTGCTAATTGTGAATTTGTTTATTTTCCAATCCTATCTTTCCCAGTTCGGCCACGATATATTCCAGTTTTTGCACTCAGGACATACTCTTATCTATAACCTCTCTTTTAAGGGGAAGAAGTTACTTTGACTCAAGACAATGTTATATCTTTCCAGCAACTTTTGGGCCAAAGAAGACTTTATTCTAATAGTCCTCTCCGGATTTCCTTCTCCTGGGAATCTCCCTTGGAAGGCAGGGGCAGGCTAGGCTCTAACTCTATTAGTGGCTTGTAACTGAAGTGGCTTCCTGGGGTTGTCAGCTTTTCAGGTTCTGACTTGAAGCACATAAACTCAAAGTAGGTTTCCAATCCTTTTTTGCTTTATATGAACACCATATATGAAACAGCCTCAGACTGTTTCACTCCAGCTAATCATTTCTTTTACAATTTTCACCCAAACATCTGCTGAATCCTGTTGACAAATGTAAACTACAGACATCCCCAAGGTCAAGTGCTTTAAAAATTAAATAGATGAGTGCAATGTCAAGGGCACCACCGGGAAGGACAACATCCTGGCCACCCAGCAACTGCCTTGTCCTTCTCCCTTATCTAAAGTATTAAAAAGTGTACGTAATTTGGGTTTGACTCCTTTCCTTCTAACGAGCCGCCAGAGTCAGAGGAATGACAGGATTAGGTAGATGCTTTAGTGTTTTGAAGTGGTCTGAGAGTCATTACAACCTCTCTCACAACCACCACATTACTGAACTGCAAACTTTGAACTTCCAGATCAATTTTCACATGCTGGGAAGGGTTGTACATACTTTTCTATTATTTCCATAAAACACTTCACTGCTCCAAGCTTTGTGTGTGTTCCTCTCTATGCTTTCAAGGCCAAAATCCTTCCTGAAAACTGCAGTATTTTTACTATCTTCAAACACCATTAAGATACATTTCTCAATTTTTTCCTAATAAAGTTTTAAGAATACAGCTGAAACAAATTTTATAAAAGGGTAAGAATAACTTTTATGCAAATTCTGTACTTCTTTGCTCAGATTACAGCACAAGGATTTTCCTTGCCCTGTTTCTGCCATTCCTATCATACTTTTGACAAGTCTCTCTTTGCATACTTTCTCTGTAATGGTGTTCATCAATGTGGACACCTTCAGATGACTTCAACATTCAGACAAAAATAAATCACAAGACAAAACAAATACAAAAGAACAACATAAACAAATTAAAAGAAACCAAGCTTAGTTTAGGATTTTTCATTCGGATAAATTTAAAACTTTTCCAAACTCCACACTGAAAATAAAAAATAAGCAAGTTTGACTTTTTTTTTTAATTATTTCATAGCTTCATGATCCCAATAGGCATAAAATGCTTTAATATGATTTAATACAAAAACGATTTGAGATGCAGAAGAATCCTCCCATTCTAAATAAACATTGTGTATCTACAACTTTTAAAATGTTGCAGCAGTCTATTCCTTACAAATTCTTGGGAGTCTGAGAGCTCAAGCAAATACATGAATTGGATCTGTTTTGATTTCGGCTATGGCACATCCAATACAGACTAACCTGAATCCTAAACCTCAATTCTCCTAGAGCAAAAATAAGCCAGAATCAAAATGCTTCAAAATCTGGATGTAGAACAACTTTCATATTTTAGATCTTGAGCTATGGTAATAAGATGGATGGCTCTGAAATTAAATTGGGATTTACTTACCGAGAACTATTGCTCCTCTATACCACCAGTCTAGTCCCACGTACTGCAGTAAGGCTCATCACGTAAGGCTGGGAACAGGAACTTACCCTAACACTTTCCTCATTTGAATCTAGTCACATAAAAGTTTCTTTAAAACCACAGTTTCATTGCTAGAGCTTCCCTACCAACGATCTGCTTCACACACAGTTGGGGAAGTTGTCCATGCAAGGAATGGTGTCACTGCTGGCATCATCCAGAGGCACTCGCAAATGAGAGTCACCAGCATGCATCCTGCTCAAGGGACTTTCTCAATCATACAACAAGTTTTTGAAAACCATAACTTTGCTCATTCGGTGGACTTCAGTGAAGGAGCTGGAGACTTCCAGGATTTTGCCAGAATATAACAGTCTAACAGCACAAACAGAATTATATTCTTGATTAAATTTCGAACAAAACAAACCATAACTTTCTGCTAGGGACAGCATCCTGACAATAATTCATGATTCTATGTATTTTAATGACATAGGACTGAGAGCTACCAGAATATACAAATCAGACATGCCTTTATTCGGCAGTATTTTGAATCCAACTGCTCACTCAAAGTCACAGCAAACATAAAACATACAAACACAAACGTACAAAACAGACAAAACGCACTCAGCTAGCCAGAGAGATGAAATGTGGCTTCTCTATGAAGCTGGGCAGAGTTACGTGGTTAGAACATAACATGCCCAAGTTTCACATCTTTTTATCTTGAATGTGTCAATCTTTACACAGTTACGCCGTGAGACAACTTGGTCAAAAGGGTTCACAAAAGTTTCTAAGTCTCTTAAAGAACTGAGGCTCTACTTTAATGCCTGTATATGCTGGAATGTAATTGAAAAACAGTAAAACATTAAATCTTCCTTCAGTTGACTTGGATCTCTGCTATTCAATTAGGTGTTAATAAACACAATTATTTTTACAAGTGTCTCAAACATATTAAAACAAAATATCTTATGTAGGTAAAAGTTACATGCAATACACCAGCCTAGTCTCACCCCATCCTCTTGTGGACTTCCAGCCCAAGACAATGGTCACATCCTTTTGGTAAATTGAGCTAAATACTACAAATGAAATCATTATTTGAGACAGCATGAATAGAAGGTGATTTCAACAGTCTCTAATCTTTCCTCCCGACAGAGAAAATAAGAACAGCTGGTTTTTAGGAATCCTTCCACAACAGACTTATAACTACCAATGCCTACTACCTTCACCATGAATTCAACATGCTGATCAAATGAGAAAACACATTCAGAACGCTAATGCAAAACTTCACTTTTTATATCTAAGTATTTCACAGCTGAAATAAAGTCATACTGTGTGGCAATAGCATTCAAATATTCCTCCTCTTTGAGAGAAAAGTATTTTCTTAGGAATATGCTTAATTAGAAATACATGTTTGCTGCAAATGCTAGACATTTTGACTAGGGAACGAGTTATAATTTTCTCATGGTGCTAAACCACAGAAGGAAGCAGTTAGCACTGATATTTGGAATGTCACCTAATAGCGATAAAACAAATCAGAAACATTTGGACGAAACTGGTGGGAAAACATATGGCTCTGTTCTGTAACTAGATATTAACATTCAACCTTTGGGAAATGCAAGGAGATAAGTGCCACCACATCCTCACTGTGAGGAAGGGACTGCAGAATCAGCATATGTTTCTACATAAGCAACGTGTAACATGTTTATTCTGAGCACAAAACTTCACAGTCGGTCCAAAATTCTGTAGTCATTGGAACAGGTCCCATAACTTCAGCAGCTTACAAATCATGGTCTTATTGAATAGAAGATAGCAAGTCTTCACTATTTAATGCTTTTACTGAATGTAGATCCATTCTTTGTAAATTATATAGCCTGCTCTTGCATGTCCCAGTTATCCAGATCTCCAATACATTGCAATGGGAGTGCTGAAGTAGCACAGATACCCCAAAAAATACTACTTAGAAGATATAATTAAATGCAACTATATTTTGACCAAGCATTTTTTATTTTGTAGGCTGCCAAGGCTTCCATTGAAAATACACATAAGTTGCCCATTCATACTACACGGTTACTTAAATAGAGCTAGTTGATCCCAAGTTTTCTGTTTCCCAAGAGTGCAGGCCTAATTGCAAGCCCTGCAGATGGTGGCAGAAGTCCTAGTTCCACTGAAGCCATGATGACTTTTAGTGATTGCCTGCAACAGTGATTTTTAGTACATGTGAATTTCAGGTGTCTACTGTGTAGGCTTGGATAGGCTCTAGTTGTCTGGTTTTCCATTACAGCCAACAGAAATATAGTCAATACAACCAGCAGAGTCACAACAGGGCTGCATTATTTACATCCAATTACCTAAACAACATGCTGGACACCACTAACTTGCATTTGAGTCACCACTCCTGCAGGTGCCTAAGCTCCCATTCATCCCTCTGTATGGCAGACAACTGAAGATAAGGTGAGTTGAATCCCACTTCTGGATTTTCTTCTTTTATAACTTTGCTACTACTTAGCAGCATTGGCAGCTGGCTTGTGTTCCAGCCCACAGATAAGCTTAATTTGAGAAAAATATGTCCTTACCAAGAGTTTATCCTAAGGCAATTACGGCAAGCGGTGAAAATATGTTTTGACAGGAATAGATTAGCCTACAGAAGTCTAGGTGTTCATTGAAAGCAAGCCGTGGAGTTGGCAATAAATCCCAATTATATGCTGCAGGAAAAATCTATTTAAAAAGAATCCTAGTGAACACCAAAATATTTTTTTTATTTTGATCTGGCATTAGAGACACTAAGCTGCTTCTTACAGATGGACTTAAAGTCTTATCTTTCCAACGCTACTCTTCCTTTAGCTGGCATTTTTGCTTTCCAAAGTTTATATGAAGGACGTCAGTACATGTGTTTGCAGACACTAGGGTCTGGGGAATTACTTCAAAAAAATGCAACTGACATTATGCACTAGCACAATGCCTGGCCCAGTCACAGCCATCTCAATCGAAATTCCCGAAAGGCCATGGTCAAGTCTTCACATAACATAATAATCAGGCTCTAATATACATTATCAAAAGCAAGCAGAGAGTGTTTCAAAATTCTTTGCATTGGGAAAGACACAATTTTGAGGCGCCCCTGTGGAATACATAAAGTTATGAAGACCTCCACTAGCACCTATTACCAAAGAGGCTCAGTTTCTCTGGGCTCGCACAGGTACGTAAGGGTGCTTTCAATGAAGTTTGCATTAATGTATAGCATGGCTGACATTTGCACCAGATCTATTCTGAGCTAAGTCCTGAATAAAAAGCTGCTACTGGTTGAGAGCATAAATCGGGGCTGAAACTGCGGGAAAGCAGAAGTCAAAGCACTGTGCATCTCCAGGAATGCAACTGCCTGATGTGTACGCAACCAAGAAATCCCCCATCCACGTCACTGCAAAGGGTGCTTTAATATCAGACTGCAAAAGCACTTTAATTTTACTAAATGTGTCATAAAATAGGGATGAGCATTAGAGACTAAGTACTTTTTCCAGTGTTCATTGTTTATTCTGTGCCTTCACAGCACCTGGAAAGCACGACTGCAGCAGAGATTGCCTTCTGTCTGGAAGAAATTGCCAGGGGGCAGAGACCTGGCACAGGTGACTTGAATTCCTCCCTCCTAATGCATATTGGCCCTCAGGATGGAGGAAGAAAAGTTGCTTTCCTCCACCCCTGAAGAACACTGTCCCCTCATCTATAGGTGCCAGGGAAGGAGCAGAGAATCATGGTGCCCAAATCAAGTCACTACAGCCTGGTCTCTCTTACGTAGTTCTCTTTAAATTGGTTCAATACATCCAAGGGAACCTGGTTGAACTTTCCTGCAGAGTTTAGGCTTTTTTCAATAAGAGGGGCAGAAGATTACAGGAACTGTTAGAATACAAAAATGTTAAACTCTTCTCAGACAACACCACAGGGTTTCATTTGTAGCTCCATTCAAATCTCCAGAAGTGCCATTGTTCATTACTTACACAGTGTATTTTGATGACACTCATCTCAGTTAGAATTCTTCTATCCAAAAAACTGAGATTCAAAACAAAACACTCTCTCGGGAAAGAAATGTTTCTTCTTCAGAAGAAACAACAAAGGGACTGCACACTCTGAAACACGCCCCCATGTCTCATACTAGTAATTTCTACTTCTTGTGTGTATATATCCATACACACACACATGTATTTATCTATCTGGCTGGCTAACTCTCTGTCAGCTGCCAATGATTTATTTGGAAAAAGTTGACCACTGAAGCCCAGTAGGAAATGCCCAAAAAATACTTGTCAGGTTTAAAATTTTAATACTCTTAATGTTCATGAATTACCACTCCTGAAAGCTAGGTTGGCATCCTCTTCTTACGAGCAGAAAAACCAACATATAACTTACAGGTACAGACAGTCTGTGGCAAGGCTCAAAGCAGAGCTTCGTTTTTGGGATTTACAATCTTGAATTATCTTACATGGTTGCTTCCTTCCATTTTGCCGCAAGATAAACCTATGCCAGTCAAGCACACGCTCACAGACCAACAATAAGCTACTAAAAATCCACTAAATAAAATAGGATAGGAGAACCCTGAAAATACAGTCCTTTCAAAAGGATTTCAGAAAAATTTTGTAGAGCAACACTGTGATGTAGTCTAACGGTGATGGGACAGGAGAGATTTTGCAACAGATAATGTATTAACAACATTTTCACCTGCCTCTTCCAGCAGCAGGGACCATGTTTCTCACCTTACAGCAGTGGAAAGGTCAAGTAAAGATGCAGAGAGCTTCTCTTGATAAAGCTGCCTGAGAAACTGAGCTCCAGTAGCATATATTCTGCTTCTCTGCCCATGAAATAAATTTATTTCTAGTATTATTCCAAGAAAGAGCTACTGCTGACAGATTACTTGAAAACATACACAGATAAAATAGATAACCAAGATCTTCACGAATGGAGGAGCTAACCTGGGGGATTAGCTGGGACCCAAACTTTCAGAATAAAATGCCGCATTGTTTTGAGAGCTGATACTTTTCAAGACACCAGGTCAAAAGTGAACCAGAGGGGTGAGGAAAGATGAAATGTGAATGCAAGAAAGAAGTCAGATGGGAGTAACAATCTGCAACATGTAAAATAGGCACTGCCCACTTTCTAATAGTGCAGAAGGTTCCTTGGTTATTTGGGTGATTTATGAAAAAATAGGTCTTAAAACAGGTCAGCAGTTCCCTAAAATTAACACTTTGTTGTTTTGGCCAGCAGTTTGGTGCTTAACAGAAGAGGCCCCGGACCTCCAGGTCACACATTTCTCAAGCCAGAAAAGCATTAAAAAAAAAAAAATCTAATTATTTATACTAATGTGAGCCGAGGAGCAGTTTGTGATTTTTGGTTTGTTTGTTTTTGTTTTTTAACTATTGCAACAGACTCGGAACGATGTGTGAAATGAAAATTCCCTGTCCGGTTCACAGAGAAGAAAGGCTCTGTTGCGATCAGTGCGTGGAGGCAGAGATGCACATTTCAGGCCCAGGGAGACAGCCAGGAAAGTTTACCACACGCAGCAGGGGCTCAAAGAGTTTCAAACAAGCACTCCAGGAAACTGCAGTACGTTCTGAAGTTTTTTAAGTTTCCTTGCTGTTTTCAATGCACAACCCCTTAGGCTAACCTCCCTATGCAGTCAGCTAGCTGGAGCCTGTACAAAGAAATTCTGCTTCACACAAAATACACTAAGTAGGGAAAAAAACCTCCTAAAGACCTTTCTAGATATTTGGAGGGGAAACATTAAACAGCCCTCACTTTCCCTTCAAGTTTTTGTGCATCCTGCAAGTTTGTCACATGAGATATGCATTGCTAGAAGCCAGTGGGACACACAGGCTCTGATCTGTGCTGACTTGTTTATCTACCCTGCCTGGCGCTGAGCACTCTGACACGGGTTTGTACGCTTCATTTCTAGTGACTGAGCAGTCTCAGAGAAAACTACTTTAGGGCTGTTGAAGGGTTGAAAACTACATGTGCATTTCCCACATATTCCTACACTGGGGCTGACGTGCTTCACCCAGGTCGCTCTGGGGCTGCCAGAAAATGGTAAATGGATGAAGCAATCTATCTTGAACTGGAAGTCTAAAGTGTTTTTTTCAGTAATAACATTTCCACATTTACTCAGCATTATTTTATTAATAAACACTGAATACTGCTTATTAAAACTGTGCGCTCTTCATAAGTATAGCCATCTATCCTGATATTTATGATTGCAGAAAACTAGCAGTAATAGTCTCTAAAGTTCTTTCAGTGTTTTGCCTTAAATCTTCATCTTGGCAATGATTAAAACCGTGATTAGTTTAGCAGCAGGCTTATTTACGGTCATTTGAAAGTATTAAATGACAAGAAGTTGGAAAATATTGCTCTGTGAGAGATTTGGAGAGGCTTGCTAATTTAGCTATTGATTCATTCATCATTTTCTTGACCATTTTCTAAGTACGCGCAACCTAGTGAAATAATGGGTTTGATTATTATACATTTATCATCAGTGTTGAAAAGCTCACACTAAATCACGAAATCCACTCCCCACCAGCTGAGGACAGGTGACCCAACTTGTTACACACTTGAGCACACAAACATCTTTACTCACATGAGCAGAATTAATGGGGGCTGGTACTTAAATTAGGGGATCAGATAAAACATCCTTTCTTCAAGCCCCTAAGCAACCTGATCTGACTTTGAAGCCGGCTCTGATGTTAGCTGGGGGCGACGGGGGGATTACATGACCTCCAGAGGTTCTTCCCACTCTAATTTTTTTTCCTATTTGATTTACTACCTCGCATGGGGAAGTCCCATTTGCCAGTTCTGTAGCAAAAATGAAAAGACAAAAAACGTCCCTCTGCCTCATCTGCTCCAGTTCACTTCAAACATTAAAATTAATATCTTACCAGTGAAAGAGGCTTTGCCCAAAAATGCTGATCCATAAACTTGAGCACCTATGCCACAGCCAGGTGTCCCAACATACTCTACAGCACAAGAGGCAAAACAAACAACTGGTGCAACATCCTACCCTGAAGCAGCTACGTTGACCGGAGGATGTCCAAGAGAAGCCACAGCCCTAAAGAACATGTAGGATCTAGCCAGAAGGGAAATGCATTTTACTTTTAGAAAAGCTTTTTAGAAAAACCAAAAACACTATTACTGACAAATTCCTAATAATGCTAATTAAGTTACTAAACCATTCATAAGAAAGCTAGGAAAGGAAATTCACAGCTAAAGGAGTAGGGAGGGGTCAGTTATTTATGAAGCAGTATTAAATTTCAAAACATACAAGTTCTTTTAAGTGGGTAAAAACACTAATATTTTTGTGTAAGTATCTTTCAGTCCAATGACCCACTAATAACAAAGTTCCTCCCTCTTTTGCTAGTCACAGTTTTAAGAAAAATAAATCAGGAGCCCCCCATACTTCAAAGGGAACATACTTCAAAGTGCCCTTCTGCTTTTTCTTTCTACTCCCTCTCTTCCTATCTCTTAAGCAGCCACACTTCAACTCACATTTATCCTTGACACCTTTATCAGCCAAAGCATTCACTAACTTTTCAGTGAGGAAATGCACTATTGAGCCCAAATACCTATAAAACATTAAACAATGAAGTGTAATAATTTCCTGAATTTCAACTCAACATTTCAGGAAATAACCCTGCAGGCAAACTGAAATTACAGTTAGCACTCCTAGAAGCACAGTCTTTCCAACAGTGGTGGTTTGGTTTTTTTTTTCAGACAAATGATATTTTAATGGGTCTAAAGGGTAGATAAAAAGGATTCAAGCATTCTTAAGATTTTTAGGCTTAATCACCAAAGTTCCTATTTCTAAAACAAAAATGAATTAAAAAAAAAAAAGAGTGCTGACTATAATCCATATCTGAAATACACATTCTTTTATATGTGAAGAACATGTGGAATTCAGGAGTACACTGTATGTTTAAGGCGATGAAACACTCTTACATAAAATGCAATGAGCTATTTAAGTAATTGTTATGCATAACCTAGACTGTACCTAAACACTAGAAGGGCTCTTTAAACCTCGTCTTAAACTAATTTAAATCAATAGTAAATCCACTGACTGACAAAAAAAACCAACCTAATAGTACTTAAGTACTAATAAACCCTGTACATCTATGATACCGTTAACAAACGCTTTGTTTGATTTGGATCTCACTGTCCCCACTATCTGTAGCAGAATGAGCTCTTAGATGAACCACGGGTATCAGGAGGAGACTACAGAGGGACTGTAGTTTATCCTGATGAATATCTGCTATTGAGTTCATTTTTAACTTCTCTATGTAAGCGTACAAAGGAAAAAAGAGAACAATTTCAGAAAAGCCCTCACAGTCATTTCTTTGTTGCTTTTATAGCTCTTTCCTGTCCTATTTTTGTCAACATTAGCTAACAAACATATACAAATACATTTTGGTATTCAGACCACTACTCCTTCTGAATTAAACAATACTTTTCAGAGGAATTAAGTTACTCCTGTTTACAGGGGGCTGCAGGATTTGAACCCTGAATTTCAAACACTTTGGATTAGTTCCTTTATTACACTGCCACTAAAAGAATGTGTGTACCAGCAACAGACAGAAAAATAAAAGTCACAGCCTACAAGCAGAGATTTTGCACACAATAACATTTCAAGGTTTTGATATTCCAGCTGCTTTCAGTGTTAATCTGCTGGTGCTGCAATAGGTACTTATAATATTTTATGTTAAGAAGAAGGAATTGTTTTGCAGTTGCCATCAGGGTTATGAAGAAAATAACAGTTATGTTCACCAAAGAAAGTCAAATTGAGGAAACAAAGGCTTATGATAAGTATCTAATTCCATTCTAAAAGAACAAAAAAACCCCATGAGATTGGCCACAGCAGGCGAGACCAAATGTCTGTTTAGCCCTATATTCTCTCTGACAGCAGCCAACTCCAGATGTTCAGAAGAAGCGCAAGGACAGACGATGCCATTACACTGAACCACAGAGTAATCTGGAAGGGATGGGACTTTTGGAGGTCACCCAGTCCTGCCCCCTGCTCAAGCTGGGCTTCCCCATCTGACTCCTGCCAAAGATCTCACCCGCTCAAGCAGTTCGTGGTTAAGGAATTTCCTGAGCTAGAAGCAATGCCTTTGCACTTTCTTCATTATCTGCTAGCAGATAGTCTAAGAAAATCCTAATTTACCACCTCTGAAATGCCTTATCTTAATGCTCGGTGATTTATGTGTTCAAAGAGCGCAGCTTCAACCCCTCCTCACTCCTCCCTAGCTCCGCTACAGAGACGCCACAGGACAGAGGGCACACCCCATTACACAGCCCATAAGCTCAGTCAGAAGTCCAAAATCGCCAGTTCTACACTCCAAAGAGAAACAAGGGAAATTACACAAGACGGTGTTACTCAGCTGCCTGCAGCCTTTGTTATTTCCCTCAAATTCCAGTGCTTATATATTCCAATAGAGAAAAGCTCATTTTTTTTTAACAAAAGTAGCAATCCAAACAAACAGCAAAGAGTGAATTCGAATGCCAGACGCCCAGCACCTATTTTCACAGGCGCCAGGGCGGCAGCGTCACCGATGTCCGCAGTCTATTTCAGTAGCACCCCAAAGCCAGCAGTACCAGTCACATCCTCAAGGTTCCACATCAAAATGAATCCTCACCACCACCTCAGTCCAACTCTGAGCCTAATCCCTTGAAAATCTATGCGTGTCTTTCCACTGACTTCTGGGGGAGGTGAAATGGTTTCAGAGAGTGCTTAACACCTACAGCTTTCAAACGAGAGCGTGCAAATACTACTGCTTTTCAAGTGGGGAAATTGACGAAGGGAGATGTGCCTGAAATTAGCCAGAAGATGAGATACAGCTGTTCCCTGACTAGTTACCTGCAAGGCTCACACAGCCTTGCTACACCACCCTGTGCTGTAGGCGGCCACTCTACAGACAACCAGGCGGTCACACGCAGTCGCACGAAGCTTAAAATCAAACAAATAACTTCGTATTGTGCCCTGTAAAAACCTCTGCGCTGGCTGCTCTCCTTGCTGGACAACCGACAGCGTTCCGCAGACTGTAAATGGCCGACGTTCCTGGCTCGCCCTCGCCCTTACACACGCATCCAGCCACACACACGGCAACCACAAAACCGGTTCTGAGTGCCGCTGTACCCCGGCAAAATCCGGATCGGGGTGCGTGGGTGCGCTCCTGGCAGGTGCTTGGTGCTCCCGCCGCCCACGGGAAACCGCCTGCGTGCTCACCGCCTCCCCGCACACCTTGCGGGGCGTCGGGGCGTGCCAGGTCGGGGTGTCGAGGCCGGCCAACGCGGGGTGACGAGGCGTGCCAGCCGCCGGGCAAGCAGGCGGGCCAGCGCGGCTCCCTTTCCAGCTCTGCGGGCCGGCTGTGCGGACCAACAACGCGCTCAATCTGGCTCTAATTAGCTCCCGGCAGCCTTATGTTTGCAATGAGAGGGAGCGCTTTGTTCGGGGAACGCTGGGGGACCAGAAGGCGCCCTCCCGCCTCGGCCCTAGAGGATTTTTGGGGTGCCGGGACCGGCCCGAGCGCAGCGGCGGCCACCGGCTGCTCCGGCGGGGCTCGGCAGGGGGTGGCCAAAGCCCTTCCCTTCCCCAGGTCGCCTCTTCGGCTACTTACACCGGGGTGGGCTGGCAGGGGAACTGGTTCCAGGCGCACTTGTACTGGGCCTGGACGTAGCTCTCCGTCCCGTCCAGCACCGAGCAGCTCACGTTCTTGTTCACTATGTAGGCGCACCAGTTCCTGAGGGAAGGGAGAAGACAACGGCCGTCAGGGACGGGCAGCGGCATGAGGGAACCCACACACCGCCCCAGCCCGCCCGCCCCGGCTGCCCCAGCCCGCCTCAGCCCGCCCCGGCTCGCCCCGCCGCCGGGCAGCGGCCCCGCAGCCCCCCTGCGGGGCGGGCGGTACTCACTTGCTGCGGGAGCCCGGCCGGGTGTAGCGCAGGTGCGGGGTGGCGTGGCTGAGCCCGGCGCCCAGGGCGAGGAGGAGCGGCAGCGCCCAGCCCGAGGGGGCCGCGGACCCCGGGCACAGCTCCATGGGGCGACGGGGCAGCGGCGGCGGCGGGCGAGCGGGGAGGGCCGGTGCCTCTCCGCGGGTTCCCTCCGTCCGTCTGTCCCTCCGTCCGTCC
>JAHREE010000073.1:12450420-12550679 GCA_033628505.1 Tringa tobata | reverse complement strand
GCCTAGGTTGGAAGGGACCTTTAAGATCATTGAGTCCAACCATAAACCTAACACTGCCAAGCCCACCACTAAACCATGTCCCCCAGCACCACGTCTACCCGTCTTTTAAATACCTCCAGGGATGGTGACTTCCCTGGGCAGCCTTTTCCAATGTTTGATAACCACTTCTGTGAAGAAATTTTTTGTAATATCTATCCCTGGCTCAACTTGAGGCCATTTCCGTTCATCCTATTACTTGTTATTTGGGAGAAGAGACCGACCCCCACCTCGCTACAACCTCCTTTCAGGTAGTTGTAGAGAGTGATACAGTATCCCTTCAGCCTCCTTTTCTCCAGGCTGAACAACCCCAGTTCCTTCAGCCACTTCTCATGAGACTTGTTTTCTAGACCCTTCACCAGCTTCGTTGCCCTTCTCTGGACGTGCTCCACAGAGAGCGGTGCTTGGGTGGAGAAGAGGTTGGGTGAGAGATTTGGGAGCAGTGCTTGCTGCCGCTGCTGAGCCTGACCAGTCCCAGCCCTGCCCACGTGCTCCCAGGTCTCCTGTGGCCACTGGAGACAGGATAGCAGCCACTCGGGCATTCTAGGTCTCATATGGAGGCAAAGCAGGAAGCAGGGCTGGGCCCTTCCTTCTGCTGTGGGCAGACTCTTGCCTGAGCTGAACCTGGACCTCACCGTCTGCCCAACCTGCTGAAACAGGCAGGTTTCGTCTGCCGGTCTCACAGTCGGTCTCACCCAACAGCTTGACTTGGCCTCAGAGTCTGACAGAAAAATAAGCTTTAAATGCTGAGGTCAAAATCGTGCTTTCAGGCTGCTTTTTAGTAATTGCTTCACTGGAAGCATACGCCAAAGGTTTCTGCCCCCAAGATAAATGTGTTCCGTTACAGATGCGTAGGAACACTTTGCTGGTGATAAGTAGCAATGGGAAAATGTGAGATTATTACTGTTCACCTTTCACTTCAAAAAATGGCACCCTCTTAATGTTCTGCAGCTGCTTTGGAGAGCGTAGCACCTCACTGTCTAAGAAATTATGCTTCAGGCAAAGGTTAAACAATTTGCTGTGCCACTGTTTACATTTGCAGGAGTGTGCCATTCCAGCATCATTATTTGAGCTGGCGAAATTGTTTGGAGTTTCTCCAGCCTGAAGAAAGCAAAACTACAGATCAGTCCCTAAAAACCAATGAAGAAGGCTCTTTCTTCCTTTTTCCCCTCCTCATCCAGTCAAGGAACTTGTGAAGTTGGTCTTTTTCCAAAAGTGATGAGCCACATGGAAGATCTGTACATTGTCCCACAAACGGAAAGTCATTAAGTCATGAAAGACTGAGGTCATGCCCGTCTTGAGAGTGACTGCATAGTACAAAAATTAATAGGCTGATTTAAACGAAATGAACATGAAGCAACAGTATGTTTCCATAGGCAAAACACTGACCTTATACCTTGGTGAAGGGAGGTAAAGCAGATGTCACCTGATTTGCCATGAGGGCACCTTTCTAACTTGCAAACCGCAGGCTCGATTGCGTGATCAAACACAGCTCGGGGCACTGTTAGAAGGAAAGTCATTATAGCCTTTCGCTTACCCCATGGATATGGCAGATAATGAGTCAGGAGTTGCCTGTAACTGCAGGATTCTGTCCTTGGAAAAATACTTGTTCACTCAAGAACAGCGCAAGAAAGTCTCCTGTTTTTTGATGTAGAGGAATTGTCCCTTCACTGTCTGGATCAAGGGCTTTGTAAATATTACGAAACAGGACTTTGATAGTATTTGCTGCCACTACTTTAAAAGGGTACGTGAGACTTCTTCCACTGCAAAGCACAGTGTATTTTTGAGTTTGTTTCATTTAAAATAAACCATAACAACGAAAAACAAAGTCCTGCAGGACCATTCGCTTCTCCTCGCTGAAACCAGAGCTCTGTGGGAACTTGAATGTAAGCGCTCTTGCAGGGAGTGAAGTTTTATGTGTGGCTGCGTGATGGCTCAGTACGGATTAACAGCAGAGGATGACTTGTGCTGAGAAGTATTGAGCTGAGCAGAAACGGACGAATCTGGGCAGATGCACAGAGTTGACCTCAACTCCTCTGATATTCACACTGGGCCTATGATATCAGCTGATTCAACAACAACCAGAACAGAAACTGGGCTCTGCCAGGAGAATCTTCAGCTCAGGTGCACACTGAACATGTGGTCCAAGCTCTGCTCATGGCTGCATTTTTTCTAAGGGTGTAACTAGTTTTATTTCAGAGTGTAAGTATGAAGTTTAATAGTGCTCTCAAGGAGACAGCAATGCTCACACTGTATTTTTCTGTGCTATATCCTGTCATCTCTGAAATTCACAGAAATCCCAAGACAGATGACTCTTGCAGTGCATGGAAAGCATCCCTCCACCCCTCCCTCCAAATGGAGCGTGTAGTCTACGAGTGCACTGAGGAGAGCTTCGATGACTGGCGAGGTCAGTACATGCATTGTTGGGAGATGGAGATCACAGGCGTGAGTCCATAAACCCTTTAAAACTGTTTAAAAGTTCTTGTTTCTTTACTGAGCAGTCTGAGTGCGTTTTCAGCACGAAGATCAACTGCAGTTTCATACTTCCTAACAGGATAATGATGGGGAAACAGCTAAGGTCACATGTAAGGGTCTGCCAGAGAGAGAAAGGTGCACAGCATGGACAGGCAGAATAAATAGCAGAAAGATTCTCAGAGTATTTACTGCAGAACTCCAAGACAGAAATTGGTCTTTAATAGTGTGGTGCATGGAGAGGAAATGGTCTTCTCCCTGCAGTTTACCCTCTCTTATGTATCAGCTCTTTCTGAAGATTTCAGCAATAAATTGCTTTGTGAATTCTGGATTCCTTTTCTTCAGGTTCATCGCCTCAAAAAGCCATAATAACCTAAGGTGAGTGTTTTTTAGAGAGCTGTTTATATCCCCTTGACACTTCTCTTTAATAAAAAAGCGCTCTCGTCTACAAATATTGTCTGTGCTGCAGAAGATCTCTCAGGTACTCCTCACCTGGCCATCAGATGTGAGAAGCTACAGCTGTGCATAGTCTGGCTTTACATTTGGCATGGTATTAACTCCGTCAGTGAGTCAAAGCAGGTCACAGTGTCCCTCTTGAAGATGAAACCAGTATTAGGGAACAAAGAGAAGTTTGAGAGGAAGCTATAGGAAATGCCAAGCTAACAGAGGAAGGCTTGGATTGAGTTGTATGACGCATGTTGGTTTGGAAATACGCAGGAAAAGCAGTCTGTGGGGAAAGAGGAGTTTGAATACTGCTTTGCAGAGACATGATACAGACCTGTCCCATTCATTTGGCCTGGTGTGTATGTCACTACATAGTAATCTTAACATTATTCTGATTTGAGTCCGGGATTGGTGCCCTCCAGATTCTCCCCTCTCAGATCACATTATTCCCCACTGCAAGAATCAGGTTTCAATTTGGAAAATTTTATGTGTAATCACTTCTCTAAAGTCATCCAGACACATATTTAGCTGTGAATGTTTAATGACAATTAATGGTTGAATGAGAATTAAATAATAGATGCTAATAAAATTGCTATTTATAAACACGTTAACTTAAAGAAATAATCCAAGCCCTAGTCAGGAGTGAATAAGTAAACAAAAAAAGGGAGAGCAAAAGATTTTGGTTTCCTTTTTGCTGGAGAGCCACCTTGGAGGGCCATAGCAATTCACAACTATGAAGATTTTGTTAATTCCACAAAAAAGATCTAAAGCAAAAAAGGTCTAAATGTCAAAGCTGCCACTCCAGCAGCTTTGGAGTATGCAGAGAAATAGCCAGTGTGGTCCTGACCAGTGCTCAGGCCACATCTTCACCTAGTTGAGATGCCATATTTACCTATCTAGGCGCTGACAGTGTGGTGTCATATGGGCTCTGCAGAGCAGACTTGGGGATATTTCAGTGCGTGGGTGGGCAACCTGGCGACCCTAGCCCTTCTTGGTGTTATTTCCTTCTCGAGGGACAACATTTGTGCTAAGTTTGCTTATTTAAACAGAAAACCAAATCAGTGTATTATAAACAGCCCAAACATTGCCCAGTTGTGGCATGCATTAAGTGTTTGTGTTAAAACTGATGCTCTGTATTGTCATAGTTATGGTGTTGGCTAGAAAACAAAATAAGCAAAGGCTAGTCCCTGGGAACAGCTGTCTGAGTGCACTATTAACCATCTGCTCAAGGCTTCAAGGCGGGACGGCAGAGATCAATATACCTTATTCTCCACCAGGAAGAATGATCTGCCCAAGTACTGGAAGGTTGTAAACCACAAGTATGCCATGCTTGTGGAATGTCATAACTACTTTGTACTGAATAGTCACGACAACTGAAGAAGTAGTGATTAAGGTCTACATTTGCTTCCGTAGGAAAGGTAAGCGCTCTGCCATATTACTTGCTATACGATGTGAGAGGACTGAGTGACCTAACATCCAGTGTTGCCATGGATTTCTGAGCACAGCAAGTCTGGAGCCTGTGCAGAGAGAAGACATCAGAGCATAGGATGACAATCAGAAGAAAACATTTTATTACTCCACAAGATCTTTCAGTGAAGAGCCCGAGGCTGACACATGAGCAAAGGTGGAAGAATTTAAAGAGCACTGGAAAGAAGATCAGAGGAGATCAGCATTTCCTGGCAGATGGGTTGGGGGTGGGAGAGTAGAGGAGGTATGGGGAAGAGGTTTCCTTTGTGTCTGCTTATCTTTGATTTGGTAGAATTGCCAAGTCACTTCAATGGAGAAGGTGCATAATGCTCCTTTGTTCTTCCTACAGCTACTACTGCTCTAACCTGCACATGAAGTAGGACAAAGCTGGTTCATACAAAGCTACCCACACAGAGACCTGTGGGCAAATTGCTGAAAATGCTGAAATTGCTGAAATGTACTTAAAAGACTGAGCCTGAAACCGCATGTATTATTTACCCTTGCTGTAAAGAGTTTCTTCCAGTCTTGCTTGTTATGAAATCAAGAATTGTCATATTTGATTACAGAAATACTGGTTACTCCGGTTTTCATAGAATCATAGAACGGTTGGAGTTGGAAGGGACCTTAAAGATCATCTAGATCCAACACGCATCTACCACTAGACCAGGTTGCTCAAAGGCCATCCATTCTGGCCTGGAACATTTCCAGGGATAGGGCATCCACAACTTCTCTGGGCAACCTGTTCCAGTGCCTCACTACCCTCAGAGTAAAGAATTTCTTCCTAATATCTAATCTAAATCTACCCTCTTGCAGTTTAAAACTGTTACTCCTTGTCTTATACTCCCTGATAAAGAGTCCCTCCCCATGTCTCCTGTAGGCCCTTGTTAAGTACTGGAAGGCCATAATAAGGTCTCCCTGGAGCCTTCTCTTCTCCAGGCTGAATAATCCCAACTCTCTCAGCCTGTCCTCAAAGAAGAGGTGCTCCAGCCCTCTGATCATTTTGGTGTCCCTCCTCTGGACTTGCCCCAACACATCCATGTCCTTCCTGTGCTGAGGACTCCAGAACTGGACACAGTACTCCAGGTGGGGTCTCACCAGAGCGAAGTAGAGGGGCAGAATCACCTTGCACTTGGCTTTGTTGAATTTCATGAGGTTTTGATATCTCATCTCTGATGGTAGTGCAATATTTTAGAATAAAGAATAAAACTGAGGGCATTGATTACTGTGTAGTCCTTACCTCCAACGCAGGGCAGCCTTCAGAGTTTCATGGTGTGCACTGCCTTCCTTGATGTGCTTCTCTCGGATTGAATGTGTCAGATTTCAGCTTTCACCATGTTTTAGAGATGAGCTGGAAAGGAGAGAAAGGGAGTGGCACATTATTTTACAGTGTTTGGGACAAAGTTGTCAACAGATTTTTAAACAATTACATTGCTCCTGATAGAAAATTACATGATTCTAAAGCTTTAATTCCTTGTTCATCAGTTTTTCCAGTCTCTTTATGAAGTTCCTGGTGTTTTAACTAAGCAAGAAATTTACGAGAGTTTAACCATAACAGGTGTAATTTTCTATGCAGACATCACATTGCATTTTAGGCATATTAGGTGTTGGTTTATTCCAAGGACCATATTAAAAATGCAGTAAGTCCACTTAATATTAAAATAAGAAGCTCTTCCTGAAAATATGATGCGGAAGTTCTTCATCTTGATAAGACCTAATACTGTAATTCACAACACCATTCTTGCTTCCTTGGAAAAAAATAACTCCTGGCCTAATTATTTCCCACTAGTTTTGAGGAAGCCTTCTGTACATTTCTTCCGATTCTTATCTATTTTGCATACAAAAGAAGGTTAAATTTAACTTCTCTCAACGTGCAGGCTATAAAGAAGATTTAGGGTTCCTGAAGAAATTTTGTGTTTCAAAGTGAGCTAACCAAACACAAAAAAGCCAGGAATATTTTAAATAAGACCTCATTAGGTGAAGACCACGGCCACAAATATTTCATGCCTCTCTGCAGTCACACCGTGTTTTTAGAAGAGGATTTATACAGGCTCGTTCATTTTTCTGATTCACCCATTTGGACTCTGAGCAAATTTCTTCAGCTTCTCTAGTTTCTCCCTGGTTTCTTCCTGGTGGAAGATGCTGCTCGTTATTTGTCCTGTAAATTCTCATTAAGGTTACAGCAGCTCGAAGGTGCAAAATCCCAAATAAAAGACAGGAACAAAACTAAAATCTCTTTTTGCCTGTCTTCTCCAATCTTGCATTTTCACAGCATCGCAATGGTACGTGACTGTCCTTAATCTCCAAAACTACAACTCCAAATGTATGTCTGCAGCTTCTAGTGAGCAAAGCGAAATGACATCTCCAGCCCCCAGTGCCTGCAGCCAGTGAGATTGCTCATCAGAAATGCAAAACTATGGGGAAGAAGCAGGGAGGAGAGTCCCTTTTAGCAGGTCAGTCTTGTCACCCTTCCCCAAGGCAGTTTCCTCCCCCTAATGCAGTACCCAAAGGTGCTTTTCGTGGCACTGGCAATGTCCTACAAATACAGGATGAGGCTGTAATACTTTTCATGCATGCAGACCTACTTAAGGAGCTGGACCTCCTATGTACTAGTGAGGCTATCACAATCCGATTCATAGAAGTGAACATGCACCTTCTACACAAAAGAGTTTACAGTAAAATCAGACTCTGGCAGCAAATGATATGCTGCCTGTTTTCTCAGCACACCTGTAAGCTCCGGTATTGTCTTATGTTGTCGTAATGTGAATGCAGAGGAAACTTCCTGATCATTTTTTTGCATTTGCTTTGCATTCTCTGTTTATCATTTGAGAGTTTCAGAGGAGGTGGCAATTTTAGAAAATGAGAATTTAAACAAAAAAAGGAAGAAGATGAAGCAAAATGTAAGAGGCTGCACGAGAATGTAGCTGGGGATAAGACACAAAAAGGCACTGGAGGTAAGAAGGTGCAGAGAGGAGATGGTGAGCTCCGTCATGTAAGAATGGGCAGCATCTTGCTCTGATCGTATGCTCAAATCCTGTGAAATGTTGTTATTCAAACAATTGCCTTACTGTATTATACTTTCTTGCATTTCATGTACTCTAATGTGAATTTCAATTAGTTGAGGCTGAGGGAGAAGTGTTTGTTCTTCCTCAGGCCCCCTGTGTCCTGGGGAGAGGCTGGCTGTAACCCTTCCACTGTTGAACCCAAAATACCTTCTGAAGGGATGTGTGGCTGCAACGACAAATACACCAAGGAGCATATTCAACTGGGGAATAGGAAAGTTTGTATCTTATTTTGTTCACAGAGTATACAAAAAATTATGTCTTTATTATAGAGATTGTTCTAGAAATTATTCTCAGGAAATATTTCGCATTGTCTCCTAATTGTGTGTCTAATTATGTGTTAATCAGACTGCACAAACCATTTGTATTGAATTTCCCAGGGCGGCAATTAAATCCACTGGTGATAGCAGTGCTCTGGTTTGATCAGATAAGCAATCTAAATGAGCCAAGGGCAACATCCTTAAAGTAGGTGAGTACTTCACTCCCACAGACTTGGATGGCAGTTAAAAGCCTGCATCTCCATGAAAAGGAGAGGTTAAGCACCCAAGATTTGTTTCAGTCAAACCTCTGCTGGATAACATCAGCTGGTACCATCTGTATGCATTGTATGCCTCACTCTGTCGCCTTCTCTTGAAAATGTCACACAAGAATCAATAGCTTAATTAAAAAAACCCAAATATTCTTTTGTTCAGACATGCTGGGTTAAAGCTATGCCATGACTTACTTAGCAAAGTCCATGGAGAATGGGGAAGTACAGAAGTATTTTCCACATCCGATGGCCTCAGAATCATAGAATAGAATCATAGAATCGTCTAGGTTGGAAGAGACCCTTGGGATCATCGAGTCCAACCATCTACCCTACTCTACAAAGTCCTCCCCTACACCATATCCCCCAACACCACATCTAATCGTTTCTTAAACACATCCAGGGATGGTGACTCAAACACCTCCCTGGGCAGCCTATTCCAATGCCCGACCACTCTTTCTGTGAAGAATTCTTTCCTAATGTTCAGTCTAAACCTACCCTGTTGGAGCTTGAAGCCATTCCCTCTCGTTCTGTCATTAATTACCTGTGAGAAGAGACCAGCACCAACCTCTCTACAGTGTCCTTTCAAGTAGTTGTAGAGAGTGATGAGGTCTCCCCTCAGCCTCCTCTTCCTCATACTAAACAGTCCCAGCTCCTTCAGCCCCTCTTCATATGATTTGTTCTCCAGCCCCTTCACCAGTTTTGTTGCCCTCCTCTGCACTCGCTCCAGCACCTCCATATCTCTCTTGTATTGAGGTGCCCAAAACTGGACACAATACTCGAGTGCTGAGTACAGGGGCACAGTCACCTCCCTACTTCTGCTGGTTGATTTTGGTTCTGCTGCCTTGTTGATTGTTTCTTCCCAGTACTGGCAGAGGTGGGTAGGCAGGTTTGAATACATGACTCCTAACAAGGCTTGTAGTTAATTACAATTAGTAGAAAGTGAGGAATATCTAAACACATAATTGTCTCATAGCTAACCACTGAAGTTTCCATTCTGCATCATAACATTCTTTAGCTAAGTATTTAGTAACATTGATAAATACTTAGATTTTAGAAGACCCCAGAGATTTTAGTAGTATCTGTAAGTTATTTATGAGATGAGTCTGTGTCTTGACTTGAATTTCCTTTTTCCCACCTGAGATCAAAACCTCGTGGTGACACCATTTCCTCTGATTATTTCAGACACATCCTACACTCCAGCACCCTTCCTGCTGCAGGCTGTACCGATGAGTGTTCTTGATCAGCCATGGACTTGTATCCTCTTTGTCTTTTACTGTTAAAAGGAAATATCCATTGCCAAAGGAGGGTGTGTCTTTTATATCGTTTTGGAAGAGCAACATCTTCAGGAATGATGGTTGATGGAGAAGTTGTTAAAAATTCTGAATGTTGCTGGTGTGTTTCCTGTGCGGGGGACTGAAAACCAGTGGATCAAATGACTGTAATACTTTCACTGAACGACAAGACTGTATGCAGTAGTGGTAAAATGAACTCATGGTTTCAGAATTTACTTAAGAGAACATAAGATATGAAGAATTTATGTATAGCAGCATGTGTTCAAGAATGAACTCAGTCATGGACTCAGTTCAGGGCATCTGGCATTATTTACAGCATTTGCTTTTACTTCTAGGCGCACAGAATTTCAGGCTTGTAGAGTGTTATTTGAAATACTTTTTTATGACAGTTAAAACGGAACCCAAGCTTTAGGATGAACTCTATCGGGGATTGTTAGAACTCTTTATGCCTGTTGGTGTTTGGCTTTTCTTTTTAGTCCCTTTAGCCATTTACAGAACACTACAGTGGGGTCATTACTGCTCTAGGATGAGAAATTATTGAGGAAGGAATCCTGTTGTTTTATAGGTACCTGGCAGTGACGACAGAGAAGCTGAACAAAATTCAGAGCTCCGTTGTCTTCAGTGTTGTAGAGTCACAAGCTTTGTGCCAAGGCCTGGTCTCTACAGAGAGTTTTGCCACTTCAGTTATACTAACAATATTAAAACCAGAAAAAGATCTCTAAATACAGATGTGGTTATCGTACATAAACTGGTATAGCCTATTGCATTTTAGGAAGTGGTTAAAGTCTGTGCCAGATGAAATTCCCCATATTCCAGTAATAACAGCACCCACGCTAAGTGTTGTAGTCCAACTGAGGTTGCGATGGAGGGAGAGGCAGTGGGAAGGGAGCAGAGGAGAAGGGGTAGGGAGTTTTTGTCTTTTCTTTCGTATGGTGTAGCTCTTCCTGAAACAAATTAAAAGCTTGCATTTGCCATTGCTCTTTAGAAATACGTTAGCTACCGTTTCTCTCCTTTCAAATTTAATTGTGGAGAAACAGGACAACCTCTGCTGTGAGATGCTGCCTTACTTCATGTCAGTCTACACGTTCAGTTTGAACAGTTTTCTAACATTACCAACAATAGGCCACTTGAAGGCAAGCATTCAATGAATAAGTTACACCAGCTCATTCCTACTGTTTCCCTGAAGTTTGTAATTAATAAAGAAATAACATCACAGAAGCTGTAGCTATAGACATATTTTTAAACTGCACTAGGGAGAAATAAATTGTCTGAAGCACATTAGGATGTTTCCTAATGGGAGGTCAAGGAAGTCACTGCAAATTATTACACTGTAATTTCACTGCAAATAGCACACTGCAGAAGCTTAGTGTGAATTAAGGGGACAGTTCTCTTTCACAGAAGAAGACATCTGTATCCAGAGCATATAAAGCAAGCCAAACATCTAGAAACATGAACTGTGTATAATTGAGGTTTAGATTAGTTGTAGATAACTCAGAAGAGCCACTTCACTGACTGTATCCTGAGACAGCCAAAACTTCACTGCCTCATGCATGAGCTGTCCTTTTCGCCCTGAAAAAGTGGGAATGCTCCCAAGACCTTTATTCCTAGAGAGGTCCGATCAGTTCAACGGACTTTACGAGTTACAACAGTGAAACCCTGATGGAGAAGGAATGTCTTATAATTCTTAGACTATGGTTTGTATTTTTTTACATCAGTCTTCTCTTTAAGAAAATGAGGCAGAAAAATTAATCTCTGGAACTGCTGTGCTTCATTTATCTTTACATTTTTTTCAGTATTGCAGCATCTCGTACATTTTGCTTTTCCATTCAAGCTCCAGTTCCTGGAATTCCAGTGTGATTTGAGCACTTCAGATTGTATTGCAAGAAAAAGTTAGTTCTGGCATTCCTTTCAGAGAGTAATTTCAAAACCTTACTCAAAACCACCCTACAGACACAGAAACAAAAAGGCAAGTACAAAGAATTGTATACTTTTTAAATCTCATGACTTTTAAGCCAGCCTCCTGATTTTCTTTATTGGTAGAGCTTTGCAGTATCTTGCTGTCTTTATCCAACTGCTTCTGACTTTCCACAGTCCAGCTCTGGAGTTGCTGTTCTGGAGTTGGCAATGCAGATTATCTTACAGCACTATTTGCTATGTGGCACATTAAAAGACAACAAAGACTTTAATTAACTTCTCTATCCAATTATGGAATCAGAATTCTTCACTCTTCTATCTTACAGTTCAGCCTTCTTTTACAGTTACTTTATTCAATTATCCTTGCGTGTAAACGTTCCCTGGTGCAGGTCGTTTATCTGGGTTGAGTTATTGGTGTGAAACTTATACAGTAGGTACATACTGTAACTTAGAGTAAAAGACACTTTCCCTTCTTTTCCCTTGATTCAGTCTGTGGTAACTGCGTATTTATGTGTCAGCTGCCTCCTGAATGTATAGACAGCACTTCACGACTGACTCATTTCTCGGTGACTTGCAAAATTTTTCTGAGATGAGTAAGTGTTCAGGCTTCATAATTGTTTCCAGGCTCTAGTGATTCTAAGTGTGAGAAGCTCAGCTTAAAATTCAAGCCTAGATCCTTTGTATGGGTATACTCTTTTGTTTTTAGGCAGTTAACAAAAAATAAAAGGGGTAAAAAAAAAAAAAAAAAAAGAATCCACAGCCAAATATTGCAACATAGGTTGGACACACATGCAGGGGTGGAAACAAAACAATCCTTTCCTACAGACTGTCTCTAGGGTCTGGCCCTGTTTTGCAATTGGCAAAAAAAGGTTATAAAAGATATTAGACTGACAACAAAACCTCACTGCTGTTAAGGACAAGGTTGGCTTGGGCCTTTTGAAGGCGTGAGGCCTCTGGGGGTTCCACGCTCTGCGCAAGAGCAGTAAGTACAAAGTTGCTCAGGGCATGTGCAGTTGGTGCTGGGATTGTCCATAATGCAGAATACATTCACTTGTGGTCCTTAGCCCATTAGCAGACTGCTCTGCAGGGTATTGAGGAAAGTGGGTAGTTGATGCAGAACTAGGCAAAATGCCAACAAAAAACATACTTTTTTTGCTTTTCTACCAGACAGTGCCTTTGATTGTTCAATACAGGGAATCAGTTTGTACAAAGTATGTCTTGGCTGGTAGATCCTGGGAGCCATTTCAGATGGGAAGCCTGAATGCTGGCCCCCTGTGACTGTGCTTTAAGGTGTTAGCATCTGCTGTGGCTGCAATGACCTGCTGCTGCTGAAAATAGACTTTTGAAACATTCAAAATTGTGCACACATAAATGAATGATCTACCTCTGGTCAACCCATTTATCAAGTGTAGTAGAGGAGCAGGCTGTTGAAAAAGACAAGATGCACCTGCAGCTGCTTTCTAATAATTGTTAGAAGCTTGGTTCTTTTTCTAATACTTTAATCAAACAAAAAGGGTTTTAAAACCTTTTGAGTGCAGGTTACTAAATGACACATCATCCAAAATAACCAGATTTTACAGCTGTAGCAGTAAATGAGGAACAGATCAAGTCTTTGTCATCACCATCACGTACAGAAATGAGTACCAAAAGAGAGCGACTATATTGCATTCTGATGGTGGAAATCCAATGGTTTGATTTTCAGTAGTAAAGAATAGCAGCAGCTCCCACAGAAATCTACTGCATCACTGCCTACAGGAAGGAATCCTATTTAATCGTCTTTGATTTCCATCCTGGAGGGATTTATACTAGCAGACTTAACCTGAAGTTTAGGAAAGAAAAAATTGTGACATCCAGCACTTCATCTTTAAAGCCTTCCAAACCCATTGGCAGAGACAATCTGATAGTTCTTTTTCATCCTAAACATTCTGGGTTTCCTTTTTTCTTTTGAGAGGAAATTTACATTTACCACTCACAAATCTTTCTCAGACTTTACTAAATATATATATGCAGAGGATTAGAAAACTTCTTAAAAGGTAAACTGACAGAGGAAAATCCGCAGATGAAAGCTCTAAATGTTATGGATTCTGAGACAGCATTATGTATTTTTCACGTAAGCGAATTTTAATGGGATTTGACTACTTCTGTATCTCTCTCTTTGTGTAGTTGCTTTGCCAAAGTGTTCCAAGAGCAATAATGGGCATTGCCTAAAACCCGAGGAATGTTCTCACAAATTTCCTTCTTTCCCAGGAATCAGGAGCACTGCTGGAAGAAGTGAAGGGAGTTATACAGTCAGCGTGGATGCAAAATATGGCAGATAGGTTCCAAAGACAGAGCAGACTTAAAAGTGATAGCTGTGATTTTGAAATTCAGAAACGTTCTGAAAGCTGAGAACAAAAGAACGAGGTAACAATTAATAAACTTGCTGATTTCCAAAGTTTTAACGATATTGTAAATGTTTTGCAAAATTGAATTTTAATGCAGAACACTGAACTGCTTTCTGCTTTGCCAACTCAGGAAAAAGAGCCCAGATTTCTTTCCAGTTCTTACCCCCCAGGAAGATGGCATATTTTTCATTATTATTTTTCACATGCAGGAGAGTTTTTCAACAAAGGAAAGGCTCACATTTCAAGTACTGCTGTGGAAAATGTTCCATATCATCAGGTCCTTGACATACTACATAGATGTGTCAGCATGTCTTTATAAGGATCTGGAACAGTCAGTCTTGGCAACAGAGCTAACCAGCAAACTCTTTGACCCCAAATTCCTCGATTTTGATAATGTTATCATGCATTGACATAGGGTTATTATTACTCTCTTACATAGGGGGTAACTTTCACAAGAGAAGTTGGGTAATGCTTATTCAAGAGAAATCCAGTTTGAAATGATAAGCCGGACCCCAAAACAAATACATTGCAAATATCCTTTGGTTTTTTGGCTAGTTTTCTTATCTGCTGAGTTAAAGAGGATCTGAAATATGCTGACAGATCACTTGAAAACATGGTTCTGCTATTGAGAAGATCCACCTGAAAAATTTAAAAAAAAAAAAAAAGGTGTGAAAATATATCATTTGATTCAAAATCATGAACCATGAATGAGATTTGAAGTTCCTTAGGAGCATCCTAAGTATAAAAGTTGGAATATAAACAAATCTGAATAAACCAGGTTAATTCCAGATAATTCTATTTGCCAAAATTCTAACAAAAGCCTCCACATTCTGCTCTTTCTCTAAGCCTGGCAGAGGCCCCTCCAGACCCTCAGAGAATGCAAAAGAGTTCAAAAGTTCACTTGTTATTTGCACTTCAACACATTTGGTTAAAATAATGTTTCCAATCTTTCTTAACACCAGAAGTCAATATATATTACCATTCTAAGATAAAGTAGAGCACTTCAGGAAAAAATTCAGTATGAACATTTTAAACATATTTACGGGATTTAAGAAACAGTGTATCAATTTATAAGAAGCAACTCTTCTCCAAAATACCTGACGTTGTTATGTAAAGCACATGAAGGATATCTGCATATATCCGTAGTTACTTATCTTTCTCCAAGTGCACTTAATTTTCTAGAAAATACTGCTTATACTTCTGAAATATTAATATTAACATAAAAAATTAGTTGGACTTGCATAGCCTAGAACACGTTCCCACGCTGTGATTCAGTGGGTGGTTGAGTAACTGGGGATTAGATGGCTCTGGCTGTGAGAGCCACAAAAGCCCCACAAGATGAGAAAGCTAAAAAAAAAATCAAAGTGTTTTCTTTCCCATAAGAAAAAAGGCTTATTGCACCACCAAACCTTGTTTAAAATTGATTCCGCCTCCGTGATCTTTCAGTGACTCTGGGAAGTTGTGTGATCACAAGTGCGAGGAAAAGTGGGCCATAAAAAGTCCTTTGGAATAGCGTATTTGGCATAAGTCAGTTGAAAATCTACTGCACTGAGGTTTTGCAATGTGTAATCACTAGAATCCTGAATCCGAGCCCACCTCTCAACATTAGGAGTCTCGCTGGCGAGATCATCCGTAAATCTACCACAGTAAATCCATCTCATGTTGATAGATGTGTCCGTCTCTCAACTGAGCTTTCATGTTACTTCTCAAATACTTACCTGGGATTTTACTTTCTGGAGCTCCAGCAGTTTCTTGTTTTCTGTTCATCTTTGTTGCCTTCAGCATCTAATTGTAGGGAACTCCTACCACAGAGCTGAGTCGCTTGAGGGCTCCTGAAGTCATCTGTCAGTTGATGGCAGTTGATGAACCATGGCTGGTTCATCTCTAACCTCAAGCCACTTCAGTCTTGGAAGCATCCAGCAGCAGAGACCTAACAAACTGTCAGGTCTCCTTTTGAGAGATGTAAAACTTCAGACCCAGATTCCAAAGCCATTGATGTCCAATTCCTTACATCTTCTCCATCGCTTCCACAGTTCCCCTCTCCTTGCCATACACTCCTCCATTCAGACTTCTCTGAGGGTCTTGTTTATGTTTGAAATATCTTGTAGGTAAAGTGTGGTAGAAAGTGTAGAAGAAAGACTATGTCTACGTATATAGAGTAACAGTTAAGTTACTCTCAGTAACACTTAAGAGGAAAAAGTAAAGACTTCTGGCTTTGTGCGGTGCGAGATAAGTACAGCCCTCCACCAGCGCTCCTGCTGGCCTCACAGAGTGAGAAGGACATGGATACTCTGACGCTGACTCCCAGATGGGCTCAGTTTTGCAGGTAGATAAAATCTCCATCCAGAGTCCAGCTGGATAAGTCAGCCTTGGCCTGACCACCCACTTCCAGAGGGACGTTTTTCCCTTCAAGCTGTGCATGACAATAAAGTGCCTTTGGCATCTGAAGGCTCTCCACTCGGAATGTAATTACAAACTTCAAAAGGGTGGTTAAAACGCCAGTGAAGGACATGATTAGTTGCAAGCTTGCACATGTCTGTCTAAGTCGACACTGCAACAGCAACACACCAGTACTTAGCAATTGACCCATCCCCGTTTTTACCACGCTGTTGCAGCAGTTTGACTCAATAGACTTCTGTGTGTACCTTCAGGTCAATTCAGGCGTGGATGACGGAAGACAAGAGTTGCTATACTGAGGCAGTTCTCTGTAGCCAATTTAGCTGCCAAAACCCCCAGTTGCAACAGAAACAGGCCTGATTTCAGCATGTGAGGCTTCTTGCATGTGTACCAGTCTTCAGTGCGCCTCCACTTCAGCAGCTCTGCTGTGATTTCCCATCACTGAGCTAGCTCTGGCATGCATTACTAAAACTACCCTCATGACTGCTTCTGCCAGAAGTCCCTAGCATTGTGAGGACTTCTAACCCTCCCTTCTCACTTTTCACAAGCCATCCTCTGTCCTAGAATTGCCCCAGGACACTACTGAAGAAAAGAAGCTCTTGAGCAACTGGCAGAATGGCCTCCTCCATTGTTTCAGAAGAATTCTTTTCACTGCATTCCTCGGGCTGTCATGAATCTTCCTCTTGCACAACCAGCTCTTCCAGCTGGGGCTGAGCTGGACCTGCTATCTCTGACTTCAGGCAGAGCAGACCTTAATTTAGGTCGATATTCTACATGTGCACACACGTACATGCTAAAAGATCCTTAAAAAGCCAGGTTCTTAAAGGGAAGACAAAGCGGGACCACACCAGTCTGCCTTGCCCATTTATTATGAGTTAGTTTTTAATTAAGTACTAATTTTATGATACTGCCATTCCATTACTATATTTTGGAATTAGTTATAAGAACACGATAAAATCAGGAGCTGTGTGTAATATGAAACACTTGTTTTCACTAGCAGTTTACTGGAGAAAGTTAACAGCTTTTTGGGATCGTTTCCTTTTAGCAAAGTAGCAGCAACTTTAAATTCAGTAATTCAGGTTTTTTATGCAGTAACTTTTTAACCTACCATTTTTTTTGGTAAAAAATGATGAATGAGAAATTCTTGTAGTTAGTTAATTGGTTAACCATTCTTCCAAACTTAAATACATTGGGGGAAAATAAAGTAATTTTCCTGTTCTAGAAATTAGGCTTGAATGCAACAATTTGTGTATTTTTTGCATGATAAGGTTTACTTGATTTGCCAAAGTTACAGAATAAGGGATAAAGAGATAGTGGATAAAAGGAAATGAGAGTCCATAAATATCCTTCAAGCAACTAGAATGTAACATTCCTTTGCTAAAAAAAATGTTAATATTATATAGTTTAGGCAAACATTCTTGGACTACGTTATTAGATGAAAAATAATTTAAAAGAAAACTTACATAATTTGGTCTGGTGTAAGACTGGGAAACAAATAGTTCTGGTGTTAAATACTGGCAAATTGAAGGAAGGCCTATTCTTTGTGGCCTATTTCTGTTGCAAACTACATGTGTGATTGATTCTGTGCATACAAACAGGACCTAAATATTATAGTCATTAAGAGCGACCTGCCAGCATATTACAAAACAATTACACAAAAAGTAATAAGCTGGGATTTCTTTAGAGCCCTCAAATGCTCAGTTCTATTAAAACTAGTGAGAGTTGTAAGAACCCTTTGGCATACGTTAAACACAGAGTAAAAATTGTGGAATTAATATATTTGCAAATTGAAGGTGCTTGTTGTTTGCCTCTAATATCTGAAAAAAATTCCTTAGTTTTATACATAGGTTGGCTTAGAATAGAATAGCATTTAATTAGTTTATGTGCACAAATGTGTATGTAAGTTTTGTTTGCTAAAGCTGAGACTGCTCTGTTCCTTGGAACCATTTCATTGCAGAGAAGAGAGGCAACCCAGGCAGAGTATCTGTGCAGCTCAACTACATCGAGTCAACACCATAGCTCTGTTGCAATTTTATGCACTACCATAGTCACAGTGGGTGTGGAAGAGCCTGTTCATGGAAATACAGAATAGTAGAGGAATTATATGTATGCATATACATACATACTTTTGTGTGTGTATGCACATACAAGTCTATACTTTTTATGAAACAGCAACGATCCCTGTTGCTGAAGCCTGGGGAGATGATATGGTGTGGCAGGAATGTCAAGATCACTGGATCCACCCTTTCCAGCAGCAGGCAGGAAGGGAGGCCAATAGCTACTTCATACTGAAAGATGCTTAATCAGAAACTAGCTACTGGGTCCCAAGCCCCAGCAAGAACCACCTCCTCTCACATTTCCTCCACCAGCCCCTCCTGGAATCAGTGAGGACAACATACACACCCCTAGTTCAGTCCCTGGTTTGCTCTGCTACAGAGTACAGAACGGGTAAAGAGAAAAAATAACTGACACTTACCTTCAGAGCTTGAATGTTTTACCAGGACTAAACCAGCTGAGCTAACCAGCTCTGCAAGGCAGTAACGTGCACGGAAATAACCTGCCATCACTCCGCTGAAAAATCCTGAAAATTCCCTGGTGAGATTTCCTGAAATTTCTGCTAGCTATTGCACAACTCTGGAAACCGTCCTTAATTTTCTCTTTGCTTCTTCCAGGAGGGAGATCCATCACATGGCACTGGGAGCGCCTATAGTGACCACTGAAATGAAAAGATGAGTTTCAAAAGGAAACATTTCTGCTAGAATAGGTATTTAATCAAATAGGATTCAAGGTCATCCAGAGGCTGAAGGCTGAGGCTAGGCAGATGTCAGAATTAAAATAAATGCATTTAAAAGAAGTACTACCGAGTAACTCAGCGTGGTGGGACAATTGCTTATGTGGCAAACCCTCCATTAGGGCTGCCTGGTTCAAGTCTTGATGTCTAAATTTAGAAAAATGGGGAAAAAGGGCTGATGCAGGGCCAGCATACTCTTTGGCTAGCATAGTCATTATACTTTAATATATATATTTTTTTAAGAATAGGACAATTGATGTCTAAAAAGACATTAAGACTTGAGGTTTTGAAGAACCTTCCACCAGAGAATGCATTCATTTAGAGAAATTTCATTTTATTAGAAATGTCATAGAAATGTGCACCAGTGACCAGCATTCTGAAACTTCCAGCAGGATGTATCATGTCCTTTTAAGTTTAAAGTCTCTTTTCAGAAAAGCTGTATATAAAATGCTTGTTGCTGAGTGAGTGTACATCAGTAGATTTGATACCAACATTCACTCCAAAGCTGAAATTCTTTGAGGCTGGTGTGAACCAACACTTCCACATCCTTGAACACCTTCTCCTGCTACACTCTTTATCTACATAGCTTCAAATAATAGTTTTACACCGTCTGAAGCTTAGATTTCTACTCTTGCCCTACCTTTTTCATCCAATCAAGCCTATTTCCAACTGCTCACTCTGACCCTGGCTGAAGTTGTATCTTTAATCATGCCTGGTCTCAACTACTAAAATCCTTATGGTGCAGGTTAACTAGAGGTGATTTTTTTTTGGGGGGTCTCATTTACTTGTTGACTACTTTCTCTAGAATTTTAAGACTCTGTTTTAAATTCTGTCCAGGTATCTGCGGTTTCCCAACACGATTATTTTACCTCCAGCTTGTCTCCATTTCCCACTCTTAAAATGTATACACACAGTTCACGTGTAAGGATTTTTCTTTTTCCTTTGTGACACTACCGTTTCCTACTCAAATCCTTCTGTCATAGTTACGTTTTTGGTGTCAAGGACCAATTTTTTACCTGCTTAAGCAACAAAGTCCTTTTGTGAGGGCTGTGGTAATACAGATGTTGAAACGTGGTTAGCAATGGTATGATATTAAATCTCATTTGCACCTCCCCACCACTCTCCCACAACCCATAAAATAGCAAACCTGTTTGTTACACTTCTCATACTCACATGTTACCACTTTGTTTTTTCCGTTGGAACTCTCTGAAGGAGGTATCAATTCCCATGTCAACACCTTGGACACAGCTTTAGCCACTGGATCGCTGGTAACTGTCTGAAGACTCTACAAATGGCTGTGGTTAGATCTCAGTACATAGCTGCTCCAACCTTCCCTTTAAAAGGGATATTTTGATATTACCTTGACAGCTTACCCATCCAAAAACAGCAGGCCAGAAAGTTCTCTTCCCCAAGACAGCCCGGGATGCTCTTTAAATTAAAATGTCATTTCATGGTACAATCTGTTGACTTAATACAATCGATTATACTGGAAGTGCTTTGTACTGAAGCAGTTTTATTGAAAAGATCGATTTTTTTTCATAAATAAAAAAAGGATATATTTTAAACTTTTTTCACACATGAACATAAAAACTCTGAAAGCTTTTAGAAATGAAAATTAACTATACAAAAATTAGGCTATCAATGTTAAATACTTAAATTTTTGTTCCTACTAACTGAAATACATTTATATCTTCTATCAGTATAAAAATCTTCATAGTAATGGGTAATACAACGTGAATATTTCCTTTGACTGAATGTATTCACATTTTCAATACATAGCTATTTCCAGCAAGTCTCATCAGTCTATGCCTTTCTCTTTCGTGGAGGTCCATTAAGTTCTGAAGGGGGTATTTGCAGCTGTGGCTGTTGCTGCTGCTTCTTTATGGAAGAGGAGATCCATTCTTCTGAGCTAAACAAAAAAATAGCATAGTACCTTATAAACAAAGCCCTTTTATATATATATATATGTCTTTTTTATTTTTTTTATATATATATTTGATATAATTGGTGTAAAGGCACAGAGCTCCCAGTAGTATAAATATTATAAACCCCATATTTGTGCACAGCATCTTATTCCTGTAAGTATTTTGTTAAAATGAGGAATAGCATCAGGCTAATATTAGACAGTTTAAGTATATGACCCCTTAAGTTCTACATGTGGATAAAAAAATTAATAAGAAAAAAAATAACAAAGAGACATACTAATATAGTGAAAATTTTGAGATTTACAGCATGCAACTGCACAAGACTTAAATAATCTCAAAAACGTGACCACAGTTCAGCAAAGACAATGATGCAGTCACAAGGAGAGACATGAGAAATGGAAAGGCCAGTTCCACATCATTGCAGAGACACAGACTTAGAGATTCCCCATGTGTACAAATGCTCATTAGCCACAGAGGCAATGTAGAAGTAGATACACAGGTAAAGAGGTATCTGTGTTAAATAATTTACCACCAGCTCACCTCAGTTACTTCGAAAAAATTACGTAAGAATGATTCTTTCTCTGTTCTGTCAGAATAATTAATTCTCTGTTCATCTGCCCAGTATTTGACATCGAACCTTAAAAGAGTTTACTGACCGAGCCATCTCAAATATTTCTGGGCTGTAACAGAGTTGAATATACCAAAAAATATGGGGAACAGGAATGCACAAAGATGCCAATCAACCAGTTCATTAAGAGGAATAGAATTAGAATTAGCAAGCAAATCTTTATATGAAGCTTAAATAACAGCAGAGACTTCAAAGAAAATAAAATACTTAGAACATCAGCCTTACGCTAACTCTACTCCTGGTTGGTTATTGTATACAAACAAAAATTAAAAAAAAAAGAATCTTCTATACAAAAAAACAGACTAGTTTTTGCTTTGAATTCAGGATACGGGAAAGTAACAACTAGATTCAGAATGGACTTACCTATACAATTTTTTCACTGTTTCTCTTCGCATTCTTTTGGGAGGGATGGGGGTGTCAGACATATCTAACATTACAGGCTGAATTAATGATTCAGTGACTCTATCTGATGGAGTCATACCTATGAAAAAGTTGCAAGTAAGAACATATTAAAAAAAATATTAATCATACTGGTTATAAATGGACCCAGTAACAGGAGTGTTAAACCTTTGAAGTACAGCTTTTAAGTATGCCATAAATTTTATAGTTACCTTATGTCTGAAACTGAGTTCAAAGATGATAGGTAACAACATTTGCTCTATTTACAGTTGTCAACAAGAAAATGTCGGGTTTTAAAATATATTTTGAAATACCATAAATTATGTGATATTGACATAAAAACATTTCTAAGAAAAACTATCCTTGCAGAATTAGGGGTGTTTCTTTTTATAGTACAATGTTTTGATTGTGTTTCCTTAGCAAAAGCAGTTCAGTTCTTTACAACACAGTCGTTTCAAAAAAGAATGTCAATGTTCTCTGCCGCTGGGCCAGCCAGACTAACAGTTATATAATCTCCTATTAGTGAGATCATAGTTTCATGTTCACAAGATATTAACTGACCACATTTTTATTATCTGAATGGGCAGTGCTGGCGTAGGCAATATCCACAGCATCATACTACATACAGTTTTTCTATTCTGTCCCTAAAATGAGACATCTCTAAGCTCATAATTAATTTTAACAATCATCCTTCATAGCTTGAAGTAGTTAGTTTGTAACAGTAGAATACATCTGGATGCAGTTAACAGTTCTCCTCCTTTAGGACATGAAAAATATAATACAATGACCTACCCAATTTTTGTTCTATTAGCTTGAGGCTTTTCTCTTGTTCGGCAAGTTCCCATTTTTTCTTTTGCATTTCTGGAGTGTTCAGTGACTGCAATTGTAACTCGAGGTCTTTATTCACATTATCAAGTTTCAACACTGCTGTACGGTATTGCTGAAGAAGATCTAATTGAAGAATAAAATAATACACAAAATAAATACACAAAACAGTAAATAAGTGGTCATTTTTAGTTTGAAGGCTACTAAATACAATCCAGACAACGTGTAAGACTCACAAGAAAATGCATCTTTCAAAAGCACTACTTAAAAAAACCCACCCAAACTTATAGTGGAGTAGTGGCTGTTCTTAAAATTACTGTAAAGACAGACTGAAAAAAAATAATAATCACATCCAATATTTTGATTTCTCTTTTCTTTTTGAGGCTGTATCTTAGATCACAGTAAAGTACCAGCGAACTCTGAAAATGACACGGCAAATAGGTATTTCTTTACACATCTTGTCACTTGCGTGCTCCAAACTGAATCCTCTACTTTTGATGCCACTAAATGTGCTTGTAGTTGTTTTTGCTTCTTGTTCTTGTGGAACAAGAGAACATTTACTGTTTCACTTCTCCCACCTATGAATATTCAAACAAGGGAATATTTTGCTGACAAACTTTGCTCCTCTTTCAACATAAAAGATGAAGAATTTTTCTCTGTACAGGCATTAAATTAATGTCAAATAATAAAGAAAGGGTTCAAGCATGTTAGCCCAGGCTCATTTATTTTACTTTGTGGTGGATATAAGGTAGCTTGCACAAAACGTAACTGAACACTAAATTACCTTACATTTGACACAGGGTGAAAGTGTTCACATAGTTACTGCAGATTGACAAAAGACACTGTAAATCCTTAGTATGATATATTTTAGAAGTACCTTGTCAGTGTAATCACAGTTTAAGTAACTACTTTCCTTTTATGCTATAAAGACAGAAGAAGAGCAAGTCACAACTACTGTTAAGGCTGAAATTCAGTTCAAAACAAGTCTTGTGTAATGAGGTGCTGTCCTTTATATGGAATTTCACTATTATTTTCCCTGAAATGTCTAGTAATTATCCAAGTGAAATTAAAATATGCCTTTTTCGTCTACCATGATTGTTCCTACACTAAATTATAGACAATTCCAATTTAATATGCACTGGGTAATAATTGAGTTCATCAATTGAAATTGTGTTGACAGACAAATATAAAATGCGCTAAATCCAGCATATTTCAGTCTGTAGTTGAAATGCTTACTATGTTTTTCCTAAATGAAATATATTTTTACTAAAATACCTAGGAAAGATCTTTTTAGTCTTTTTTCTCCCTCAACTGCTCAATGTTATGTACTTTGCCCATATATAAGGCTACTCCAGTAGGTACATGTGTTCTGTCTCTCTTGACATCTCCTTGCCCCTCTCCATTGCACATTTCTAGGAATACTGTCATGAAAAAACTTCGCGTTCTTAAATACTTAATTTTCAAAAGAAAGGACAATCTTACTTGTGAATAAGACTTTTCAATGTTTTACAAAAGTCAGGTCAGCTGTTACATGTTAGAAACTGCCATCTTTTAACTTCATTTATAACCTTTACTCTGAAGGGAAGAATCCAAGCACATAATAAAATGTAAGTGATCCCACAGGAAATACAAGGTGTCTTCTTGTTAGGGAAATAACGTAGATGTTTGCATGACTGATGAGAATAGGAATTTTTCTGTCACTGCTTCAGAGTTTACTTGCACAGTAATAAATTCTAAATTGATGTATAGTGTTTCTGGAGAAGAAAGACCTGAAACTTCTGTTTTTCAAGGATGCTGGAATTAAATCAGCTCAAGCTTCTCATTCCTTCTGTTTGAATGATTACCACTGATTATAGTTTTTCTTTAGTAAGACTAAGAAAAAGGGGGAATATCTCATCATTATTATTTTTTCTTTCAGGAAATCTAATAGCTATAGCTTTTAAGACAAGACAAATTCTCAAATAGGACATTGTACCGGTCACACTTATTAAAAATAACTTCATGCTAAACTAAAGTTTTCCTTTTTATATTGCATAAAAGAATAACAAACATAGGCAAGCAATATAATTTTGGAAGTTCTGTATTTTCATGACTTCATTAACCCACCTATCTGTCCAGATAAAGTAGCGTAAAGTTTCGGTACGGGTGCTCCAAATACCATTCCTCTGAGTTTGTCCATTGGAGGAGCTTTATTCTGAAGGCCTCCGAATTTTCCATTGCTGCGAATCCTGTCTCCTTCCCTTGTCAGCAAAGTAGGGCAATGTGTAATTTTTACAACCTACACGGGCATAAAAATTGACACTAAATTAGTAACTCCATGGAAAAAAATAATCTAAGTTTTCAGCAATGATGTTGTGAAACTTCGTATTTTTGAACTACGATGCCGCTTGTTCTCTAATAAGAAAATAATTTATGAAATTACATCTTATGACTTTTGCTTTCAAGTAATAGAATACATGTATTAAAATTAAAGAGTATTGCTGATAATTATGAACACTAAATTTTGGGGGGTTTTTTTTGTGTCCTCAGATTTTAACAGAAGTCTGGGGACAGAATTCAGATCTATACTGGGAAAAAGCGAATTATCGACATACGCTATGAAGTAATGGCAATAAATATTAGTGATAAAAAATGTGAGCACTTATTCAATTATTTGGTGAAGATAGCTTTTTTTAAAAAATGCACAAGACTTAAAGCATCCAAGAGATTTATTTCTTATTAACATATTCAAAGAAACTTCTACATAGTTGATGAAATTTACCTGTGGTTGGGTGAAAGAAACGAATGGGGTGACAGACTAACCAAGTGCAATGATCCAGATCTCATTTTGAAAAATGACTACATATACAAACTCCTTTTCTTGAACAGACACAGATGGTCTCTCTCCTGACACTGATTAACAGGCGAGATCTGGCACTCCTAGCTCTTCTGTTTGACTTTGCAATAAAAAAAAAGTACTTTTTGATGAAAGAAGCCCATACAGTCATCAAAGTTGAAAAATGGTAGCTATTTGCTCACTTGATGAACACGTGAGACGGTTGTAACACATGATGAAAATCTAAACATTTATGTCAATCATCTGGTTTTTACTATGACTATATCCATATTTCTGAGACATTCTTTGGAAACTTTCAAGACAGTCCTTGTTATAGCTAACCTATAAAAAGGGAATGAAATCACCAAGTAAAAGAGCTGGCCAGGCGCAAAGCACAGAGCAGGAAATCTGAGATGCACTGACTGTGAAAGAATGAAACAGGTAACCAATTTTAGATGCCACCAGAGGTTCCTTTTTAACTTGATGTTCTCTTAAGGACCACCTTGCAGTAAAATTTCTTATAATTCTGGAGGGAAAAAAATGAGACTATCCAGCCCCAAGAGCTTAATGCTTCATGAGTACAGTTTTACATTCTTATGCTGAATCATTATTTCACTTCTAACAACACCATAAGCTGAAACAGAAAGTGTCCAGTGTCAGGCTTTCCTCAGAGACTCATCTGCTAAAATGTGTCCTGTTAAACTTAAATAAAACGGGCTGCAGAAAGGTGTATTAAGTTTCACATCAAGATCTTAGTCATTTTAGTGGATCTGAAATTTCATAATGTGGCTCAGACTCCTTTGTTTTATTATGCATACAAAGACTAGGAAAGCACTCAAGAATTTAACACTAACAGCAAAACTGTTAGTTGATGCCTGTAAACACATGGTCCCATGCTTCATGGCACCATTCACATAATGGAATTTGTTGAATGAAGGTAATTTTGTCAGTGCCAATAACAGAGATTCCATTCACTGTGAAGTGCATTGAGGCTTACAGACAATAAGCACACTTACAGCTAATGCAGCATTCATCTTAGCAATTATTCTAGGGTTGTACTGTATTAAATATGTATGCAATATATTTGTTATAAAAAGTAACAAGAATAATTGAAACATACCTCTTTTCTGTAATGGTTGGCAGCATTCAAGTTATCTATAATGATAGTGTCCCCCAGGAGCATCCCAAACACTGAAAAATATATTTTTTTGAACCATGAGAATTCTCAGCAGCAAAATAACTTCAGTTTTGAAAAATCAATTCTGAGGCATCATTATTACAGCTTTTCAGAAAAGTGCAAGGGAAATACCATGTCCATTATCTTTTTTCAATGCAAGTTTATTCTGAGATTGAGATAAATATGCAGTCTTCTGTTTTCATCAAAGAATTCATAAAGAAAAAAATGTAGTATTATCTCATAATTGACTATTTTCCACCAAAGTACTCTCCTGATATCTTATATTTACATCTATGAAGACACACATAATAAAATCCCAAATTTTAGGAAATGATAATAATTTTTTATGTCCTTTTTGAATTGTATTCTCTTTCTTAATAGTCAATGGGATATCAAAGAAAAAAACCCATTCACAGGCTGTTATTGAACTGAGTTTAAGACTTTTCCTCTGCTAATAAAGCACCATTCTATACAAAGTCTAACTTGGTGTAGCCTTGCACGAGATATATCAAGCGACGCTGTTTTTAAATACCTAACTTTCTGAAAATAAACTGGACTAAAATTTGTTTTTTTATTAACAGTAGAGAGGAATATTTCAATACTAAGAAGCTGTTAACTAAAATGGAAAAAATTATTCAACTAATTACAGATTCCAACTCTCCATATAAAGGAGCAGTCTACTTAATTTAAGAAAAAGTGTAGGAAAAGGTAGGTACTGCTACGTTGTTAGCAAGAGTGAGAGAAGGATGGTCTCCTAAACTGAAATCTACATAAAAACTGAAAGCTTATTCTTACTGTATTCTTACTATTCCAGCATAACATACATAGTCACCTCTTACAGTCTCGGTCTGAGTGTACATAAATCTATGCAGTACACATTTTTGAGAGGAAGAGGACTGGAAAAAGAGCGTAACAAAAGCAGTAATGTCTGCAATATGAAAATATAAAACTAATATCATGATTGTCAGTTTCTGCTTACGAGAGCTTCGGAATAAGATAATGCTGAAAGAAGTTATGAACAATGTGTCTTTAATATCACTTACCTGTTTGACAATGTTCTACATTATCTGGAAATGTTAACAGATCTCTGGCAAATACAGGATTTCCAATAGGTTTGAAGCAGATTTTTCCATTTCTTAAGTGAGGTAAGGGCCTAGTTAGTGAAAGAGGAGAGTGAGGGAGGAAAAAAAAAAAAAGAAGAGAAAAAAGTAATTTATCCTTGTCCTTATTTCATTATTACTTCTGACAATCTAGTCACAAATCTCAAACTGAATTGAATGCATCTTAACACTTCCACATTAGGTGTTAAATGATCCCAACATTATCTGAAATGCCAGTTATATTACAGATGCTTTGGTGAAATGCTAATTTGTAATGAGACATATATCCAACAAATTCATATGACATTTTTATGGACAAGTTTTAATGCACTATCTTATAAAACCCGTGATTTTGGACATTATAAATACATCTGCACATCCCATCTTTTCTAAAGAGAATTCTTTATGAAATTAGCAGTCCTCTTCATAAGCAAATTATTTTCAGGCACAGAATTATTATGTTTTCCTTTATCTTCCAGGAAACCAAAACAGCAGAATGAATTTCTATTACTACAGATGATTTTAGAGAATGTACTCCGCAAATGGATTTTAAAAGAAGTTAGAATTTAAGCATTAGAATTATTAAAAACAAAAAAGTTCCTGGTCTAGAAAACACATAGAAGTAAAAAAATGGCAAAGAGTTTTATCCTTCTAACAAAAACTTCCTATTAAATAAAGAACACACAGCAGTTAATGATGTAAGGCTATGATTTCAGCTAACATTTCAAGTGACTTTACTGTTTCCATAATTACGAAGCCAGAAATTTTATACTTTGAATCTTTAATAGGAGTAAAGTTTAACAAATAAATAAATACATAAAAAGTTTAAGAAGTATGTAATACAAATACAGAAGTTTAATTGTTTTTTCTCTACCTGTTCCAATCAGGGAGTGTCTTCTTGTAAATAGAATCAAGGGGTAACACTTGCTGACGACCTTGAGTTTCATCAAAAATAGAACGAGCGGCTTCAGTAGTCAGTGTGACCACACAGTCCATGTCGCTTGCCAAATGCCAAGAGATAACTTTTGCTGCTTCGTTATCCTCAATTTGTGCTAAATGTGCAATCTGTACCATAGAAGTTACAACAGTCAACATAGAAGCCAAGACCACCTCCCCAATTTATATTAATCACAATCATCCTGCAACTTTAATCAGACATTTAATTCCTCTGTTGATGGGTCTCTTAGAAGAGCTGGTTATCTGATGGGTTGAAAATGCTATCTTCTTTTTAACCCTTCTCAAAAACTACTTGAATATTCAGTTGGCTAATTTTTCATCACTACCACTTCCTGGAGCCAACAGAACTCATTTGAAGGCTCTGAGAGAAAACTCACCTTGCCTAGAATATCCTGGTTGCCTTTTGGATAGTTTGGGAGGGTACAAGTTCGCCTTGGCTTTTTCATTACTCCTTCTTGATCCAGCATCTTTTGTTTTATAAGAGAATCCACAAACTGAAGCTGAGAATCAAAATTTAAAGTTAGCAAGCATATATCATTAGGCCAGGCTCTAGAAGTAGATACTTTACCTGTTGTCAATAAAGTTCCTAACAAAAAACATTCAATAATCTGAAGCAGACTTAATATATAGGGGACGACTGCATATAATCTCAGAGGAGCACAAAAGGAGGCGCACTGCAATTGTGACCATGAGCTTTTTTTTTAAAAGACTTTTAGGGAGCTTTTTGCAAAGAACTACCAGAGCTTGATTAAATCCAAAGCTAAGGAAAGTTTAAATCAGTAGGAAAAGGCAACCAGAAATGTACAAAAAGGTACCAATTCAGAAGGGGACTGTGTCCAGGCCAGAAAACTTTTGCCAGCAGGGGAAACTTGGATATCATGATTGCAGAAAGAGTATAATTTAATTCCTCTGATTCGTGATTAATGATGGTAACACTTGTTTTTATTTGATTTAAAGATAGCTGATAATTTCCTTTTTTTTTTTCCCCCAAAATGTTTGTAGTTTGAAAATTTTCTTTAAAATGTTTCTTTAAAATATAACTGGATCTTTATTGGAAATTAGCAATGGGGTACATTGCTCTGAATCTTCCAAACTTACTTCTGTAACAATTTTGGTAGTAATCTATGAAATTCTCTAATTCTCTGAAAAGAGAATTTACCTTTGGACCTTTGGTCCACTTATGCCAGAATATATCCGGTGTATATTGATCAGCCTGCCTATTATTATTTCTCTAGCAGTTTCTTTAGGAGATAGTCATACCATCAGAACAGTAAAAAAAAAAAAAAAAAAAAAAAAAAAGAAAGAAAAAAACTTAAGTTTGGCATTGATACACAAATAATTTTCCTCATGGTTTAAATTTTCAGGATTTCAGTAACAGGTGCTTGTGTATATAGAATCATAGAATGGTTAGAGTTGGAAGGGACCTTAAAGATCATTGAGTTCCAACCCCCCTGCCATGGGCAGGGACACCTCCCACTAGAGCAGGTTGCTCAAAGCCCCATCCAGCCTGGCCTTGAACACTTCCAGGGATGGGGCATCCACAACATCTCTAGGCAACCTGTTCCAGTGCCTCACCACCCTCACAGTGAAGAATTTCTTACTGGTATCTAATCTAAATCTCCCCTCTTTCAATTTAAAACCATTACCCTTTGTCCTGTCACTACATTCCCTGATAAACAGTCCCTCCCCATCTCTCCTGTAAGCCCCCTTCAGGTACTGGAAGGCTGTTATAAGGTCTCCCTGGAGCCTTCTCTTCTCCAGGCTGAACAATCCCAACTGTCTCAGCCGGTCTTCATAGCAGAGATGCTCCAGCCCTCTGATCATATACCAGTGTGATTCAATAATGTTATATAATTTTATCAATTTCATATTAAGATTAGATTTATTTTTAAGATGCTAGGGAGCTTAGTAAGGAATAAAACATACTTTGTTTATCTGTGGTATTTCAATTTGGTGTTTTTTCAGTTCGTTCTTCAGATGAGTTTCTCTTGTTTCAGCTTCTTTAACCTGACCTGAAACCAATAAAACCATCAGAAAGTAAGGAAATACGAGAAAGCAACAGAACATTTCTTACAAAATTTCTTACAACTTTTCAGAATTATGCCACCCACAGTGTTGGTATCTACTTTTCAATTTCAGCACAGAATATAAGGATTTTTCCACAAAGATCTTGTGATTTGTCCAGCTTCTAAGCAATTTCAGCGGCTGTCACCTCTTTCAGCTTCAGGAAGCAACGGGGCTAGTCCCTAGATCAGTCTGACAATAATGTAAGCTCTTTTTTCTTTTCATCCTCAATTATCTTTCCAAATGGTTCTCCAACAGGCAAATTGGCAAGAGGGAAAGGAAGAGAGGTAGCTGACACTACCCTCTTTTGTCTTTTATATGGGACACCAGTTTCTGGACACTATTTCCTCAACTGTCATGTCTGAACTGAAGCAATTTTGAAAACAAATGAGTAAACAGGTGAATTGCTTCCGACTCTCTCTATTCAAACACGTTTATATTTGGAAATATTATTTAAGCATAAAGTATAACGTTGTGCTCTAACTCACTCTCTAGAGATTTGCAAAAATCTGTAAATATGAAACAAGACTTCTTGTGTTTCACATTGGAATTCAGGAATTTGCATCCATGATAGAAACATGCAGTGAGCAAATAACAGAAACATAGCTCTGAACTATAATTGCAAGAAACAGCATCTTCTAATTCCAGCATGCTTTATTTACATTTAGTGATTACTTAAAATAAAAATTCAAAATGCATCTGTTAAAAGAAATCTTCTGATCAACAGATGGGATAATGCAAATACAAAAATAATGCAAAGAAATAATTTCCTTCTTCTCTCCCCATTCCCATAAACAACTGTCCTCACACTACTCTACTGTTTAACGGACCTTATAAAGGATTACATTTGCTGAAGAACAGAGAGATAAACAATGAATAGCTACACAATACTTTTGAATAATGTACATAGGGTCAAATGTACGTGTGGAGAAAGCAACATTTTGAAAACATAAGACTAACTTTTGGAAAGAGGATTATCTGTAGTTCATTCCCTAGAATTGCTTTTGGAAAGAGGATTATCTGTAGTTCATTCTCTAGAATTGCTTTTAGGCAACTGTTGAATTTCCAGATGGATGAGCATTCACACATCTATTGCAAAGAACGGAGTGCAGGGCAGTCATGGAAAAAAAGAATCAGACCACCAACTTCAATGCTTTATTCCTCCTTTTGACAGTTCTGACATAAGACATCCTACCTCAAATCAAGATCCTTTTTAGGTGAGTTCATCCAAATACCTAGATGCTTTCCTGCTAAGGCAAAGATATACTCCCTTCCTCTCCCCTCTAATTACTGTTCCTCATGATTTCAATATCAATTTTTCTCCTCTATATTCTCAAAATTATTGAAGGAAAAAAAAAAAGTTAATTCCCAGGAAATGCATTTATATATTTGATCACACTTACATTTCATTTCATTTACAAGCTGATTAGTAGTATCAAACCAATTTCTGTAAACACCTATGGACTGAGATAATTGGTCTCTCTCCTTTGTAAGTGTTGCCATCTGTTGCTGCTTCTTGAAATCTACAGAAATAAATACAACATGCTTAGTTGGCTTAAACATCAGCAAAAAATCTATTCAAGTATTACACAATTCCGAAGAAATTTTATGGACCTAAAAATAGCTGATTCTAAAGAAAAGCAAGCATTTTAGAGTAATTGAAACATACCATTGTAAAACATAAATGACAGACGGTATGGTTCCAAAGGTTTTTTCAAAGCTGGCAGATCTGGCTCAAATACAAGAATATATTCAGTGCTATCTCTTCCAGGACTGTTTTCAGCCAGCACTAGATTCTAATCAAACAAACAAACATAAGTTTATGTTCACACTTGAGGTAACAACACAAAATAAATTCAACAATACTAAATCTTGTAAAGTTACCTAACACACGATGTCTATTCAATATTACTACAGTTTTAAGTATTGGCTTGGAAATGCCTTTTATACCTAATAAAAAGAAGTAAAATACAAACATTTAGCAATAACTATTCAATTATTTAAGAATTAAGATTGTCATTTTACCTGTTTAAAGAATCTTATTATTTTTGGCTTTATATTTTATTTAAGAGACAAATGCTTAGAAAAAAATATTATCTGCACTGTCCCCAAAAGCAAAATTTCCTTGGATATACTTCATTCAGCACGTGAGCAAATGCAAACGGAACATTAAAAAGAAAGACTCAATGCATGAACACAGAGAAGGAAAACCAAACTATTCCCAGTGCTGAGTTAAAGTTACTGCTGTTACCATGGAATTAGACAGCAGGTCCCAAATGAATGAACAATATATATCCAAACACTAACATGAACATCCCATTTGTTATTAATTCCTTATTGAAAAGAAAAACTAAATCCTTCACCTTTCTTCACAAACACAGGAAGTCATATAAAACCATAAAGAATGGTTAACAGAAATAAAATTAGTATAGGTAATATCTAAATGTGCTGTTACTTTGGGAAAGGTATCATGCATAAAATGAATAATGCTTATAATAAAACTCATACTGTTTCCACCTTTAACATGTAGAAATTGCTACTCAACTGGCCAAATCAAGAGAGAGGTGGTTGCAGCCTAAAAGAAGAGATAGATATATAACCTTCAAAGATAGTCTTCACGGGTTTCAAAAATATTGCAGCTACATATTTAATCAGGAGAAATCTGTAGTGGAAATATCTTTTCCTTAGGAAGTTTACACTAATAAAAATCTAAACATTTTTCTTCATTAAACAAGTGTATTCCTGAACATCAGTGTAAGGGTAAACATGTCATATTATCTATCAGTTTCATTACATTGATGCTAATTGCACATGATTATATTTACAAACAAGATGGAACAATTTCAAGATATTTGAAAAAAACTCTAGCTTGTCCCCTCCCCATTAGGGAGCCATACGAAAAGTATTTTGCATCACAATTAACAAATCCTTTCCAAGTGAGTTTTGTCAGTTGTCTGAAGTCAGAGAAGTCAGTATAAACTAAACAACTGAAAACTGCCCGAAGAGAGGAAGAGATATGGGATTTATGGAAATGAAATTACTCCCTAAGGAAGACTAAGGAACAGAAGTTACTGTCAAAAGCAGTAGGATCTCATCAGTTCACACTAATGAGAAAGTAGAAGAACGCAACCCTGCCCTGCTTCCCAACAAACCAGGAATAGTAGAAAGGAAAAGCTTCTGCTTAAAAAAAGCCAAAACAATCCAAACAAAAAAATCCTCAAACGTGCCTCCCCCTACCTCCCCCCACTCCCGGTTACGTAGGTTGCTAGCTTAGTCACTGAAGCAAGACTGGAGCATTAAGGTCACAATGGCTCAACAGTAGGTTACGTGAACACGGAAATGAAAATATTGTTACTTCTGCATTGGTGAGGAGTCTGAAAAATTATCCAGTAATTTTATTTGAACTTTCAGAGTCCATTCTATGGGGTTATTACTCCCCTCAACAGTATGAAGTTTTAAACATCTGTTCAAATTTCTACCACAGGTGTAAACATAAGATTTGTGGAGAAAAGCACTATTTCATTAGACCAGCAGTTATAGCTGACCTCTTACCTATACTTTTGCATTTTTTCCCACCCCGCTTGCCTGAGAAAAATGTGTTCACAAACCAATTAATTTGTTACTCCTGAAACATGGTTGGGGAACAAGAGAAACTCAGAGTGCACCATAAATCAATCAGTATAGTAATTTTATCTGATATCTCTATTCAGTCTATGCATTTTATTTTTCTAGCTTGCTTTTCGTACGTATTTTGTCACTTTTACTTACTGATCAGAGTAGACTGGAGTTTGACAGATTGCTCAGTGAAAAGTGAAAAGTTATCGACAGAGAATTATTTATGCTGTGTTATGAAGTATCAGCTATATAGTTCCGTAAAAGCAGTTGAATGTACTGAATAAAATATATTACAAGGAAGTTTGAATGTAGGATCTGTAGATTTTAGTGATTCTACTGGGGTCTTATTGTGGCGATTTCCAAGATGCACTGGGAGATTTTCTATTTGTTGCTAAGGTAGCATCTGCCTCCACCTGGCACACACTGGTGCTGGTTTGCTGGGAAGCCGCTTCCAATGAATGAGGTAGAAAAGGTGCCTGAGAAAACGTCTTTAAAAAGTTGGATCCTCCTTCTAACTGTGCGAGGATTTCCATAGATTTCAGGCTAGTAAAACATGTGCCAACCAGAGGAACCAAATGAAGTAGGGGTATGCTTTTGCTCTGCAGTTCTTATACAATACTTCAGCAACTTAAAAAAAAAAATATCTATATATACCTATTTCACCATGTGAATAGTCCTATTGACTGAAGTTCTCTGTAGACTTTTAAGAGAGATATTACGATATTGTGACCATTCCACTTGGAACAAATATGTGGCTCTACACTCAGCTGGGGTTTTTCTGGGGTGTTTTGAACAGTTTCTGGTTTTGTGAATGTGCATGTTTTAACTTGTGTCTTTTATAGTATACTTTGTAACAACTGTTACAACTGGAGCTCACAGATTTTAAAAATTCAATCTGTATTTGTTGAAGAAAAAGTGATTGTGATGAGGTGACTACCATATGCAGTACTTTTAGAGGTACGCATGATGCTACAGCCAGAGATTCAAACTGAAATAAGGCAAGGATTTTTAACAGTTAATGGCACTAACGACTAATTAAATGAAGTGTAAAGAGAAGTGGTAGTTTTATCTTTAGTTCTTCAAATGACGACAGAATGCCTTTCTACAAAGTGTATTTAAGCTCAGCTAACTTGACAAAATGTAAAGAGAACCTGGTAAAATTTAATGACATATATATATGAAGAGGTCAGATTCAATTATCTTATGATATTACAGCCAGATAGTAGAATTTTTATTTTATAAATAAAAATGTAAAATACTGCTAATATTAACGGTTTAACTGAAAATTGGTGAAGTGTTATTTACATGTGAAATTCAAATGAAGTAAAGACTTATCCTGGATCACCCTGTACGTCCCCGTCCCTAAGCAAGTTTCTGAATGTAGTTACAAACTTCCCTCGCTTGGCAAGGATAACTAGTTTAAAGAATGTCTTTCCTTCAGGTTTTCTAAAAATCAGCAACCAAACAGAGAAGAAATGATTTTTCTAGTCATCACTGAGGGAGTGTTACGATACACGCTAACCCTCCACAAAACACAACGAGGTGTAAGATCAACTTTGAAACTGTAGAAAATAGACCTTATTAGATCAGTTGCTCGTGGAGCCAACCGTGTATTTCAGTCACACTTACAATTTCAGCTGCTCCTCTGTCAAATGGAAACTCAACTGTACTGACTTTCCCCTGAAACTGTGGGATCTCTATATCTTCATCTTCATAGGGGCTCTTAATTTTTGCTATTATTCTGCCAACTAGATCAGTTCCAGTGTGGTTGTTGTACTCATCCTGGAAGTAAAAAACAAAAGAAAAAAAAAAGGTTAGTTTGGAACACGAAACAAAATAAGTAGTCCATTTATATACTGAACTGGGTTTGCATGGCAAGGTGCTGGCAGCAGGGACTGCAGGGACCTCTGTGAGGAAAGGCCAGGCTTGCCCTGTGCTGGACACGGCTGGTGCCAGCTGTCTCCAACTGACCCACCGCAGGGCACGGCTGGGCCCAGCAGCCAAAATGGCGGTGCCTTGGGGAAAACGTATTTAGGAAAAGGCAAAAAGGCACAGGCAGAGGAAAGGGAGGGGGGCAGAAAGAAGATAAACAGCAGAGGTAACACCAAGGTGAGAGAAGAAGAGCTGAAGGAGGTGCTCCAGGTGCCAGAGTAAAGATTCCCCTGCAGCCCAGGGGGAGACCACAGTGGAACAGGTATTTCCCTGCAGCCCATGAAGGACCACGGTGGAGCAGGTATCCACATGGCAGCCTGTGGAGGGCCCCTCACGCTGGAGCAGTTCAAGAAGGGATGCAGCCCACACAAGGGCCCCCATGAGAGCAAGGAAACCCTGAGGAGGAAGGAGTGGCAGAGAGGAGCTGTCATGGACTGACCATGACCCCCATTCTCCATCCCCCTGCACCACGTGGGGAGAGGTAGAGGAGTCAGGAGCAATGCTCAGCCTGGGAAAGGGTGGGGCAGAAGGTGTTGCTTTACTTTTTTGGTCTTTGTTTCTCGCTACTCAAATCTATTTTAAGTGGTGATAAATTAAATTAATTTTCCACAAGTCGAGTCTGTTTTGCCCATGGCACTAACTGGTGAGTGAGCTCCCTGTATCCCTGTGAACATTCAAAGTTCAGGAAAGCTTATATTTTGTAACACAAGATTTCTAAGAGAAACTGTCTCCTGGAAGAAAAAACATGGAGAGAAACATCTGTTGTATATGTAAGTGTCTTCCCACTAAATCTATTCTTGAAACGTTTTTTTTTTCCTGTGGCAACAACAAATGAGTTTCAACTGACATTGCATGTTTTAGTTTTGGTCATCTGTACATAAATAAAACAAGATGCACCTGTCATATATTGGAAATCACCCATTTACATCTTTTTTGTGAAGTTAATCTGCAAGAGATAGCAGCAATGCCTTAGAGCAATATTCAACACATTTTTAGCAGTCTTATAATATATTTCCCTAATTATGATTTTGTATTAAAGCATAGTTACCATTATATGGAGACATAAATCCTTGACCAGTGTACGGCTAGTAAGAGTTCGAACATTGGAAACTGCTGGAGTAGCTGGTAAAGAATCAGGTAACAAGCGTACAGGATCATTAGGTACAACTTCAACTATAATCTAGCAGGAAAAGGAGGAAGAATAAAATAAAACAAAATAAAATAAAGACATATAATTCACTGCAATTCACCTGAATGTATGGGTTGCTCAAAAAATACTGAAGCAAATGCATATGAAATTTGCTGGCAATCTTGAAAGAAATTAGCATGACCATAAAACAGTTCTACTAGGTTGCAAATTATGCAGCTCTGTTACTCCACAAAATTTCTGCTTACTTATAAAAGCCAATGAAAACATATTTTGATAATCAACAGTTTGAAATTAGTAACTATCAAAAATAAAAATACAATTTTTTGCAAAGCTTGTAAGTGAAAGTATTTGCATTCTGAATCTACAACACATAATAATATTTCTCTCAGATGATTCTGTATTACATGTTCCCAGCTACATGTAATTATAGATTCAAACCTGGTCACTGGTGAGCATATTTGTCTTATCCATTGCAAAGGCAAACTGGATACTGTAAGTTCCCACTCTCTCTGGAACCACTTTATCCCTAAATCAATCAAAAACAAAACCCAAGCAAAAGTGAGTCAATATTGAAGTGAAAAGGATGTAAGTATACAAGTATGCAAGCAATTAAAATTCTGAGTAGTCCTCCAAACTTTAGAGAGTCCTGTTAAGGCATGACATATTTTAGTACTCCTCCATAATACTACTCCTTCAGCAAGAACGTCATGAAAGTTTCTCAAGAACTAGAATAAGACCTTTGGAATCTTGGATGAGGGAAGTCTCCTCCAAGAGTCTGTCTCTCTAGCTGACAGGAAGTTTGTTGTGGCACTATTATTCAGAAATCTGCAAGTCTAACGCATTTCACTTTCAATTCAATGAAGTTTCATAAAGCTACTGAAAGAGAGCATAGAGATTCTGAGATCTGCAACAATAACAAAATATCTCCAGATTTAATATTTTGGCTTGAATTTACATAAAATCTGGATAGCCAGTTCCTTCTCTTACTCAGAAAGTGTACAAAGTTGGGAACTTGGACCAGTGTCCAAGAGTTTTCATTCTACCTTACAGTATTACATACTGGCAAAGAACTCCCAACATCAAAATATGAAAGGAAGACAGATGCCTGCACTTCTGCTGCTATAAACAGAACTTCACCTAGCAAAGACGGCCACACAGCATCCAGAAGACTGCTGCAGTGTTCAACAAGAGATGGCAGTGACTTCTGAACACTTAGAAACTTTTGAGGAGATGCAAACAGTCTCTAACCAAGATTCAGACGTTATTCCAAGAGGATGACTTCTGGCAATCTTGAATTGGTTAATGAGATTTTTATTTTCAACATACAGCATTTTATCCATTTTGTCAATAACATTAAGCAGTTTCTTTCCTCTTATCTTGTTTGGGAAGTAGTAAGATGCAAGATTCCCTGGAATCCTTAACTTGTAAAAAACAAAATCACAAAGCTTTACCTATTTCTAGAACGGGCCACGACTTTTCCTTTTTGTATTTCATATAGAGAAGAAACAATTCCACCTTTTTTTCTGCATTTTGTCTAGGTTAAGATTGAAAGTAGCATCTGCCTTATCAGGATGCATTAAAAAAACTGAGTTGTAAGTAATCCGCTAAGGATCTCATGGCTGAACACCATCTAACTAGACACATGCTTTAGAAAAAGAAGAAATCGCACAGTTGTTATGAAAGCTGTAAGACTGAGTAACAGCATCCATGTTACTGATTGATGTTAAATAGATGAAAACCATCCATGACTGTGCCAAGGACAGGGAAACTTGAGAGGAACCAGGTGGCAGACAGTGCTGCCACAGCAACTGGCAGGCCTTACAAGGGCTGCTAATTGTAGTCTCTAACTACTGTCTGCTCTTCCAATTTTTTCAAAAAGGTTGGGAATTTTAATTCTGGACATTTGTGGACTAGTCCTACAAGTACTAATGTAAAGATTTTAATAATTCCATATTCAACTCTATATAGATTAATTTATATCACACTGATGACCACCGGGCTTTTCACAGGAGAACATTTATTAGCATGGCTACACATTGGCACATGCATTCTCATTTTCTTTTTTCTGGAGGTACAAATACATGATGCAGAGTGCCTTGTTTTGATAACGTTTTAGGGAGTTCTGTTTTAACTACACCTATAAATAAGAGCTTCTCAGAAAGAAAAAGGTCATAGAAATGCACCTTATACTTGGTGCAAGTCTGCAGTGATCCTTGGTTTCTGGAGAAGTTCATTCTGTTACCTTGGACTAGCAACACAGAAACTCTGCTGTGTTAAAAGCAAAACTGTACCCTTATTTGGGAGCCTTCTTTTGCTATAGCTGCCAAACTAATCCTTAGAAGGCTTTGGAACCTTGAGTCCTTTAAGGTTAAAGACAGATTTTGGTAATGATACAAAATGCCATGCTTCAATAGCTTTTCGAATTAGTTGCAATCTCTTAAATGAAAAGGTTTTTCAGATAAAAATACATCATGTTGTTCTACACCATCTGAGAAGCTAAAAAGCCTGAATAAACAAAGGTCATATCAACTGCTTTCCCAGATGGGATAGTTTCTTACCTGGATATGAGAGAAGGAATTACAGATGGAGGTACATTTGCATTGCATATCAAGCTGGGTCAGAACCCTGCATTTGAGCCTCATCTAACTTTCTCCCCAGAAAAAAAAGTGTTGAAGCCTTAATGCTACATCAAGGTCTTGAAGGTACATAGATTCCCAGGGATTACAAATTGGATGCCTGGCTTCCTGACTTCTGTTATGCACCTCAAAAGGCAGGAGAGCCACAGCTGAGAGGCAGGTTAGGAAACGTATCACATCTTAAAGTACTGCTACTCAGATGCTCCTGGAATCCTGACATAGCTGAGCTGAGCAGCCTCTGTTCCTCTGATGCAGGAACCAGGACCAGCTCTGCAACAGTGGTATGTGCTGCATTAAGGTGATCCTAAATTCCGCTTTTCCAAAAGGAGAAGGACGTGCTCCTAGAAGGCAGGAGCTTGACTCAATAGCCAGTGCCACAATTGTTTAGTTGATCCCATAGCATGCCTGGCAGGAATAGATGCAGAAAGAATGTGGCAGTCGGGCACCAGCTTATCATGTGCTATAGTTCTGCTTCTGTCATTTGAAACACCATCTCTGAATAAGTAATCCAAGGAAAGACCACTAAACTGACAGGGCCAAAATCATGGTTTAGTGTTAAGACAGACTACAGAAGGTATTAAATCGGAGTTTAAGTTCACTTTGTCCAGCCTGCAATTCTAAAGCAGCTGAACGCCATAGAAAGAACTAAGAAATGTTACTAGACAAGTGACAAGCAGATGATGTAGTGACTTCATTGCTAGCACTACTCATCATGTATTCTAATATATTATCTTAGTCTCCTTTCTTCTCTACTCAGACTACGCAAATACAAAATATGTCTAGGGAAGAATTCAATCCTCATGTTCACTGTATCTTTCTATTATCTTTTACCATTTTGTAGCACTGTATCATACTAATTCTATACAGATTGCTATTATCAAAATCTAAACCTCGTTTCTATTTCAAACTATGTATATTCTACAGCGAGTTGCATTGTTAACTATGAAACAAATGCTCCTATACCTGAAGTAAAAGAAGCCATCTTCCTTGTCATCCTTCACTTTACAACAGCTAAATGTTGTAACCTGAAAAGACAGATGCAAATAATGTAAGCAGTATACTGAAAGTTAAAGTACCTTACTTGCAAAATGCTATGAAGTCTTAATGACTTGCAGTAGCAACAGCATACAGTAATTCAGTGAGACAATCTGTAATTTATCCTTAATTCTTGGAGTCTTTTCTTTGCAAATTTCAGGGTGGCAACTTTTAATAGTCTTGCTGCTATTTATTAGTTAGCTTCTACAGAGCAGTAAACACTTTTGTCCTTACTATGATCTTGACATTTGAATAGTCCAATAACTTGTAACAAGACAGATGCTGATAAATACTATTGATATGTAATACTTGTTATTTAAAATCTAGAACAGGATATTGTTAAATAATAAGTTAAATGAAGGAAAGTTTCTAATGCAAAACGTAGTCATACCCATTTTGAAAACGCATTTTGATAACTTACATCAATTGATGTCCCAGTTCCGCTGCTCTGTCCTTCCCACATTTTCATGGAAATCCGTGCTGGATTAATATTTTTAATAATGTTGTCATCTTCAGAAAGAACACTAACCATAAAATCTATAGAATGAAAAACAGCATTTTTTCAAGTTTATTTTTATTCACAATTAAGAAGACCAAACTCCATGCATTTCTGTTTCTCCCTCGTACCTAGAGGAAAAACACACAGAACTCACATTCCAAACAGAACCCAAACAACAAAAAATTTTAAACTGGATATGGAAAACGTTCTTTCCCTAGCCCTGTAATTAGACTAGGTAACAATCCTTAGAAAAAACACACCTAATTTACCCAGTGATTGCTTTAAAAAAACCCCTTGAGTTTCCCAGATTATCATTCTTAACAAAATAGCAGGCCAGACTTCTTGCTCTCAGGAAAGAACAATCATTAGCTCATTAAGAAGCTGATTCTTCCTTCAAGGACAGAAAATCCAGATCTCCCTCTTCTTTTTGTGTTAAGTCCACCTAAAGGCATGGGAAAGACTGAAGTATAGGAAGGACAGTGTCCTGTAACACTGGTTAAGGAACTTGCCGAAAGCTCTCTAAGACACCAAGTACTCTATCTCAGCAGGATCACTCACATTCACACAGTTGTCAACTCCTTCAAACACATTTGTAAGGCACCACTTTCCTGTACAAAAGTCATGTAGTTCCCAACCTGCTCCCATTCCCACATTCATCCATGAACCGACTTAACTAAATTCTTTATAAACCTTCCAACAACTACCCAGTACTGAAAACATACCTACTGATCAAAAGTTCCCCTGACCTCTCCTGAAACTTTTTGAAAACTGCATCAGATTTGCCACTTTAATTTACTTCTTTCAAAAAAAGGTCAAATTACATAAGATTAGCACCTCAGAGTTAGTAACTTAGTAACTTCATGCCTAAATTAATTTATAATTCTTAAGTGAATACTATTCAGTATACGAAAATTGTTAGTATTTACTTTATCAAATACGTCTAAACGTCATCTACTGAATATTCAAATGTGATTTTTTTAATTATCTTTTTAAAAAAACAAGGATGAGATCAAACGGGAAAACAAATTAGTTTTGAAACTACTTGACTCTCCTTCACAGGTACCACTGACAAGTACAGCATGCTTCCCAAGTCTCAAATGTTTTTTGTTTTTTAATTTCAATAAATTGTTACAGACATATTTCTTTTGCCTTCCTTATTACGGTATTACATTTAAAGTGACAGAATCTATTAGCTTTCTATTTAACCTATTTAGACAGAACTTCAGCTTTCTAAAGGATATCTTGTATCACTGTCCCATAGTGCAAATTGTGTTACTGCAAATTAAAGACAAAAATTTTTGGGAAGAAGGGCTAGTAAATTTGTATACTTCACTGCCAAATTCAAGAACCATGGTTATTGTAAACAAGACTTCCTGAAATAATGGAATTAGTTAAAATAGGTCTCTTATTCATGCTAAAATTTCCTTACAGCAAAAAGCAGAGTTTTCAAATCTGTTTCGCTTTTAGCAAAAGATGTTTCCTCATGTTCCTAACTCGGTCTTCTTTTTCTGCTTTGCTTATTGTGAACACTACTGGGATATAAGACAGGAGGTGTGTTTCTTTTATGACTCAGCAGCCTGATTTAGAAAGCAAAAATCATCCTTTTTTTGAGAGAATACCGCAAGAAAGAATGTTTTTTACTGTCCCTGGCATACTTCTGACCACTTTTTGGCTCTTCTTGGCTGACAGTTGGCCTATAATTTCACAGCTATCTCCTTTGTTACTATTCCACAGAAAATGAGATGAGGGAAAACATGCATGTACTAGCTCAGATCATCTTCTGGGAAGATCAAAAACTGAAATATGGTATTTCACTAAGGAGAGAAAAGAGATTCTGTATTTTTACCATTTATAGACAAAGCCAATAATTTGGAACAAATAAATATGAGGGTTTTTGAAATGTTTTCCAAAGATGATGAACTGATCTTTTCTCTCAAAGTGTTACAGAGGCATCTCAGATATGGCTGTTACAAAGAACTGAGACAAAACAGACAAAAAAAAAAAGTAAGAAAATACACCACAAGCATCATCAGAACAGTTTTTTCATATGTTTACAAAGCTCTTGAGTTATTGATTTCCACCATAGAATCCTTATACTTACCAGGGAAGGTACCTCCTGCTGGAAAAGAAGCATTTTTGTCGTATTTAACGTTCAAGCAGACAGGTTTCTCAGGATCAGGCAGGACATTGAATGTGATTGTAGGACAATCTAACATGGTCTTGTTGTATGAGGCTTTAAGCTGTAAAGTGTGCTCTCCCCTGAAATATATAGAAATCATAAAAACTGTTATAAAATATCTCTGGTGAAAAGACAATTTGTGAAAAGACAACACACTTCAAGTCTGAATCATGTATATGAAAGCAGGATAAAAGAAAATACGAAAGTTATTAAGTAGTAATGGGAAGAAAAAAATTGAGGTGCTAACACAATGTGAGACAAGTAAAATAATAAATTTAAGATAGTCTTAAGATATTAGCTTATTAAATTTAATTTTCCTTTAATATTCATAGCTTGATCATGTTTCATTGCCTGTCTATAAGACACTAGCAACTCCAGCTTTAAGTTACAGAAGACAGAAAGGAAGAAAGCAAATACAGTTAATTCAAATGCTGTCTAAGGAGCATTGTGCTTTGGCAGTTTCCAAAGAGTGAATCTGCGTACCACTCACAAATATGTAATGACTTCATTCCTATAGAATAACTTTAAAAACTTGAACTTTAAGTTTTTTAGCAGAACTGGGAATGTAATATTTAACTGCATAGAGACTGTATTCCCCAGCGAGTTTTGATTATGCTATGAAGTGCAGGATATTACCACTTAGCACACCTGCTTCTAACCTCCAGTAATACACTGATAACTAATATTCATCATCCTTCTACCAAGATGCAGGCATTACAAACACACTAACACTATCAATAGCAATTAAAATAGATTTTCTTCCAAATGCAAAATAATACTATGGATCAAATCCTGCAGATATGAATGTAAAAATATTAACTGCCACGAAATACTTCAGAAGTTTAAGAACAGGCATTTATTGCTAGCTTCTAAGCTACCTAAAGTGAACATAATCTTGCAAGGAAAGTGTAGGGATACTGGGAGTGGGTAGTAGAACTGTGAACACAAGAAAGATATAGAAATAATCAATTTGAAAAGTCAGATGGGAAATATGAGTTTAAGGGGAGCCAGGGTGACTGACATGGAGAATCAGAAGCCTCAGCACACATCTGGAGAAAATGAGACTTCATTAGTTCTGTTGTAAATAAGAAACAAAAATTAAAGATATATATAAAATTATTTTGGACACTCTACCTAATCCTTTAAAATAATGGCTAGCACCCAGAGAAGTGGGGTTTCAACCCCCCTTAAAACATGTTCCTACTTTGAAAGCATAGTGTCTGGATCTGGTGTCACCCAAAGCCTGTACATTTCAAACATTTTAAGTGGTTTATGGAACCATCTGCACTAGGTACAGGTTGACAATTATAAGATGTGTTTTACCATGACCAGAAAAAACAGAATTCAGAAAATTAGAGCAGCAACTTCTCAGAAGAGCAAAAGAAGCAGCTACTGATTTTTTTTTTTTTTTCAGTTCAGCACTTAATTTCTTAAAGATCACTATCTAGCTTTCCACCAGCATATAAATAATAAATGTCTGACCTTAGGTCTAGATTAATCCTTGGTATGTACTTTATGAAATGCACAACTTAAATACACCTAGCAAGCGACATTTTGGAATATTTTTTCCATAAAGTTTTCATTACTTACCTCGGTGCATGAATACTAATAACTCCCAGGTTAGCCCTACCATTTTCATCTGTTTTATGTTGCTGGTTTGAAGGTACAATCTGTCAAAAAAAAGAACTTTTTAATTATTTCAATGACACAGGAGTATCAAGACTTAGAATAAAATATGTATCTCATTTGCCTGCAGACTGTCTTTCCATTTGAGCAATAGCTTCTTTGTATTCTTGCACTCTAAATTAGGGAAAGATACACTGTTACAAATACAATATTGAGATGTCTCAGAATTTTCTCTGTCATTTTTTGAAGAAATCCCTTTATCTGGACTAGGATATTTTTGTTCATTAATATGTTCAAATACTTGTTAATGTTATTTCTTTAATTGCTACTGATGCAATCATGTCATCCATAGTACATATTAACCTAAGCATATTTTCAGATTTTAAAACCTCCTACAAACTATTTACTCCCTTTTACAGTGTTTCACCAGTTTGCACAGAGATTCCCAGGTAGCAAAAAATTAAAGAACTATACAACTGGAGTAAAACCAACTAAAATATCTGTGTCTTTCTTCTTCTTCCTCCATTCCAGCCCCAGTGCCAAAACCATAAGACTAGACAACCTAGAGAATATGTTATGAGAAGTGATACCTTATTTATCAAAACTTAATGAAAACCCAGAACTAATCTCTATACAGTAAGAAATGGCATTTAATCTAGTGCTAATATTGATAGATAATTTCTCATCAGTGTAGTTTAGGATAATAACAAAAATCATAGAATCACAGAATTTCTTTGGTTGGAAAAGACCTTTAGGATCAAGTCCAACCATTAACCTAGCACTGCCAAGTTACCACTAAATCATGTCCCTAAAACCATGTTTTTGGAATACTTGAAGTGGGCAACCTTCTTCCAAAATTATTTTCTTTCCCAAATCTCATGACAGTAAGTTACAAGAATAAAACTACATTAGGAAAAAAAAAAATTGTGAAAGTTTATTCATAACGGATCAGCTATGGGGGCATGAATTTATCCTACTGTGTCACTAGAGAAAGGTAACGACAAAAACTATGATCTTAACAGTACAAATGGAACGCAGTGTTGTAAAGATATAATAAGAAATACTACAAAATGCAAGATATTACATAAAGTCTTCTGAAGAGTATATTCAACTCAACAGAATAAGTCTGTATTTGAAATTACTGTACAGCACAGAATGGAAAGTTTTTATTTTTACAGAAACCAGTGCTTTGTGCATTTCCACTACTGAGCTGCACATAGGAGCTCAGAGTGTTTCTGTTCAGTCATACTTATTTAGTTTTGGACCTGTAAGATAGAGAATGGAGTACAGGAAATCCATGCTGCAGGCTTAGGAGACCTAGAGGACAGGATGCAAAATATAGACAGACACCCTATCTGAGAATTTCAGTTTCCAGAAGCTTCTGATTTCCTTTGGGAGACTGTACACACAACTTATTTGAAATGTCAAGGCAAGACAGTTCTCTAAAGAGGTTCTCCAAGATACTCATGGATTCTGATCCGATGTCTGTTCAGCAAAAAGCAGTTAGTAGCTCTGCTAATGCATGAAAGTAACTCTTAGAAATGACACCCGTGTTAAGCTCTGGGAGAGTACAGTGTAATAAACACATTATAACAATGATCCTCCTTGGCTTCCAGAACGCTTTCTCCTGCACACATCCCACTTGCATAAAGAACATGCAGACATCCTAAGACATGCTGGCCCTGGAGGAAGGCATAATGTCTGAAAAGACACAGCATGCCACCACAACATCTCTTTGATCAGGCAGCAAAACCAGATAGCGTTACTGTCAAGGTGGTATGTCCTCTCAAGAACAACATAACTAGAAGCGCTGAGGAGTTGCAGCTGCCATCATAAAGGCAGTAGTTGGGGCAAACAAAAAAAATCCCGAACTACAAGGCAGGCGTCTATGTCAAGAGATTCCAAAGAGCCAAAAGAAAAATGATCAAGATACAAAGAAATTTCCTTAAAAAAAAATCCAATAAAAATAAGTAATAGTAGCATAGTTAAGTTGGGGGAAAGGTGAGGCTGTGACACAATTCTTGAGGGGTGAGCAAGAGAAAGTTCTTGGCTGCTGTTTGTTCTGAGAGAACTGAGGGACACAAATACATGGCAAGCAGGAACAAAAAGGAAACAAAATCAGCCCTGCATGAAAAAAATGTCATGTCCAGAGGTGGATGAAAATATCCTGAATTGATAATGTAGACATTCAATATAAATGTCTCTGCACCATAACTTAGGAATGTTTGACAGTTGACTTTTTTTTTTGAGTCATAAGAACCAAAATTTTAATGAATGGAGTAGTCTGTCAAACTCCTTTCTTCATATAAAGCCAATGCGCAGATCATGACACCTGTACCTCACCCATGAAAAAGACAGTAACCACTTAACTTTGGGTTAGATTTGCATTGTCATTGTTTTAATTTGGTTTATACCACCAATGCTTTTCAGAGGGTTAATCAAGTAGGAAGTAAACCCTGCTGACTAGCTTTACATACAGACCATAAGTCTCATATTCAGGAACTACAATCAAAGACCCACCAGATAAAAATGATTTGGTGCCAGTTTGGACCATATCATCATTAATGTTACTGATTAAATTACCTCAGATAAGGATGAAGTGGGGTGGTGTGCATTCAAAATTTGGAAAGAGGTTCAGTAGAAGGTCCAGAATGTATACTAATTACAAGTGGACACTGTACATAAGAATTTTGTTATACTTGTGACTGTTACAGTGAACGGGAGCAGAGCAATACACCCTGGGAACTGTTTACATTACTCATTGACACTACTATAATATGACATTAATTATTCTTTGTGTATTAATTATTCGTTATTCTGTGCCCTTACAATATTTTATTCAGTTTTTTTCAAAAATGTCTTGAAAATGAAGAAAATAATGTAGACATGACAAGAGAAATTCATGTAAAAAAATAATCATATGATAAGGTCTATGCTTACCTTTAAGTTGTTACTCTTTGTAAGGCTGATTTTGACATTAGGTTCAGGAGATGGATTGCCCCATTGATCACACAGCTGAACAATAAGGGGCTTTTGCAATTCTCTACCATTAATCACTGCAACAGGCTGGAAGAGATACAAACGCATTATACTATTCTGTTCTAGGTATATCAAACATTCATAGCAGGTCAGGAATCCCCAGAGCAATAATGTCTGCCTTTTCCATACTATTTGTCTCTCATAACAGCTAGACCATGACAGAATTGTAGAACTCCAGGAAGGTATTTCTAGAGTTTCCCCATTTACATTCTCTTGTCATTATAAAATGCACTACCTGAATTGAATTGCATGTGTTACTTGTGTTGATGTGAATAAAAGGAAAGACATTTTTCTGAAGAGGCTTATCAAATAGTTTCCTTGTTGTAGAAAGAGCAAATGGCCTAAAACTTTTACTTTCTGATAATACCTTGACAGCTTTCTAGAGAGTGAAATGATTATGATACTCCCTGAACCTTTTGTTTCACTTTTTTCTTTCAATAACTTCCTTCTCCATTTTCCCAATACGCCAGTCTTTAAGCCTGTTCTCTACTCAGAGATCCCTTCTTTCTTCTACCTACTTCCATTCTCCTATTTTGCTTTCTTCTGCCATCACTTGAATAGCCAAAGTAAACATAAAAAACAAAACCCAAAGCAGCAAATAAATGGATGGTACCAAAAATCTCCATCCTTTTAATTTGATATAAATACTGTACTCTCCCCCCCACTTTGTGACTGCAAACATTTGTAAACTTAAGTAAATTTGGTACTGCCTTCCTACATCCTAAACCTCAAAAAACCCCAAGAACAGATAAGGAGAGTTGGAGCTGCCAACTATTTCTACCACTAAGGACAGCTGACAAACAGCAGTGGAAGATGGGTGTTCGGAACCAACCCACAGTAAAACTGCTGCACCAAAGAAAATAAAGATACATCTATAGAAGGGCAAATGGAACAGAATAAACAGTTTAAGAGATATTAAGAAATAAGGTGTTGTAAACACAACATTAATTAGATTACTCCAAAATAAGTTTACATTAAAAAAACTAATGTAGCTAGCTGTTGCATGAAAAATGCTTCACATCTACAGACATTAAAACATGTCTATATAATTAAGTCGCAAAATACTTACTTAGTTTTGCTTGTGTTATGTTATCCTGTACAGAATAAAAAAAAATATGTCTCTAGAGCTGTCGTATTCTGACAATTTTTACAAGTATCAACACTAAGAAATCAGGGGTTTCATCTTGTGAATCCTGTGCTCCAAAAAGCTCTAGAAATAAAAGACTTGCTGACTAGTGGCCCCGTCATTTTTTTCCAAACAAAAACTGTTCAACTTACCGTTTCTAACTCTGGCCAGTCCACAAACTGCAATTTAGCAGGGGATCCCGCAATTAAATTTACTCTCAGAAAGTCAGAAAATTCACGCCAAGCAAAGCACAATTCTTTGGTTCCAAGTAAACATGGTTTAAACCGAATACCTTTCACTCTCATTGTTAGAGTACTTTCCTATTGAGAAATAAAAAGATTTTATCAGGAACAAAAAAAGGGAAGCATAATTTATTCATTTTTTTTCACTATGCTATTTTAATACTTATGCCTGCTAGAAATAGTAAAAAATAGTAAATAGTAAAAACTATTTCTGGTTTTACTGTGAGACAGTGGGCTAAAAATTAAACTACAAGTTCTAATCCTGTTGTTAAATTTAAATGGTCGTCTTCTGTAAGAAGTGATCAATTTCAAACGGAAGCATTTCTCAGGAACCTGCTTTTCAATGTACAAGAGTTACATACAATTTATTTTAAAAGGTATACAACACATTTTAAATTAAACTCTAGCAGACAATATCCGTAGTCTGTTCTACAAGGTTCTTCAAACAACCATAAAAGCAAATGTACCATCATAAACAAACACAGAAGAAAAGATATAGAAAAATGGACTAGAATCAAAGGAACCTGACAAAGATAAAGTGAACCAGCCTGTAAATTGCTGCAGCAGTAACAAGGTTTTTAACAGATGCTGCTGTACTCTTTAAAACAGGATTATATGATATTACATTTTAAGTCTCTATCTTAATCATAGAGTCATAGAATTGTCCAGGTTGGAAGAGACCTTTAAGATCATGAAGTCCAACCATCAACCGAACACTGCCAAAACCACCAATTAGTGTTTAATTTGACTACCATTACAAAGTTTTGGTTCAATTCTATGTGACAGAATTAAGACAATTACTACACAAAGGCCACAGAGGAATAAAGTATATGACATCTTATAAATACCTGCCAAGTTATTTTCAAATTTGATTTGTCAAGTCCAGGCCCAGAAACTCCAAGGGAATTTACACATGCAGATGTCATTGTCTGAACCTGATTTCCATACTGATCTGTAATTGTTACATCTGTTAAAAAAGATTATGATGATTAAAATGATTATTAAGATGACTACCTCATCAGCTGCTTTAATGAAACATTATACAACATACCGAATACAAATGTATAAAACATACACACAGTATAGCGAAAATTTACACGAGTGTCACTGAATCACAGAATGGCTGATGTTGGAAGGGACCTCTGGATGTCACCTGGTCTAATGCTCCTGCTCAAGCATGGCTACCTAGAGCTGGTAGCTCAGGACCATGTCCAAACAGCTTTTGTGTATCTCCCAGGACGGAGACTCCAGAGCCTCCCTAGGCAACCTGTGCCACTGCTTAGTCACCCTCACAGTAGAGAAGTGTTTCCTGATGTTCAGAGGGAACCTCCTGTGTTTCAGTTTGTGCACACTGCCACTGGTCCTGTCACTGGCCACCACTGAAAAGAACCTAGCTCCATCTTCTTTCTCTTCAAGCATATCATACATTGATAAGATCCTCCCATCTTGTGGGTATCAAAAAGGTGCATATATATATAAAAAAAATGCATCTATATAGTCATATCACATATTTTTGCTTCCCACTTTTTTTGAATAAAAATACTATTTCTTGCTATAAAGTTAGAAAAAAAAAAAAATCTTAAATTTGAAAGCTGTTTTTCAACCTGTTTGTCCTATGTGCTTTTCTTTGCTCACACAGAAGCTTTTAATGTCCAAAAATACTGTAAGAACTATGTAGCAGCAACTACATAAAGAAACTGAAGAAGAATGAGAAGACTGATCCCTAACATGCCTTCCTCTTAGGTTAAAGTTAACCTTAAAATGTTTCAATTTAAAGTCTATGCCTTTGAAATAGTCTGAATGTTGTTACAGCCTGTAACATTTCAGAATACATGAACTAAACAAATATTTACAAACAATTTGAACTCAGTGTGATGAATGTCCCAATGTACAAACTAAGAGGCAAATTTTATGAAAGAGTAACTCTGAAATTGTAAAATGGCAATTACAGAGGTCTGATCATCTTTCCATGAATGAGAACCTAAAACTGTTTTTAATGTTAAAATAGTTGAAGAGAGTTCACTCTTGATGACATCTGTTTACATAAGAGGCTATGTATGTATCTTACAAGAATGTATCTTACAAGAAATTGAAGAATATGCAAATACTCACCGATTTCACTTTGTAGTTCTTCACCAATCTGCAGTGTGTTTGATCCTTTTAATTTACATTTAATATGCTTGGGTTCATCAGGATGCGGTCTAAATCAGCATGTGAAAATTGACTTATAATCATTCTCATGAAGGTAATCACTTATAATAGCAGGCATAATAAAGCAGTTATCACATATTTGCAACTGGAATTTTTTTTACATTTTATTTTATCCTTGCACACCTTTAGAGCTTCAAGCCCAACGTGCACACAAGTTACATAGCAGCTTTCACCTCAGTCTTATCAGGGGGAGCATATCAGACACTGCTTACATACCAAACCACAGCAGTGGGATTCTACCTTATCTGTAATAACTTGTCTATCAGTATTTTACCACAGATCAGATCATTAGCCAGATAAAGCAAAACTAAAGTTTGGGGTATTTTAAATCTTGAAAAAAAAGAATCCCCAACACCTCTAAGCCAAAATAACATACAATTGTCTACATATTAAAATATATCTATTACTGTAAAACCAATTATAATATCAACATTAATCCTGATATGCACAAACAAAGGTATCAGTCTCCCTTGCTACGAAAATATTTGCTGACTTCTTAAGGACCTGATTACACCTAACATAGCTTAACATTTTTAGTGATAAGAGTTTTTCCTTAAAAGTAAACCAAAACCAGAGCACAGTACAAAAATGGTGGAGAAGATGAACAACCACAAAAAAAGAAAAATCAGATTTCCATTTCTTCTTTTGCTATGATAAAGCAGAAGTCATCAGCTTATACTACGCTTAACAGCAGTCACTTAAAAATACATTCTGGGGTGCTTTAAAACAATCTAAGCCTTTCCTTCCATTTACTTGATGAAGGTTAACGTGTTATGTGCTGATTTCCCAAATATCTGACTTATCTGACATCTGTAAGTTATTTAAGAGTTATCCACCACAAAGTTTTCTATTCCTTTTTTGTGTTCTAAGCTAAAAATTATGTTGAGATCTTTAAAAATCCTATTAGAATGACCTCCAGTTAATTTTTATGACAACTGCAATAGAATAACCCCTAAAGTTAGTTCCCTGATCTGCTTTTCAATGGCAAGCAAAGATGTATTAAAAACATTCAATAATTCACTGTTCCTTTCAAGAACAGAAGTATCATTTCAGTCTGCTATTCTGGCTCTTAAAACACAAAATATTACTTAACTGAAAACTTTTCTGTCTCTGATAGAGCTGCATCGTGGACAGCTTTTTACAAGCATGATGCTCCCAATATTTTAAAGAAACTTACTGCTTCGTTATGTAATGTTTTTTTCCTACTGCAGATCTGTGAAATGTCTAATAGTTGCAAATTTACCCCTGGCATCAGTGTGCTATGAACTAGTTACTTAATTTTAACCTATTAAGAACACATGAAATTCAACAAAGACATTTAGAATCAGATTCATCTTAACAAACTTTATAAAGATACAGTAAGCAGGCTAATTTTAAAGTTCAATTTATAGCCTGTCACTTTTCACTAAGATACCAGATGCAGGTATCCAGCATTTGGCTAGACAAATACTATCTTTAGCTCAAAGTAATAACCTCTGCAAGGCTAACAATTAACTTCATAGCGATATTTCTCTTTGGTAACCACTAAAATTAGTTATTCTATAAGATAATGTTTACTGAAAGTTTTCAAAGACAGCGATAAACTTCTTCAGTGTATGTATGCTTATAAAAGTGATAACAGGGCCAGATACAAAAAGGTCTTGATGGAGTCTTTCACACAGGTAATGTTCTCATCTGTAAACACTTTGCATAAAAGCCCCCACCCAGTCAGCCAAACCTATGTTCCCCTGTTAATTTGCCAACTGCTTTCATTATTTCAGCTTTGGTGGAAAGACTTTTTTTTACCCCAAAGTACAGACGTACTATCCTTTGCCAGCAACTTAATTCATAAAAAAGTATTTCAAATGAACAAACCTGACTGTGAATGCACTCTCCAAAGACACATGGTCATCAAGGTAAGTAATTAGACAGTAACGTACATCTTTTACTGACGTTGGTACTTTTACATCAGGTAATAATCCCTGAATTAACTGTTCTCTGTTAATTTTAGGTGTCCAGTTAACCTAAAATTAAAATTTCTTAAATTAATCAAAAGCTAAATTATTAATGACTACCTACATAATACATCTGTGGTGATTCTAAACATGCTGAGGTAACATAGAGGCAACAGAAGCTTTCAAACGAATGCCTGTGCTTTTCCCAACAGTAACCAATGCTATCTTCCCAAACAGAGAAAATTACTCTTAAAAAAAACCAACCCCAAACAAAACAAAACATACTTTAGTGTTTCCCTCACTTATCTTGAGTTAGGAAAGATCTGATTCTGAAAAACCTCACCAAAATGTGCCACATATTTGGTGAAGCTCTACCTTTGTATTAGGCTCCACATATGCACACAGAGGAATAAGACAGGTAAGCATATCTTCATTAAGATACCTGTTCAAGGTTCCTAATTCTTGGGAATACTCCAGATCTGAAGAATCATAACTATGTCAGAATTATTTTATTGTGTTTAGGAGAAGCACTGGAAATTACTAACCTGCTTTTCATAATACTACCCTGAAGCATTATTTAACATTTCATTAAGTGTCTTTATCTCACTAATGACACAATTTCAATTAAATAATTTAAAAAAATTATTAAGCAGAGAGTTCCTATGTTTAATAACATAATCTTGAGGAATATTATTTTGTAGTCTGATGTCTATGGATTTTAGAGAATCAGCCTTTTATATCTCCCTCATATTATGCCGCTGTTGACTCAAAAGTACTTGCCTTGATTTTTTCTGCCAAAGCTGGAGTTATAGGTATCTCCCTTTCTCCTTCATCATACATCTGAAATATAAGGTTGTGCATGACATCGCCAGCAAGCCAATTAATTTCATCCTGATGTTTAATTTGAATGGCTTTTTGTCCGTCCATACTTAAGACCTGTAGTCTTGCAACATGACTGCTAGGAAGTAGTTTAATAATCTTTTCCACTACTGGCACATCTTTGCAACTCTATACATGGGAAAAAAAGATACATAATTAATATATTAAATATACATATATGCATAAATATCACTGTGCCATAAATAAATGGCAGTACTCTGGATTACCAGATGTGATCAGGTGTCCAAACATGACTTGTCAAAAGAATATATACCAGAATACTTACAACTATTAACAGATACTAGAATTGATGCTAGCTATTTAGAAAACATTTTCTGTTTCAAAAGTACTACGTTATACAATTTATAAAACACTTCTTAAGAGTAGTCCTAGGCATCCTTTCATCTTACCATATTAGTATTTGTTTACACATTTTTCAAGATAAAACACCACAGGTTTTATTTTCTCCAGCAGTGTGGCTCTCCAGATTTCCAGGGAACTGAGATGTTCAACAGCATTTAAAAAATTCAAACGTCAAGGCTTTAAGACTGAAATGCTGTGAAAACCTATTGATTTTTAACTTTTGAAAACTTTTGAATTTCAGAAATAAAGAATAAGAGGAGAAGAAAGAATGGAAAAAACTCTTTGCCTTTTTATGGTTTCCCAGAGAGGGAAAAGGGCAGCCACCTGATTGTCAGGCTTATGGTAACTAAAAAAGTAACCTGGAGATTAAGTTGATTCGTAAAAGATTTCAGTACACTAGCAAGATAGGACAATAAACTGCTTTCAATCTTTTATTCATGCAAACATCCCAATCAATACTTACAAGTATTTCAATCCTTGCTTTTAGGATCTGGTCTTTCTTGATATTCTGTACATGTATAACTGGACCAGTTAAAATGTTTGTTCCTGCATTACTGCAGTCCACAGAATACACAGGAAGGTTTGAAGCACCTAAAAACTATTTAAAATGTAAAATTAAACTACAGGTTTCTTCTACAGAACTACTAGGACAAATCCAGAAATTATTATTTGTACAAGTCCAAATATAAATATAGTATTATTTACAGATAAATTTGATAGATTTCAGTTTTCCAGAAGCCTGCAAGATCAACACCTATATTTTTTTCCAAGTGACAGGAGATGTGTGGAAGAAAGGAAGAAGTTATAGAAGTAACATTTGCTGTCTATTCAACTGGTTTGTATTAACACATAAACACCAGTCTCTTTTGCCATTATGCCATTTGCCATTATGGTAACAAATCCAATTAAGTTGTTAAATTTTCTAAAAGTTACACATTAAACAGAATTTAAATATCAAGTTAACATGTTATGATACTACTGCAGACCCAGTCTACAGGAAGAGAATGTACACACATATAGTGTAAAGTGAATACAGATTGTTTTGCAGCAGGAAAAACATTTTTGTTAGTTTACCTGTTCTTGCTGGAAGACTGATTTCACTAGAATTGGAAAAGTCACTTTCCGGAGTTTAAAAAAAAATATATCCAAAAGGGCAAAAGTTTTTTACTTCTAAAAGCCACAGTAACACCTGCATTCTCTTCTGAACTTATCTAAGTGCTTATGACAATAGTCTTATCTAATATTATTTTTAGGTAGTAGGCTTGCATTTTCATCTTTTAAAAAAATTATCAAAAGTAAGCTGCATGAAATATTTTTCTGAACAAATTTATCGTTATATATGGCAAATACAACTTAAAATAACTTAAAATTGTAGCTATGTATCCTCACATAATTTTCTCTTCCATTTCTAAGGCCAGGTTCCTCTGATTCTGAAACTTACTGAATGACTCATAATAGATGAGGCAAGAGAGGCACAGTTATGGCTATCAAGCTACAGAAACGTCAAAAGCATTATTGAAGATAATAAATTCTATCTGGATGCCAAAATAGGCTCTTTTGCCAGCTCTTTAAAAAGCAAACATCAAATCCTTATGGCACATAACAAAATGCAGGTTACCTTACAATGAACTATCAACTTTGGCTGTGCTGTTATATTTCCTGATTCATCCAGCACTTCAACCTGAAAGGGGAAAGCTGTGCCATTTTCAATCCTTAGAACTTCAGAATCTGGTTTTACTTTCAATTGACGAGGAGGGCCTGTAAAAATACACAATTGTGTTATCAGATAACTTGCGAGACACTGGATTTCAGTTTTTGCTATCTCAAAAAATTTTTAAAGCCAAGCTACCAAATTATTTGTGGCAACAATTTAGACCAATTTATGTGTATTGGTTTATGCTAAGAAGTTCTAGACTCTTCCTGTTCTTCAACACCTGCCAATCTTCTGAATCAATTCAGTAAGGAATAGTTAGATAAACATGATGAACTTCAGCAAATACAAGGTGTAAACACATGATATAGCGCTATTTACACACTATTCATCAAAAAGAAACTTGAAGCTTTCTCCTGACATGTTAAAACCAAAGATATTAACGTTGAGGTATCTGATCAGTCATGATGTGCAGCAGTTCATTTATGAAAGCCACCACAGCTACAACTTGCAGGCGAGGAAAAGCTAAAGAAAATGTTGTTGGCATTACTTGGATAGTGAAGTGAAGCTATTCAAGTAAGTCTACCCCTTGGAACATATAATTATTTTATCAGTATTACAAAAGAGAAGGAAGTAACAAATTACTAGTAAAAGACAAGTTCTGAAGGAACAAAGAAGGCCATTTTTCAGAAACATCCTTTATGCATCATTCATTAAAACTTCCATTTCAAACTCACTGGTTGAAGAACAGGAAAGACTGAAATAGCTTTTATTTACTTCTTCCTCAAAAAATAGCTTTAAAAGCTAAGGATAAGTCCAATGAGAAAAAAGAGGCAGGGAAGCATCTCTACATTGCCAAAAGCAAAAGATTCTAATGAAGAATGAAGCTGCCTTCAGTCCAAGCTAAATAACTAAGTAATACACAATATAATCTGCCTCGATTGTTCCACTCCATTTTCTACATGAAGCCTTAACTCCTCAAAAGATAAAGAATAATGGAATGAACTGTACATTATTGGCCTAACAGAGCTTGAAGTACACAATCTCTCTGCAAAATGAGATGGGAAAGTCTAAAGTCTGGTAATCTAGGAAGCCAAAAATCAGCCTTCAAACTGTACCTTATTTCCCAAATCCAGAAAAACCCAGGTAACAAGGGATAATAGGTATCACATTAGGGAATCCTCAGTACTAAGCTATCCAAAAAGGTTGGTAAGGGCAGTGGAATTATGGACTTCTATATTCCTCTTGTGCATTATGATAAAGTCAACAAGTAACACTGAAAACTGCAGACACAAACCCAACTGCTAAAGCATCCCTCCTTTGCTGGGGTAAGAAAGTGAACGAGCACTTGTTCACTCACAGGGTATTTTCTACAGGGAGAACTGGTCAAAGCAGATTAGTATAGGTTAAAGGGCATAATGGTAAAGAAAATCAAGAAGAAATTCATTCATTCAATGGTGCTAGGTTAGAAAAAGATTTAATATAATTTAAAAAAGAAGTGAAAAACCAGTCTGAAGTAAGCAGACAAATTGCAACTGCTAGAATAATGGACAAGATTAGGCTATGAGTTTGATATTATTCCTGCCAAGAATGACATGCCCTTAGCTTTGTTTAGTTTCAGTCCTCATTTGGATGAGCTAGAATAGCCTTTTTTATGCCTCACTAAATATTTTACCTTTTGGGGAGAAGAAGCATTTCATTAATAGTGTCAGAATTAAGTTCAACAAAAATTAACTAACTATTTTAAGGATACTTACCAGGCTGTAATCTTATTTTAAAGATTTGTGTGTCTTCTTTCAAACCAGGAAGAGTAACCTTCAGATTAAAGTTCTAATGAAAAGAATATTTTAAATATTAACTTTAAACAAAACCAGATCATAAACGATCTCACATAGTCATGTCAATTCACATATATGTAAATTTCAGAAGTCTATCAAAATTTTCTTGCACTGCTACATAAATCAAGATTTTATTTCTTGTACTAAGATCTGTCTTTTTTCATGTTATTATTCCCAGAGATACTCCATCCAGGATTTGCAAGTTAAACTACATGGTTCCAAAACCGTCAAAAGCAGCTATCGTAACTTGTGGTTTCCTGCTTAAAGGCTAAGTGGGGAGAAAACATATCCGTTAATAAAACAAGAGGAGTTTTAAAGAAAGGGTCTGCAAGTTCTGTGGTCATTATTTCCTAGCAACACAATTACTATCCATCTCATCTTTGAATAGGGCCATAAGAAAAACACCTGCTGCAGAACCCCATCACTGAAATTGACTTTCACATCAAAATCAGAGAATGAAGCAGTCTAATCAATAATCTTAAAAGCTCCAACTTTAAAATACCAGTTGCACTGTAAATATGTGCATTTCATGCTTTATACATTTTATATTTGAGAATATTTAGTTGCAATTCACAAACTGTCATTTTCACACGATCAGAAATGCTGCCTCTGGAAAGGTTTTAGTTTCTGTCTTATGCCCTTCCCATGCCTGACAGAGTACGTGCAACATTAACACCTTCTGGACTGGATGGAAACAATCAGGCAATTCCTTTGGTTTGCTAGGTAAGAGAAGCACAAAGTGCAATGAGGCCCGGGCACGTGCATCACACCTGCAGCCACATCAAACATGAGCTCCCCAGCTGCTGGCTACCCACACAGGGGCATGAAAAGTCTCCAGCTCTGACCAGTCAACCAACCATACTGGTCTGCCAGCAAGCCAAGCAGCACGCATCAGCGGAGCCCCATTAAACCCAATGGTAAGTCATGAGAAAACGGGAAGACAAAATATATTAGTTACATATTGGGGGACTGAGGAGGTCGAAAGAAGGGAAAAATAAGGTAGGAAATAAAAACAGAGGAAATGGATATAGCTGATAGCTGATGTTTAATGCTAATAAGTTGAACTCTTTAGTACTTCAAGCAAGCTTTGTATTCGTGCACTAGACACTCCTCCCTTCTTTTAGTTTCAAGTCATTTTCTGCAACGCTCATTTTTTACCTAGTACTATCTTCTTCACACTACTTCTAATTAATCAGCTTACATCTTCAACTTCATTCCTTTTAATCTTTCAACATCTGTGTCCTCCAGGAAAGTTCTTTTCTCCTATCCTCCATGATCCCTTTATCTACTTTCCTTTTGCTTTCAAGTCTGCTTCTATGTACACTGCAATACTTTAAAATGAAAAGAAGAATAAAGAAATATTATTTTCCTTTTTTAAACTCCCTTCTTCGTTCTTCTCCTGACTAGGAGCTGACTATCAAGCAGTCTTCTTGATATTGCTCACACACTTGTCTTAACAAAACATGCTTCTCTCCATCTTGTCTGGTTTGGGTGGAATTAAATCAATGACTAGAGAAGTAAATGAAGTCTGCTTTCTCCTTCTTCTCTATCAGCGCTTCCTTCATTGAGAACTGTGATACTCTGTATTTCCTATCTCAATCAAATTTCTCTTCTCCATTTAGCATTTTTTTCCTTACTCCTTTCTCTGAAAAACTTTAATTTTTTCCATGCTCTCCATTTTTTTCATTTTATTCTCTCATTAAATTTCTCCTTCTAAATTCTTTTCAGAATCCTATTACTAGCTGTTTCTCTGAGATATTTTAGCTCTTCTACCATTTCAAAATCAACTTTTAGGGTGCTGAAAATTTGTCCTATGTTCTTCTCTGCTTCTCATTTTAAATTAAGCACTGCAAATTACACCGTATTTACATTTTAAAATTATCTGTTGTTTTTACTCTGTTATCCCACCATCTTTTTTTCTGCCATTATTTTTCATTACCATCTTAAACAGTCCTTTTCTCATATAAATTAGAATAACTACTTTCAGTGCCAGTTCCTGTATTGTCTCCAACATTTTATGCAATTAAGCAACATGAGAAAATAACACCCCTTCTTTTCTGTTATTATAGTATGGTATTATTTCTGTACTGCAGGTTTCTTAAATGACTCTTGGTCTTGCCCCTCACCAAATTTGTCTTGCCACAGCCTGGCACTTTTACTCCTCACACTTCATTTCTCATAATCCACCTCTATCTTCTGTGATTGTACTTGCCCTTCACCTTTAATTCTGAGCTTTACCCACAAAACTTATTGCATTCAATACCCCCCAGCTTCCAATAAGAAGGTATATGCTCCCTCATCTCTTTACACACCCTTGCATCAGCAACATTATTTGCTTTTTTCTATGCTACAATATCAACAGTACAACAAGGTACCTTTAGCTACCTCAGTTCCTAGCTTTGTCTTTACTATGCTAGACTGTAAGACCAAATGAAAGGAACAGGACTTGGTTAGAATACTGTGTATATATGTCATATATACAATAATTAATTAATTATTAACTTAAAATGTTTTAAAATCTTCAAATCTATATTTATCACAAGCATTAAGATCTGTTTTATGAAAGAAAACTTTTTAACATGTAACATATGTTTTTTACAGTAAATTAGTAGCTTGATTAGGTGCTGAGAATTCATCAGTAACAGGTTCAATTTGCGTGACATATATTTGTTACAGAAGTGAAAAAAGGATTTTGAAAATGTCTTGAGAAGCTCGAGTAGTTACCACACATATTAACTGTTACTACTCATCACCTCAACTAAAAGAATGAAAGATTTCACTGCTACCTATGCTACTTCAGTGCAAAAGTCACCAGGACCAATTTCAGCACCAGTTTAAACTAAGACAAGTGACTTATCATCCTGGGTACACTCTACCACACACCCATTTGTTGCTCAGCCCCTTCAGCTCCCATCTCATCACTAACGGACTGCAGCTGTGGGAAAGACAAACTGTCCAGGTAAAGCTGTAAGAGATCATCTGAAAATATCCCAAGAAATACCTGAAGTCATTAACGTAGACCAAACTTAGATAACACTATGTGATAATCTATTTTACACAAAAATTATTTGTTCTGTGGTTTTGGTTTTTTAAAATATGTTACTTCAAGTTTAAATTCATTAGCTTACCTTGCCCTGGCAATTATTTACACAGCCTTTAGCAGTGACACCCTTAATGATGCACTTTGTTCCTGCAGTTACTTCTCCATACTGCAATGTCAATCCACTAGAAAAATACAGAGAAAACAAAATAGAATCAATTTACAAATAAGCACAGTGCTCTGATATACAAGACACATTCAGATATTCTTAAGAAAATAAAAGTAAAATACCAGTTAATTTATGTGAAAGGTATCACTCAGAGAAACCCCAAAGAATTACTATACTAATGTCACATAAGAAAGGACAAAAAAAAAGTTTTTAAAAAAATAAATAAAAAGGAGATGGTTGAATTACCTAGCTTCAAGAATTGGTTTAATGCCAGTTGTCAACTGTGTTGCATGTCCAAATTCATCCTGTAATTCCAAAGGAATATTAAAAGGTACTCCAATCCGAAAAGGAAGGTCCAAAACACCCACTGAAAATTTCTCTGGTTTGCCCTCTAGGAGAAAAGAATAATACATTTTTAGAAGGCATTATGTTCATTGGCTTTTTCTTAAGGCTGCAATTAAGTCAAGTGGTTTTCAGCATCAAAGTAAATAGGCTATCGAGAATACTGTTTTAATGAAAAATCACGGATCCTCTTTTTTTTTTTTAAACTTGCACTACCATAAAAGCAATAGTTAAAACATAATAACAGGACAGCCAAAACTTCCAAAGTACTTAGAACATCAATACAGCACCTGAAAGTGGATAAGTTCATTGTGGGCAGCTTTTCTTAAACATTTAATTGCTTTAATTCTATTAAAATAAAACTATTCATGCAGCAAAACATTTTTGTTCTACAACTATCCCAAAAAATGAGTAATGATGAGTATTTGAAAAAGAAACCTGAGTGCATCCTTCCTGTGAAATCTGTCCCTTCTAGACTGCCTCCAACTGGTCACTAAAAAATGAGACCAAACAGAGCAGTAAAAATGGGAGCTTGTAAATCACAGTCATGTTTTCTGGAATCAAACAGTCTTGGCCAAGTGGCCTTCGAAAAAAATAATACAGTGCTGAGCTAAATGGTAGCTAAATATCCTAACAAATTACTTTAGACTCAAATTAACACCTACTTTCACTACCTACAGATCTCATCACAGAGCTTCTTTTGCACAAGAGATGTGAAGGGAAGGAAAATGCTACCTTGTATTGGTCAAAATTACTGTAATGGTTACCACAATAAAAAGACCTCAACTTCTTAGCATTTACAATTTTATTTACAAGTGAATGATGAAACTGTAAAATGATTTGACAAAATAACAGTAAAAGAACTTCTGCACTGTCAAAATGAATAAGCAGCAAAAGAACATGTCTCAATTAAAAACACAAAACTTAGAGATTAACTTAGGAAGTTCAGTTTTAACTGACATTTATGATGATATTTTTGTAACCAACAAGAACTGTAAACACTGAGCAACAAACTGCTCTTATAGAAATAAAATAATGTTTATCAGACCAGAAAACCTGATAATTTGAGTTTAGGTTTTAATTCTTCTTTTCTGGAATTTTGGAATTCTAGATACATAAAAGGTCACACAAATAATGAGTGTGAGAATTTACAGCTGCCTCCGAGGCAACACATAACACTGCAAAAATACCTAAAATATTTTTTTTTCAAGACTAAAGATACTAAAAAAGTCAAATTATCTTCTAACTAGATAAAAAAGCAACAAGAGAAAGCAAAAATTGCTGTTAGTATTCCTCATGTTAAAAGTACCAAACTATTAGTTCATTAGAGTTTTAGAGTGTATATTCCTTTCTGAGGAGATAAAAGTAACCTTTACCTGAAGGCTGCCACACTGGGGAAAGCCACAATACTATTGGAAAAGAATTTTAAAAATACCGAATGAAGCTTTGCAATTTTTAAGATTCTCTTTTTGCTTTGATAAACAGAGATAAAGAGGATGCAGACAATGTTCATTTATGTATTCCTTCAGAGAAAGAGATTCTTTTATTTTCTTTTCTTTTCTTGGCACTTCACAGAAGTATCTTAAGACTTCAATGCCAGGTTTTTAGACAAATGTTTAAATAATTACTCTTTTTATGTAATGCCAAATATTTTTTCTGTTTTGTCATACAAGAATGCCTCTTTCTATTCTGCCAATAATACTTCTGCAGAAGCTTTTAGAAGAATATGCTACAAAGAACTCTTCTGCATAAAGGGTTTGCATTCAAAGTCCCTAGTTTTGAGGAAAAAAAAAAAAGCATCTATTCTTTCTTGATCTTCTGGAAACAGATGCTAGCTCTACCTCCCAAACTTGTAACAAAAGTAACTATTTTAATATTAAATACAAAGGAAGTTGAATATTTTGTCTTCTCCCCTTCCCATACCCTTTGTAGATAAATGTCTCAGAATGGTTGAAGTTGGAAGGGTTTTCTGGAGGTCATCTTGTCCAATCCCCCTGGCTCAAGCAGAGCCAGCTACAGCCAGCTGCCTAGGAACTTGTCCATACAGCTTTTGAACATCCCTAGGAATGGAGACTCCATAGCCTCTTGGACAACCTGTGTTAGTTCTCAGTCACCCTCACAGTGAAAAAGTGTTTCCTGATGTTCAGGAGGCTCCCTCTGTTTCAGGTTGTGCCCATGCCTCCAGTATCTGTCACTGGGCACCACTAAAAAGAGCCTTCCTTCAGGTATTTATAGACATTGATAAGAACCCCATGAATCTTCTCTTCTCTAGGCAGAGCAGCCCCAGCTCTCCCAGCCTTTCTTCACGAGAGATACTCCAGTCCTTTCATCATCTTTACAGCCCTTTGCTGAACCCTCTCCAGTATGTCCGTGTCTCCATGCTGTAATGTGATGTGCCCAGAACTGGACACAGTACTCCATTTGTGGCCTCACCAGTGCTGAGTAGAGAAGATTGATCACCTTCCTCAATGTGCTGACAACACTCCTCCTAATGCAACCCAACATTGCTGCCCTTCTTTGCAGCAAGAGGACATTGCTTGCTGTGTTCACCCTGTTGTCCCACCTGGACCCCTAGGTCCTTTTCTGCAAAGCTGCTTTCCAGTTGGTCGAGCACCAGCCTGTACTGGGTACTAGGGTTGTTCTTCCCCAGGTGCAGGATTTTGCACTTCCCCTTGTGGAACTTCCTGAGGTTCCTGTCAGAGCCCGTATCTCCAGCCTCCAGTCTCTCTCTGGACACAGTTTTGTGTCATCAGATAATCTGCTGAATGTGCACTATGCCCCATCATCCAGATCATTAATGAAGATGTTAAACAGAATCAGACGCAATATTGACCCCATTAACCACTGTGGTAACCACTAGTTACTGGCCTCCAACTACATTTTGTGCTATTGATCACCACTCTCTAGGCTCAGCCGTTCTGCCAGTTGTCAATCCACTTCAATGTCTGCTCATGCAGCCCAAACTTCATCAGCTTCTGTATGAGGATCTTATGGGAGACAGTGCTGAAAGCCTTACTGAAGTCTAGATAGACAACACCCACTGCTCACCCTGCATCTACGAAGCTAGTCATTTCATCATAGAAAGCTATCAAGTTGGTCAAGCATGACTTCTCCCTGGTGAATCCATGCTAACTACCTCTGATGATCTTCTTGTCCTTCATGTGCCTGGAAATGGTTTCCAAGATTCACTGCTCCATGACCTTCCCAGGGATCAAGATGAAGCTGACTGGCCTGAGTCCTCCTTCTTGCCCTTTTTGAAAATAGGAGTGACATTTGCTTCCCTCCAGTCATCAGGCAGTTCTCCCAATTGCCATGATGATTCAGTTACTGACAGTGGCCTTACAATGACATCATCCAGCTCTGTCTGCCTCATGTATGCATCTACCTTCTTAAAGTACATCACCATCATGGCACATGGACTTACGTATGACCCGTTTGCTCAGGTATTGCCTGACTCAATCCTCTTCCACCAAGCATGTATCTTCCTTGCTCCAGACCTTCCATTGGTTTCTGAGACCTGGAATTCCTGAAGGTCTGTCTTGCTAGTAAATACCATCACTTTCTCATAGGGCTGCTGGTAAGTCTCTTCCTCCCCTGCCATTCCTAGTTTAATTTTGGCTTGATTTGTGCCAATTCAGAAAAAGGCAAAGGGCCCATGGCAAAAGGGCTGAACAAAACTTTTCCTTTTGAAATGGAGACTGAGAGCCAGAGACCAATACAAGATCTATTTTTTTTTAACGTATGTAGGCCACAAATTTTTTTGATTACTATATATAAGCACACCTGCATAAAAGGATGAGTCTTGGCAATGGAGCAGGAGATGTATAATCTGTAGTTAGCATGTCTTTTTGCAAATTAATTCAGTAAGTAAATAACTACAGATTTTCTTTAAGATCAATTATGATATACAGAATCAAAAATACATTTTTTTTTTTAAATCATATGAAATCTCATTTACAGATAACATATTACTCCTGCATAATTTAGAAATTAATTGTTTCATATTTCTGGACACATAAAGACCAGCCTCAAACTATTCTACATCTTTACCCTTCTTCATAAATATATGCCCATTTTCCCTGAAGCTGAAATCTTTTCAGCAAAAAGAAATAAAACTTCTTCAAAGAAAGGCCTATCAACAAAAACTATCCAGCCACTAAGAGAGAAATGCACACAAATAATTTAAGAAATAAAATTAACATCTACAGGATGAGAGAAACAGGACTACCAAGGTTGTACCAGAAATATGATGTTACTGTACACTGTATATGTTATGATCTTCAACAGTGTCATTAAAATGGGAATCCATGAATTTTCTGGGGGAGATATATGATCAGTCACATGCTATTTTAGGCCACATACATACATACACACCAGAGTGTATGGCAAGAAAGAGTAATATCAGAAATATAGACTTGGTGGACAAGGGCAGAGCAACCGATGTCATCTACCTGGACTTATGCAAAGCATTTGACACTGACCCGCATGACATCCTGGTCTCAAAATTGGAAAGTTGTGGATTCAATGGATGGACCACTCAGTGGATAAGGAACCTGCTGGATGGCCGCACTCAAAGGGCTGTGGTCAACAGCTCAATGTCCAAGTGGCAGCCAGTGATGAGTGGTGTTCCTCAGGGGTCGGTACTGGGACCAGTGCTATTCAATATCTTTGTCGGAGACATGGACAGTGGGATAGAGTGTACCCTCAGCAAGTTTGCTGAAGACACCAAGCTCGCTGGCATAGTTGACACGCTGGAGGGAAACAATGCCATGCAGAGGGACCTGGACAGGCTCGAGAGGTAGGCTTGTGCAAATTGCATGAAGTTCAACCAAGCCAAGTGCAGGGTCCTGCACCTGGGACGTGGCAATCCCAGGCATGAATACAGGTTGGACGGAGAACAGCTGGAGAGCAGCCCTGAGGAGAAAGACTTGGGAGTGCTTATGGATGAGAAGCTCAACATGAGCTGGCAATGTGCACTGGCAGCCCAGAGAGCCAACCGCATCCTGGGCTGCATCAAGAGAAGTGTGGCCAGCAGGTCAAAAGAGGTGATTCTACCCCTCTACTCTGCAGTTGTGAGACCCCACCTGGAGTACTGTGTCCAGCTCTGGAGTCCTCAACATAGAATGGACATGGACCTGTTGGAACGGGTCCAGTGGAGGGCCATGAAGATGATCAGAGCGATGAAGCACCTCTCCGACAAAAGTCCAGGGAAGTTGTGGATGCGCCATCCCTGGAAGTGTTCAAGACCAGGCTGGATGGGGCTTTGAGCAACCTGCTCTAGTGGGAGGTGTCCCTGCCCATGGCGGGGGGGTGGGAACCTGATGATCTTTAAGGTCCCTTCCAACTTTATACCATTCTATGATTCTATATTTAACAGTAATATTTCTATTCTGGTATTCCAATAAGCCTTTTATGATGATTAATCCAAAGATACATAGCCACTATAACAATGAGAATTTAGTTTTGCATAGGATTCTTCTTTTAATCAAAAAAAAAAAGAGAGACTTTAATCTCAACATGCGTATTTTAAATGTATAACCCATTTTTCAATGAGTTTCTCTCTATGGTTTATGCATGAAAGTTGGTCTAATGAATACTAGTTTTATGAAAGAATACTTATACCAACGGCATGAGGAAAAAGGGTGATTCTAATTATGTAAAAGTTTAATTTTATTAAGTGCATTTAGGAAAGTTCACATCAGGAAAAAGCTTTTGATTCAATCAACACTTTACTTTTTTGTAAAACTGAGTGTATAGCAGAACAAACACATTACAGGTGACATCAAACATTTAACAAAAAATTATTTTTTTCCTGAATCTGCTTAGTATTTGACATGCAAATGCTACCTCTCAACTAAAATATGAGAAATTGTGATATACAATGAATCAAATAGAAATACTAAAAGTAAAAGAAAATTGGCATGACTAGAATTCTTACCTATAATAGTAAATTTAAATACTTTAGATGGCAGAGGCCTTCCTGCATAAGTGTCTGCATTACTTTCATTCAATACTACTTGCAGTTTCAAAGAGTAGTTCCCAAGTTTCTGAAGATTTTCTAAACAGAAATACAAATACAATTAGAATGCAAAAAAAGTAAAATTATAAATAAACTGAAAATATTGCATATGTGAACATACCCATTTTTTTAAACCAGTATGGCCATTTGCCTCCATGCTGACTGATATGGGAAATTATTTCTTTATTCCCAGTAGGTGCTGAAAAACAAACAATTAGCTACATGAATTTAGATTTTACATCATGATTCTTTATTTTTTCAAGTACTACTGTCATTCATTATTAAGTATTACTATTACTTCTAAATGTAATAAATAGAAATTCAGCTTCACAACAAATCACAATCACAGCCAAAAAAATGAATTTGCTACGTAATCCCATTTTAATTAAAAACTGCTAGCCTCAGACACATTAAACTGAAATCAGCAGGGTTGTAAAGTCAAATTTTATCAGCTCTTTGGTTATATGTTCCCCATGAAGTCTGAGCAGTTGTAGGCTGTGCGCTCCATGCTACAACAAATGAGCTTAAATGGGAGCAATGGTAAAAGCGTGCAGTTGACTGAATGTATAATTGAGGAAAAAAGAACACTCCTTTTTAGCTCCAAATTATTGTATCTGTCTTTAAAAATACTTCTGCAGCAGTAAGACATCCCAAAAAAGAACACAATGAAACTTTGAGGCAATTTTTTAGTGACTGATTCTACAACCCAAGATAAATACAGGAATAATATTTATTGTTTGAAACTTCAAGAGGCACTAATATATTTGTTTTTAAAAATATAAGTTAGAATAAATACAGAATGTGACTACAGTAAGACTATACAGAATAAAAAGAAATGCGGTAAAAAATAAGACATTGTTCTATAGCCAAGTACAACTGTTTCATAACCTCTTCTTGCACCAAATTGCATACATAAGGTAAAAGAAAAGTTGTCAGTTTCCTTAGTTGTATTTTTTGTACGAGTAATTCTGCAAGTATTGGATTATTTGTAGTAAGATCTAATTCAGTTTTCGATATTCGTGGTTTGGTTTTTTTTGACTCTTGGTAGTTACTAACACTGAGAACTTCTCAAGTAAGCACAATTTTCCTACTCCAGTGTCAACTGCCAAGTTAAACTGGAAGTCTCTCTGTATTATGCAAGATGCACACGTTTCTTTTTGTATAGATAATTTAAGGTGGAAATTTATCTATAGGAAGTGAAGAAAGTGAATACTTCTGTGCATAGTGATACACAAAAGATAAAAATAAAACAAAGGGGATCTTGGAAGAAAACAAACAAGAAAGCCCTGGCTTTTAAATTCAGGGATGTTATGTTCTTATGTTCTCTTCTGAAAGAGGAGACAATCCTAAGAGCAGTTCTGTGCAAGAAAATTATCAGGTACGTCCAATGTTATGTTGTGGTCTCTGTGATGAAAAAACATCCTGATGTTTTATTTGAACAACAAACTAAAATATTTCAGTGAAGCCACATGCAAAATTTAGAACTTTCTTGGGAATTTCTCCATTTTTACCTTTGATAGAGGAAAAGCCCTTCAAACACTTTGTATTAGTTGTGATTAATGAACTCTCCTCTGTTGTTTTGCTAGAAAGCACCATTAGGACTTCCTAACCACCATATTCTTTTCTTGACACTTCAACACAAACCCATTTATGAATATTACCAGTATTTCTACAACCACTGAGATATGGAAAGCTGCACTTGGTGCAAACTGTGTACCACAAACAGCACAAGAAATTAAGTTTCTATAGACATGGTGGGTTTTGCAAAAAATACAGACTTGAGGCTAAGTTATTTAAATTTGGTTATAGATAACAGATAACAAGATGTCCCTGCTATGGTATAATATAAAACAATAGAGGGTACAGACAGAGGAAAAACACCTGTTGTTTTCTTTCAAATGACATACTAATAGCCAACAGCTATTCCTGAACTGGGAGAATTCAATGGTGCATGCACAAGAGAAACAGGTGGATCTGAACAGCAGTTCCCATTGTGGTTTACACCACAGGAGGGAAATGGCAAGATAATTGCTCGGTCAGAATAGTCAATTAAGTTCTAAAATAAATCCTTCAGTGATGAAAACACTTTGCTGATGAGCTCAAAAACCTGAAAAGACACCTCACTATTGCCACAGATTGACACAGCATCTATTTGAGTATTTTAACAGAGGTACCTGCAATTTAAACGAGTAAAAGAGGAGTCCTCGCTTCTCTTGTCCAAACCTTGGACAAGGTGCTCCTGCCACAGCCCAGGCAAGAAGTTACTCACAGTCTAGTTCTCCCACTGTTCCATCCTTTGCTTTGGCAGGTCCTTTTATCCCCACCAGATCCTTTGACTTTATCACTTTCTTAACCCTAATTTTGAATCAAACCTTGTATAAGGCTCCCCAGGAACAGACCAGGTAAGAAGTTTCTCACAGCTCAACTCTCTTAGCAGTCCACAGTATATTTTGCCAGAAATTCCACTCTTCAAAAGAGAAGAGACACCTTGTGTACATTATAATTTTGCTGTTGGCCTTCATAAAGAGTAACCACTTTAGTACAAATGAGAGCTTTATATTTTATGAAAGATTAGGGGTTGAGTTTGACAGGTATGCCATATCCTAACTGTCATTTACAGGACATACTGATTGGTCTGGTGAAGAAGAGGGAGGTTACACTAATGATTCCTAAATTGACTAGAGACAAAAGTTAAGATAGGAAACTATAAAAACAGCTATATATTTGTATATAAATAGAAATTTCCATCAATGAATCAAAGTGGTCAGGAGACGTGAAAGTCTGAAAACAGACTTTTCAGTGATCGGAGGCAAAGGGAAAACTTAGTTTTATTTCTCCCAGCAACAACATTGACAAAACACAACAAAAGAAACACCATGCGTCTTTCACCCTGAAGTCAGGACGGTCTACCTTAGCTAAGGTTGCAAAACACTGGTTTGTCACCCAGGCTGTTGGCAAATACAATCTGCTAATCTGTACTACATGAACACCTTTTTTTCAATTCCAAGCTCTTTATGCCCCAATACACGCATTACCTTGGACAATGGACATGCACAGCAGACAGTCCCAATAGAACAAGTGCCAGTAAAATACTGTGTGTAATCTTATGAAATATACTAAACTGAAGCTAAGATACTTCCACTTGGTTTCCTTTGACATATATCACATCAGTAATTTCAGTCCTTGAAAAATGTCTTTACAACTCTTATCAGCCAAGGGAATTGGATTTTCCTATTGTATATGAAAAGAAACAAGGCAAACAACTTTAAGTTTCTATAAATTTCAGATATATTAGATATCTGCAGGATTGGAGTTTTCAAAGAATTTAGTGTTCTAATTCTCTGTTGAACACACAGAATTATTTCAGCTGCCTTGGAAAGAATGCAATTCTTCAACAAAGGCAGTGTAAGAATATCAAGTGAAGCATCCATAAAATGGAAATCACCAAACACTAACACATAAGAAACTTTATTTTTTAAAATTCTGAAGTGATTTTACAATAGCTAGTTACCAAGTCTGGTCCTTACTTTCATGCAGCTCACGTGAATTGGTAACTGTTAATTACAGAAACATCCATTTTAACCATGTTCTTACATGTATTAAGTAGATAGCTTGAAACTGATAGGCCCTCCTTACGTGTTACAGAAGATGTAATCATAATATAGCATTAAGACATTAAATATTTGGCGTTGAAGCAATTGTCATTTCATGAAATGTGGTTTTGCAGTACTACATGCTCGGATGGGACACTGTCCTTAAAATTAACAGCTATATCCATATATCAAATTCTAATATGTATTATATGTATATAGACAAAGAAATACATAATGCATTTTTAAAATAATACTCAGTTAAATATACTGAAATACTTACAATGTAAAATAACCTTGAGTTCAACAAGAAGTTTCTTTGAACCTCCGTGGCTTGTACCTGGAAGTTTTTGCATTGCTTCTCCTTTTTTATTCAAAATCTCTATTCTTAACGCTCCTGTATTGAAAAGGAAAAATTACGTACATTTAAAACATACTGTGTATTATAAGTAATTGGATATTTCTGTACGTTTGTTCTTTTAACAAAAGTGCATAGCATATTTTTAAATTGACATTTTACTGTTTAGCATTTGGAAGAAAAAAATATACCTATTGGTGTACCAGCAAATCTTGTTTCATTTGGTAATAACTCATCTCCTTCAGGCCATGTTACCGATAATTTGTCGGGAAGTCTAGCGAAAAAGAAAGAATGAACAGTTTTTCTAGGAGTTAAAAAACAGGATAATTTATCTTAAATAGAAAATACACAAAGCTCTTTTTTGGAAAATAAAATAAATCAAAAAACAACCCCGAACTATTGCTTCTTGGTTTAGAATTCTATTTGGTTTTGTTTCTACTGAAACAGCTAACTGTTCCCACTTGGAAATAAAACTGAACTTTTGTTTGCTCCTGAAGAAATACTTAAAGTGTTAGTAGGAAGCCCACAAGTAACCACTTACAATTTAGAGCTTACCTCGCCATTTCATCCTCTATGTATTTTTTAACAACTTTGTCAGACACTGTTCTATCAAGTTTTGAGATGGGAATAATTTTCATTTCAGCATACAATGCCTGAGGTTCCTGGAAAAAAATAGAGGGCAGTTATAAACACCCAAATTATAATATGTGAGAGAAGAAATACCTCTCTATTAAGGGACATAGACATAATGCAATATGCTAACATGGTGACACCACAAGACACTGTTCTAAAATTTGCTGAAATCACAAGGTTGAACATGGATGCACAACATATTATTGATACCAACTGTGACACTCTATATCATATGCAAATTTAAAAGAATCAGATCATTGATCATGAATAATAATAATTTTAATAGCCTTACAGTAAAACTAATCTAAGCAGTTTAAGATTATTTCTAGATTGTTGAATCTCAAAAAATACCATAATTTTCGACAGTCATTAAAAAGTCATTTAAATAAGTCTAACCCAGGATTCTGATTAAAGATCCCATAGGCACACTATGTGTGTGAATCCTTTTTCTATTTGTCTTACCAAAGAAATTTGAACCTCTCCTCCGGTGGCAAATATATCCCCATCATGGTCGCCATACAAAAAAAATTTCTCAATAGTTCCATAGAATATTGGAAGAGTCTTAACAGTTTTCACCTGTAAAGAGAAAACAACAATTAACGTCAATACATTTGACTTTTATAGGGTTCAAATACTCTATTACAAAACAAACAAACAAAACCCCAGCATCAGTGAGCAGCTAACTTACCAGCTGTCCAGTTTTGTATGTTTTTCCATCCCACTCTATTGCAGCATATGTTGCCCAAGGGCTCTGCATTCTTTTGGAGGGCAAATCAGTACGAGTAGTTACTCCTTTAAAGACTGTGAATTTTATCTGTTTGTCATATTTTTCATGACAGTCTTTGAGCCACAAAGCAAATTCTCTGTCAATTTTCATTCGTTGCTCCTATAAAAAGATTACAAAATAAATACATATTATTCATGTATTACAAAATTTAAACCTGACAATTTCAGTAAAATGAACAATTATAAGAGTACAGTGATACCATACTAAAAATAAATAAATGGATTCTTCAGTTTAGAAACACTACAGAATTCTAGGAAAGCTATACTTCAAGCCAGAGAAAGTTTCCCCCAGCACTCGTATTCCTCTATGAAGAGGATCTTTCCACAAAAACTGACACAAAACAACTAGATAAAGTCATTGTTTAAGAAAAAGACTAATTCTTATTTTTTCAGATGTAAAGAGTCAGCTTTACTACTCACTGAGAGAAGTGTCTGCTACAAAGTTCTCCAAAAGTGTGTAAGATAAAAGTTCTTCAGAAACCGGTGACACAATATTCAGTGACACAAACAAATGACTCGTGAGTAAAGGTTTCTACATCTTATGCATTAAACTTTGCCAAGAAGAAATACTTAACACAATATAATTATTACCTGTCCATTGAAGATTCTTGTGAACAGAGTATTCTTATCTTTTAACTTCAGCTCCAGATCCATGAAAGTGAGTTTGTTTGTGCTGACCTGGAACTTATCGTTGGTAAATAATGCACCAGAAATTCTGTTGTAGCATTCAATTGGTGCCAACCCTCTCTTCTTTGGAGGAGCACACCAGTCAAAACTTAAACAAAAGCAGAAAGACATTAAAACCCTCTTATTTAATAGGAGGGATTACAGGAACAGACTAGTTTACATTGTAGAAACAGGTTACCACTTACTCTTCCACAGTTGTGTATGGTATTAGTCTTCCATTCCAAAAACATTCAAAAATAGGCCTTTTTCCTCTGGCACCCTTTTCTACTATAACGCAGTCATCATCATCATCATCATCGTTTAATTCTTGATTAAAAAGAAGACAGTCTCCATGAATAAATTTCTTCTAAAAACTAATATAAAATCATAAACCAGAGCAGTCTAAATTCAGGACTATTTATACTTATTTATTGCTTATATATACTGTTAGGCACAGTAGCAGTGTACATGATATCAAGTTAGGTATGTATAACATTGGGATTTTTTTTGCTGTTTCAGAAATACCAAGCAGAAAAACCTAAAGAAAGCTAAGAAAAAAATTTAAATAGGGACTGAATAATATTACCAAATCTGCAAATTTCAAATTTAAATAAATATTACTTTTTCCTCTCAGTTCCAACTGATGTTCTTCTAATACTATAAAATCTTGTCACAATTAAACTCAATATTTGGTTTGTCAAAAAAAAGAAGTAAAAAGTCACCAACACAAATTATTTTAAAACCCTAGCATCTGAGAACTCATGAAGACTGGCTAAAACAAATTTTAAATTAAGGACTTAGACTACATGTTGATCTCTGTGGTATTCTGCTGTTAGAATCTCTTGAATCAAACTGCTGGTATTTCATTTCTTTCTTGAAGCAAAGATCTAACAGTCAGGCAAGTGGAAATGTTTCAATCAGACTGCATTCCATAAGAGTTTATAGTTTGAAATCAGATGCTGTTATGTCTAAGATCAGGTTTACATGAATGAGTTACCACAACAGCCAATTTGTTTGCAGGATTTGTTCATCCAAAAGCATGTGAATTTTTCTGTTCTACCACAACCCAAATTAGATAATCATTACACTTCAATTTAAATTGTTCTGGTTTCTATTTCAGTAAAATATTTAGACTAGTAGGATTGTCTATAATAGAACTGATAAGCAGCAAAACATTTCACTCACTTGATGGAAAACATGGATCATCAGGGTATGTTTCTTTATCATACAGGAAGGGATGATAACGGATGATGCCTTCCACTATACCTTCTCCTTCAACATGTGCCTTAAACTCAAAACTATCTGCTGCAGTATTTATATACAATGTCTGCATGTCATCTTTGATCTCCCTAAGATTGACAATCTTTGGTACTTTTCCTTTTTCGAACATTGAAATCTGGAAAAAAATGAAACAAGTTGATTTTAATTAGACCAAAACCCCTCCAGAAATTAGCATTTGTGATGTTTATCTCATTAGCAAAATGCATTAGTTCCTATGCTGCAGTGATAAAAAAATTTAAAAAATTAAATCACATATAAATCTTTAAATGCTACTGTAGTTCAAAATCCATGATTAAAGAGAAACAGACACAATATGAAATAAGTTGCCATCAGAGAAGAATTTTGACTAATACAAAAACCTCATACCTCAATGTCGATGTTGTTGAAAGGACTTAGAACTTTTGTTACAGCATTAGTTTCATTTCCTTTTGGTCCATGGATATAATAGTGATAGATATGTCTGAAACACATTTAAAATTAATAATAAATCTCAGAAAGTGAAACTTTAAAATTGCACCATTATAATTTTCAAAAATCTAAATAAATGCATTTTTTTAATTAAAATATAACTGGTTCATTGCATTGTTCTAAATCAACTCTATGACAACATGTATCTGTGGTTACTAAAGGGAGTGAATGCTCCTTTTCACTCCTTTGAACTCTCATCTCCTTCATGTACAACCTATTAGGATCAATTTTTGGATAAAATAATTAGAAACATTACAAATTGGAAAATAATTACTAAGTGAAAAAAATTATGACTGTTACATGGTTACAGATTTACATCATAGTGCAAACTAATAAAACAAGTGTAATTTGTTCTGCACTCCGGAGATTAAAAGAACTAGAGCCAAAAAGCTTCCCACACATTGTTTCTGATACCAGTTTTGTATTGATCATCTAATAGTAAAAGAAACATTTAACAAACAATCACTATCCTTAAGTTATTTACAAAAAAGCAAAGATACCTCATTTGAATATAGGCAGCAGTCACGTATGTGATCTGCTTATTAGAAGTATTTTTTTTTTATTTGTAAGCATTATTTTCTAATGGCACTCGGGCTCATTTAAGAAACTCCAAAAAATCCACAGCATCAGATAGATTAATTATTTTCATAGAAATATGAAGCTTGATAAAACTGAGGAACTTAATTCCATTTTACTTCAACTTGTCAGCACCTAATTCTTCAAAGACTGAGTCCTTAAATCTCAGGGTGGTGGTTTGCTGAAAAATGAGATTATACATGTCAATGGGACTGAATGCATGAAGGAAGTTAAATGCACCTGCAAGTAGAAATCTTGGTTCCCAGACAAAAGCTCCTCATGGTCTCATTGCTCAGGACTTTAGAGGAGACTGGTACGTCCAAACTGCTTAGCATTTTGCCTGCATTTCTTCCAGACTTCAAAAGATGCTCTCATGGCCTTAAGACATAATTGTTTTGGGAGCTCATGTCCCCTCCCTCCCCTTCAAAGCATCCAAAACAATATGAGGGCTGTGCTGTAGCCCATTAATGCAGAATGAAATTGGTATCATGCATGTGTGGCAAAAGACATGTCAGAAGGGTATGTGGAGGTTTTTGAAGTAGAAAAGGCCATTTCAGATGAAACTGCAATGCAGGATTGTGTAGCACTGGGAAGCTAAATCTGATTGGTTTTACTGTAATAGCTACAGGGCATTAACTTGAATAATTGCACCTGGGTTTCATCTCAAATGGACGCAGCTCTTTCACTTCAAGAGATCACTGGAATGAACTAACACACACCTAAGTGTGAGTGTTCACAAGAAGAGCACCTAGAAGCTAACGAGGGAGCCCAGGTATTCGTCAATGTAGATGTACCCTACATTTTAACGAGGTTAAAAAAGGTTTCAGCCCCAAGTTCTTAGATGAACAATGAATGCTGTTCCATATAATAAGGTATTATCTAATCCTCATATTAAGTATTACCTATTATTATCAGATTGCAGGTAACACAAAAACAAAATTATAGCATGAAAATCAAGATCTATGGTCTGCCAGATTTCAAAATCAGACTGTGACTTCATAGTTCCATTTACATTCACAAATAGAGCCATCATCTTAACAGATAAACCCACATGATTCAGAGGTGTCACAGGCTTCCATATCTCCAGGCTCTACAGGCCCACTGATGACACTACTCTAGTATTGAGTTGACAGTATCATGTATCGTTTTACCTTGTAAACTGGGATGAAGCAGCAGCTTTTTTTGTTGTTGTTGTTGTGCAAAAAAACCCCAACAAAATCCCCAGAAACAAAAGCAAAAAATCCAAACTGTACGTACAAAGCTAGACACAGGGTTAAGAGCACAGCTGTGAGTAACTTATCAAGTAAATTAACTATTGAACGGATTAGGTTATTAATAATTAGATTGGATAATTATGTATCAATTATCAAGTCACACTGAAACTGATGTTTGTAAAGATCTTTCTTTGGATGGAGGGCCCCGTTCAGTTTTTCTAGTTTCTGCAAAATCAATTAGCTAGGAAGACTAATTGTGGCATCAAGAAAATACATATCAACAGCCTTAACAGGAATAAAGCCAATGACTAAGTACCAAAAGGAAGTAATTTGTAATTATCTGACTTTGTTAGTAGTCCACTTTTAAATCAAATCTTTTAAATCACAAACTTACGCTAGCTGCCTTGTCCACAGATGAAAGTAGTTTTTCAAGTACTGCATATGACCTGGTTGTACGCCTGTAATGACAACTGCTGTGAAACTCTCTTTATTCCTTTCTTCTAATATTAGATTATGAAGAAATCTTTCATCATCACTTGTGATGTGAGTAGAGTCAGATGGCTACAAAACAAGTAAAATAATAAAGGCAGGAATGTAAACTGAATTTCTGAACTCCCATCAGCTTTTAAAGGGATTAAAAAATGGAAAGGAAAATAATACAGAACACACAATGCTAAATATCACAAAAGATTAATGCATAAAATAAAAGCTTCCAAATTAAAGTCAACAACTGAGAACCTGACTTCCCTGATCCAGTTCATTTTCAACTTACTTTCATCACAACATTTGAGGTGTTCAGTCTAGAAATGCATTTAATCATGTTTAATGTGGCACTGTATGATATCCATGTTCTCACCCACCAAATGGAACTAATATGTGCAAAAGACATAAGTCTTTTTTAAGAAAACCAAACCAGAAAAATAATTCTTTGATTTTAAATGAATAGGCTGCTTTCCATAACAGAAATCAAAGTGGAAGAAACATGTTTTTGCTGTCACAGAAAAATGGCAAATCCTCAGTTTCAGCTGAAACATCCAATAGTCACACAGAAAAAGAAATTCCTGATTCCAGGAAGTACTGACTGTCTTTTCCCAGATGGATGCACTTAGCTATTATGATAGGAGGTTTCTAAGCTACATAGAAACACGGCGGATGATGTCAGGGTTCATGCTGGACCAGTGGATAATCCTTTACATTTGATGCATCCAGAAAAGACGCTGGTTTTAATACAAAGACTGAGATCTTTATAGCAAACAGTTGGTACAACTGAGAAACATATGCTCTTCCATGCTGTAGTAAATGCAGCTTCATACCTCGTTTTGCAGAAAAACAGGCAAAAAGGAAACACATCACTGAGTTGGTGAAAGGACACATCTCCTAGCTAACTGTAGATGGTGCATTGTGGACCATTTTTCAAGACATTGAAGAGAAAAATTTGCACATTTAATTTCACATCAGTATGATGAACTGGCCTGGCTATTTCAGTGACTTGTAAAAATTTCTTAGACTTGTCTATCCTTTATCGCCACAGTTGTTAAGTTATTCTTGTATCACTTGATCACTTCACAGCATCTCTGCCCCTCTCGGATATTTACAAACTACTTTTTACCTCTAGTAGAACTTCACTAGCAAAAATTTTTTTTAACTACATCAGCTTAACTTACATTTTATATTATCACCACAACTTTTCAAACAGTTGATTTCAACACCTCCTTGAATTCTTTAGAAGTATCTATACATCTCATTCTGTTAGTTTCCTCCAACTAATGAACTGATGTCTATGAGCTTATTTTCTACTTTTCTATCTCCCACCCTCCCTTTTTAACATCAAATGGGGAAGGAAAGTATTTCTGCCCTCTACAAAAAGATATAGTGTCTTCAAGTTTCCCATTACTTCCTCTTACACTCCAGAGTGTAAAAGGAAGTGATTATTAAATATATCACCAGATATGTATTACAAGAATATTAATCATGTTAACCTAGGACAGGCTTTGAATTAAAAAGAAGAAAGCATTAAGGCTATTTACCTTTCTATTCCGAATGTATCCACTATAGATTGATTCTCTATTTTTCTCCTTCTTTTCAAAATCCTCTTTAGAAAGGACAAGTTCATGAACATCCTGAGAATCTGCAGGTTTGCTTATCATCTGTTTTTGTTAAAGAAACAGTATTTAAAAATCAAAGTAAGGTTTAAAATGAACATCATAAAATAGTTTAATGCTGTTACAAAAAGTTAGGATAGCAACAATTTGCTTATGTAAAAATGTTTTAAAATGAAGTCAAACATTGACATTTACTTACTCTGGCAGACTGTCCAACGAAGAATACTGCTTGCTTGCCTCCAACTCCAAAATATGAGATATCACTATTTAAACTACGAGGCACTGGCAAAGGGCGTACATATCCTGAATGATCACTGAGAATAAAAGTGGCTTTCATAAATTTTCTCAAGATAAATTACATTTAAAAAAAAATAAAGAGAACATTCTGATCTAAACAGCTTGTATTAAATTCTTACTGCAGTCACTTTGTTCAAAATCCTTCACTTTAGACCTATTGTAATTGCAACATTAAAATGTATGTGCCCAAAATTCTTTATGTATTATTTTCAAAAGGACGATGACAGAGTAACTCTTTTTTTAAGTCATCTCATAAGACACTTGAGTCCCTTCTAGCAAACCAAATCTTATTAAGTCATACAAATTCAACTTTTTCATACGAATAACTCTTTTGCTTATTACTATCTATGCACAAACTTTTTATGCTGAAGTTCAGTGGCAGGGAGAATCTGACAGATAAAGAAATTATTATCCGAAAACTTTTCTCCATTGTTAACTCTGCAACAGGGACATAGTCAATGAGTCTGTGCAACAGGTACTGCGGTAACAGCAACTATACACAGTTTTGATGGTATAAGGTACAAGGCAAAACCCTAGATGTTCTCCCTTTGACCACAGCAAGATATTAACTGTGAAGCTGCTGCAAATGAAAATGGGTTGCAAAGCAAGCCTGATCTTTCTGACATCATCCTTTCATAGAAATACTTTTGAGTTAAAATGGAAAATAATGTCAACAAACTATGCCAGTCTTAAAGAGGCTATATATGGCATCAGTAATGAAATTCCATGTCTTTCAAGTCAGCTTTGATGGATGACCAGTCTTATGTAGTTTAAGTAAATAGTAGGATAAGCATCTGGTTTTAAAGCATAGCAGTCCCAAATGAAAACAAGGTGTAGATAGGTATCGTGGTATAATTCACAGCTATCCTCCCATTGAATGGTATCAACTACAATTTAAACCTGTAGCTTAAAAATACTATACATCTCTACTGTTATTAAATTCAACGACAGCAATTTCAAAAAAGCAGTGAATTTCTTTACAAATTACTAGATGGCCCAGAATCACTTTTTATGTGCCTATCTCCATTTGTTTGATAGATATTAGTCATTCTATTTGGAGGTGCTTCCAATGAAAGAAAACCCTTCCTCAGCTATATTATCACTTTCCACGTTACACTGCCCTGTTACATTTTACATCAGTTTCTCATAGCACAAACTAGTTAGGATTGAGGCTGTGATCCTCATCTTCACATTTACTGTCCTAGGCTTAAGGTATTTAAAAAGTGACTAAAGCTCAAGAACTTACATAACTGCTTCTCTGGAATTTTCTACACTAGGGTTAAGTCTGGCTGTGCAGGTGGAAGACCCCTTCAGAACAGATTCAAAACTGTAAAATGAATTCACATAAGTAGCAAAACCCACCATAAACCTCATCTTTCTTCTTTAAATGCAAACAGTTATTTTGCCTAGTCTTCTTCAAAAACCAGACATTTTCAGGTATAATTTTGCATTACATTGTACATGATTAAGGTAGCAAAAAAAAGAAAAAAAGAAAACCTAAACCAAAACACTATCCATTATAACAGTAGCATAACAGACACTGAATGCATTGCTCAATGCACCACTGAAGGGCTTTCAGGTAACAATACACTATAAAAACCCTCTGCAGAACACAGAATGCCCCTTACTCTATGTAGGCAAGTCAAAGACAGCTTAGAAAAGGCCACAAGAATAAAAAAAAATAAAAAATGTTATCACAGTATCATAATATTAGGAGACCAGTTATGCGTTATGATGCTTCTCTGTTTCCTAAGTGTTAGTATAGATATATGTCTTAAAACAATATTCCATGAACTTTCACAGAGTTTGCTAATTGTTTTAAAAATGATTAAAGCTTTCTAACCTCTCAAAGTCACCTTGTCTTGTAAACTTTGACAATCTATATACAGCCCAGTTGTTAAGCTGTTTAGAAGTCATTCCTCTTCCATTATCGATGACAGCAACGGCTGGCTTTCCTTGTGAGTCATCAAATAACTGTTTGGGGAAAAAAAAACGCAAACAAGGAGCACTAGGAAAAAAAAGATAATGCAAACTACACCTGAAAAAAAAAGGAATATTTCTATCTTACCAATCTTATCTGTATGCTCCGAATACCAGTATTTCGTGATGTAGCTGACAGAGAATTGTCAATCAACTCAGCAAGGGCAAATGCTAAAGAAATTGAAGAAAAATTACCCTATTAAAATCTTGTTCTTAAAAGACAGCTCTCAGAAAACAGACACACACTCATATTAGTTTCTTCTAAATAATTAGGATAACACATTCCCTAAAAACAGACAAGAGGTAGGCACTGCCAGAACCATCACAATTATGTAATGTCTTGATGTAAGAAAAAAAAAAAAAAAAGCAAGCTTTTGTACACTTGGTTTATGATTTGTTTCATCGCTGAATTTCTCATATCACTGTTAATGGTATCTTGGAACCGTGAACTAACAGGCTCCTTACCACAAGACAAACTTGTCCTTTTCTATGATTAGGAATAAATTTGATTCATATGAAAGTCCAAAGTATGTAAAAAACTGACTTTGACTTGTTAAAATACTGAGGAAAGAATGAACTCATTGAAAAAAACCAAAAGAACAAACTGAATGGAAATATTGCACAACTTCCAAAATAGAAAGTTATTTGTTTACAAAAAAAAACCACAACAAAAATTGTAAAAATGGTTGTATAGTAAATACAACCAAAGTTGTGTCAGATATGTGGCAATATGTAGCAGAAATAGAAAGCCAAACTACTTGCACAAGTTTGTTGTTTCTAAACATTTAACACTTGTGGGTCTTTACCTAATTAAAGTTAGACCAACTAACTTTAGAGAAAAACTGTATTTAATGTAGGACAACAGCATAAATCTGAAAAAATATATCAAGTTCAAACTAATTCACTCTGATCAGCCCTAGTGAATAGACATTTCCATTCATTGTCTCACGCAAGTTTTATTCCCTACAATTTGCAGGGTTCTTCAGAATGATACAGTGCAAACTACACCCACAGTCTTGCAAAATAAACCCTGTGAGTATAAGTATCTTCTAACACCACTGAAGCATTTGGCTTTTTCCCTCAAGGTGTTTTTGAAATATAAAAACAGTTCTGTTTCTTTGCAACTTTCTTTACTGCTAACAACAGGAGTTGAGCATCAGTTACATGATCAAGTATTACATAACAGAAAAATGACTCTGTATCAACACATGAAACTGCCCTTAGAGATGTTATAAATAAGGAGCATCAGCTGCAGTACGCTTACACATGCTCAAAACTCTTATTTCCTATAACAGTCAATTTTAGCACATAATAAACAAAAGTAGACAAATAGCTTAGTATAGCTGTTTCTCAAATGTTATTAACTGCCTTATTGCACAATTTCACAAATTACTTCAAAGAGTGAGAATTAGTAACACATTAGAAAAAAATATGCCAGTAATGTCATTACAGAAACAGATCTAAAAGTTATTCTGTTTGTAGTCTTGACTACTGTAGTCTCTTTAGGATTGAAGGGTTATGACCACAAGTAGTATCGAGACGTAGTAAAGCTATGCAGGGGGAAAATTAGAATGGTAAAAGTTCAAGCAGAACTCATCTTGGCCGCTACAGTTAAAGAGAACAAGAAGAGGTTCTTTAAGTATATCATTAGAAAAAGGAAGACTAGGAAAAATGTAGGCCCACTGATGAATGGGTGCCCTACTGGTGGAAGACACAGAGAAGGCAGAGTTACTGAATGCCTTCTTTGCTTTGGTCTTCACTGCTAAAGCTGTCCCTCATGAATCCCAGACCCTGGAGACAAGGGGGAAGGTCTGGAGAAAGGAAGATTTTCCCTCTGTAAGAGAAGACTGGGTTAGAGACCACTAGGCCAAAGTGGACATCCAAAGAGTTCATGGGCCCAGATGGGATGCACCCGTGAGTGCTGAGAGAACTAGCAGATGTTATTGCTGGGACACTCTCTATCATCTTCGAAAGGTCATGGAGAACAGGAAAAGTACCCGAGACTGGAGCAAGACAAATATCACTCCAGTCTTCAAAAAGGGCAAGATGGAGGACTAACTACAGGCCAGTTAGTCTCACCTCTGTCCCTGAGAAAATAATGGAACGATTCATTCTGGCTGTCATCTCCAAACACGATGGAGAACAGGAAGTTATTGTAAGTGGTCAACATGGATTTACCAAGGGTAAACCCTGCTTGACCAATCTGATAGCCTTCTATGATGGCTGGACGAGGGGAGAGCAGCAGATGTCATCTACCTTGACCTCAGCAAGGCTTTTGACACTGTCTCCCATAACATCCTCACTAGGAAGCTGAGGAAGTGTGGGCTAGATGAGGGGGCAGTGAGGGCAATTGTAGGGTCCTGCACCTGGGGAGAAAGAATGCCAGACACCAATATAGGTTAGGGATGGACCTGCTGGAAAGCACTTCTGAGGAGAAGGATCTGAGGGTCCTAGTGGATAGTAAACTATCCATGAGCCAGCAATGTGCCCTTGTCGCCAAAAGGGCCAATGGAATCCTGGGCTGCATAGGGAAGAGTGTGACCAGTAGGTCAAGGGAGGTCATTCTTCCCCTCTACTCTGCACTGGCGAGGCAACAACTGGAATACTGTGTCCAGTTCTGGGCTCCCCAGTGCAAGAGAGACAGGGAACTACTGGAAAGAGTCCAGCGTAGGGCAACAAAGATGATTAAGGGATTGGAGCATGTCCCTGATGAAGAAAGGCTGAGAGAATTGGGACTCTTTGGCCTGGAGAAGAGAAGGCTGAGGGGAGACCTTATTAATGCTTATAAGTATCTAAAGGGTGGTTTGAGGGAGGATTGAGCCAGACTCTTTTCAGTGTTTCCCAGTGACAGGACAAGGAGAAACAGGCACAAGCTGGAAGTTCTATTCAAATATGAGGAAGAACTTCTTTGCAGTGAGGGTGACAGAGCACTGGAACAGGCTGCCCAGGGACATTTTCAAGACCCGCCTGGATGCAGTGCTGAATAATGTGCTCTAGGCAATCCTCCTTTGGCAGGGGAGTTGGACTAGATGATCTCCAGAAGGTCCCTTCCAGCTCCAACAATTCCGTGATTCCATGATTTGGACTATTTTAAAGACTGTTGTTTTAGCAATATGAACACACGCAGTACATCGAGAGCAAGAATCCTCCTTTTCCCTGTGCCATCTGTTGCCGAGTACAGACAAGATCAAGAACTGACTTAAATGCACATGAAAAGTTTCTCACAAATGCCTGAAGCTGGTTCACTCTCTTTTAGAGAGAGTGATGTCTTAATGCACCCTAGCAAGCTGCTTTAGCAATAACATGACAGATGAAAATGTAGAAAAAAGTTTATTTTTCCCTTAGTGGTAGTAAAGTTTGCTTTCCTACTAAAATAAAATCAACGGACTTCAAAAAGACAACATTGAGATCCCATATCTAAATAACTTCTTGGACTCATTGAATTTCACTGAATTTTTTAGAGTTGGAAGGGATCACAGAGATCACCTAGTCCAACTCCCCTGCCGAAGCAGGATTGCCCAGAGCTAGAGCATGTTACTCAGGACTGCATCCAGGCGGGTCTTGAAAATCTCCAAAGAAGGGGACTCCACGACCTCCCTGGGCAGCCTGTTCCAGGGCTCTGTCACCCTCACTGTGAAGAAGTTTTTTCTCATGTTTGAGTGGAACCTCCTATGTTCCAACTTATGCCCATTACCCCTCGTCCTCTCACTGGCAACCGCTGAAAAGACTCATGAATAAATACACTTCAGGCTTTTGGGTAACAGTACACAGGAAGAGAAAATAGCACATGTACATTGATGATACTGCCAGATGGAACCAAACAAAAGTTAAAAATATTTATAAACTACAGCAAATTCTCAAGAAACTTTGATATCTAGGCCCACAGACACTGACAAGCATGTTCAAAGTCTTTTCCTCTCCTGTGGATATATTTTCTTCCTGTTTCCATACTTCTGGAACACAAATCTGTCAAAGATGCCGCATCATTTTACATTCAAACCACATTGTAATATGAAATATTTTTACATATGGATGGCAGATTTGACCTTGATGCAAAAATCTCTGGATAACACAAGAGGTTACCATCGGAGTTATGTAAAGGGAAATGATCATAACATGAGGCAACAGAAGTGGAAAACCTCTTTTATGAAGAAAAGGAGGGAAAAGGAAAGAGAATCATGTGTGTGAGGCACTAAAGGAAAACTGAACACATGCATGCATTATCCTTTTTCATCTCATATTATTATTCTGAAGCCTATTGAGAGAAGGAAAAAGAGGTTTTCCTACCAAGGGAATTCTCGGCATTTTGTGGGAGATGAGCAGTAGCTACAAATGACATGAACACTTATAGGAAGTGCAGTATTGAATGACTTCATAATGATCTTAGGAGATGTAACAGTTCCTTCTGACAAACCAACTGTTTGATTGCAGTGTTGTTTATTACCATGAAAACAGAGTGAGAGTTGGATTGTTGTGCACATACTGGTGAATTTCTCCAACACAGAAGAGTTACGGTCCTCAGTATGTATTAATTTTATTTCTTATTTTAATAATTCAAGTTTTTCTTTAAAAAAACCAAATACCAAAACAGCAACACTGAAATCAAAACTGTTTAAAAATGTAATATATTTCTAAACTGAAAAATTCTTTAAACATTTATTTTCTTGACATAAAACACCATAAAAACAGGAGAAGGAACCTCTTGATGACCATGCACCATCTGGCATTGAATGCATAAACCTGTTTGTTTAAATGCTACCATAAGTAAAGCTAAATGGATGATACTTGACTCTGACTATAAAATCAGATGAGACTTTTTTTTTATTAGCAGAATAGAGACTGGGAGTTTTGATAAACAGTTACAGAAAAATGAGTACAAGAAACCACAGACTACATATACCTCTTCAAAGCTTAGAAGTTCTAATATTAAAGCTTAAGAGTTCTCATGAGTTGTCTATCCATCCCCCCTTCTCCCTACCCTACTGGGAGGTGGGGTGGAGGGAGTGCGAACAAGTGGCTGTGTGCTGTGTGAACAAGAGAACACAGCATCCTGGAATGGTTTAGGTCAGAAGGGACCTTCAAAGATCATCTAGTTCCAGTGTCAGATGTCCAATGCTGCCACAGGCAGGGACACCTTCCACTAGATAAGGTTGCTCAAAGCACCATCCAACCTGGGCTTGAACTGTTCCAGAGACAAAGCATCCACAACTTTTCTGGGGAACCTGTTCCAGTGCCTCACCCTCGTCAGAGTAAATAATTTCTTCCTTATGTCCAATCTAAATCTACCCTCTTTCAGTTTACCCCATGTCCTGTTACTACAGGCCCCAGTAAAAGAGTTTAGATTACTAACTATGCATTTTCTACACAGCCTCTCTCCCTCAGGATCATGAATTCCAGCAGGACATGATCACTACAGCGCATGCTACCACCAATCTTGACCCTTCCACTAAGTTCTTCTGCGTTGATGAGCAACAGGTCCAGTAACACACCTCCTCTGGTTAGGCTTTCTATCATCTAGATTAGGAAACTATCTGCAATGCTCTCCAAGAGTCTTCTAGATTGCTTGCAGCTTGTTGTGCCATTTTTCCAGTGGATGTCAGGATGACTGAAGTCCCCTAGCAAGATCAGGGCCTGCAAGAGTAATACTTCCTGTAGTTGAAGTAAGAACACTTCATTCCCTTGATCAGGCAGCCTGTAGTAAACACAACCCATGAGGTTTCCTTTGTTGGCTTGGTCTCTAATTTTCACTGATAAGTTTTTGACCTGTACACTGTTGTTTTTCAAAGACAGCTCTGTGCAGTGAACTCATTTTTTTATATAGAGGGCAACCTCCCTACCTTTCCTCCCTCCTGAACAGTTTATAGCCATCGATTGTAGTGCCTCTAATCTTGTGAGTCATCCCACCAAGTTTCAGTGACAGTGATCAGATCATAGCCTTCCAGCTGCACAGTGGCTTCCAGCTCCTCCTGTTTGTTATCCATGCTGCGTATAGTGGTATTAAGACACTTCAGTTAGACTGTTGACTGTCTCACCTTTTTGGTGGAACCTTTGTGGAGGTTTGGGGTCATTCCTCACTACTCCAGTAGGTGCGCTTGTCCACCCTAGTGCTTGTGAGTACACTAGCATGTAGAGCTCACTAGTGTGGGCTTTGCACCCTAACCCCCAAGTTTGTTAAAGTGTGATTCCCTAAGTTAGCCAATCTGCCAGCAACGCTTTATGATCTGTTCGAGCATACAAAGTAGTGTCAAGAGGTGAAAAAAAGGGTAAGTAGTTCAACATACACAAAAACACACAACGCATCACATGCAATTAAGCTGAAGGCTCAACACCAAAAAATATTGTCCATGCTAAAGACATCCAATTACTTTCTGAACAACATAACAAAAACAGAACAGTCCACAGACAAGTACTCAAAAATCCCCAAATCACTTTTGTTGCATCTCTGCATGGCCCTTCTGTTCCACTAGTAGCTCTCAGGTATCTGAAACCAGTTGCTGGTAGGAACAGAGCACAGATCTAGACAGAATGCTTCAAGAGGTCTAATACAGCAATTCCTGTGCACAGAAATACACATACCACTGACCAAAGTATTAGTGCACTTTGAGTCCCCAAAACAGAAGAGTTGAGAAAGGGGAAGGGAGCAAAAGGAGAATGGTACTTAAAAGTACAGTTGCTGTTTATAGACATTGTTGAGGTTGCTTTGAAACAGAAATTGCTGTGGGAATGGTATAATGCCTGACTCCTGATACTTGCATTTTTTTCTGTACAATTTTGAGCCTGCTGTACCTAATATGTACAATACTTAAAAAGTTATCATAGCCACAGACAGAATTTTCAGAGAAGTCATAAAAAAGAAATTAGTTTTTTCAATAAAACAATACTAAGTGCTGGTTACATATTTAATATAACAGATAGATAAAAACTAAGGCAGCATCTTTTAAAGAAATACTTGTTGGTAAGTTAAGCCTTGCAGAACCACAGATGGGACAGCAGACAAAATTCTACAGCAGCTCATACAAAAACTGATCACCAAGTTCAAAGTCAGTACATGAGACAAGAACATGATAACATAAATGCTGACCTGTCTGGATGACATCGGCAAGACTATTAACAAGTCTGAAGTCATTTTACTTCTAAAATAGTCAAAGTTCTTAAAGAAGTATTTGAGGAGGTACCTTGGTAAATCTGGATTCTTACATGACCATTCCGAGCCACTTTTAACCAACCAAAACGTTGTAAAAAGAACATAAGTTAATTTTTCTTTTACAGTTAAGCCCACAAGCCTTAACGAAAAGTTAAATTGCTCATAAACACATTATATTCATATAAACACAATTTACAGAAAATTACTTTGGCAAGTACTCACGCAAAGGATTTTGTCCTTCGCTGGCATAGTACTCGTACATCCCACTTTTAACAAGTGTATCATAGTGGGGCAGGAAGTCAATTCGCTCCTTGGTTGCCAAAAGCAGCATTTGATCAACTGACTGCAGCAGATATAAAGTAACTCCATCTTGAACAAGTTCACCTGTAGTGAAGATGAAATAGAAAGTACACTGAAGAGCATTCACTGCACCAATCAACTTCTGCTCTCAAAACCAGTATAGCTTCAGCCTCAGGTAATCTCTGTTTTCTTAGGCATTGACTAGTCGTCCATCTAGCAACAGAGTTTAATTTAAAATCTTTTCATGTTTGCAAGCTTAATAATGCAAGTTTTCTCAAGTGACGGATATTTACATGCTATTTTTTCCTATCATTTATAGAATTTGCAACTGTCATCATACTAACAAGTAGTTGTTAAAAAGTTGTTTATGAAAGTAAATTTTGTCACAGTTCTTAGCAAACTATTATAGGATTTGTACCTCCAGTTAATTATTGCATGTCATAAACAATCATACGGTTTTTACAATAAATATAAGAAAAAGTTGCATTTATTTTGCCATTTAAGATACTTACTGAAGTTGTCTTCTGTAATTTCCTTCCTGTTTGTTGTGGTGATAACAAAGTTTTCATCAGTAGCTATGCCAAATGCCTAAAAAAAATGGAAGTTATTTGGTTATGATAACTAAGTACTTCATAAAGTATCCAGATAAATGAAAAAAAAAAAAGGAGAAAAAAAAAGGTGGTCTTTCTATTCACTGTGCCACAAACTACTGAGAAGTGACCAAATATTTTTCCCCGTATTAACTCAGAACACAGCTTAATTCCAGAACTTAACTTCATTTGCTTTCTCAACTTAGCCAAACTGCCTGTACTCAAGCAGTTTGAGTTTTTACCTGATTAAAATATGTTTCAGCAAGCAACTGGAATTTTAAGGAGGAAGAAATGTCTTACGGGTAACCACCTTGAGGACTGAGGAATGAGACAGAACAGCTCTGCTTCAGACTGCACAACTACAACAGCAATAGTCATAAGCTGGGGATGTCCCTTATTTAATGACACTCTTTTGAGACATTAAACCAACCAAGTATTTCTTACTGTTGGATACACATTAAAGTCTTTGTTCTTCAATTATACCTATCATACATTTAAAAAAAAAAAAAAAATCAAGATTTCTTTTAGAAAATTCTTTACCATTAAAACACTGAAGTATATTCTTTGAATCTAAACAATCTTTGTCACTTTTCTGCCTCCAACTTTTGAATATGTTTCTGTAGCTTTGGACTTTTTATCCTGCTTTCTACATACATACATATTCCTCTACATCTGCCCTCGTTTTTGCATCTTGATGTCCAACACTAATCTCTTTCTCAAAATACTAAATTAAATATTTGTATTTTCCCATGCCTTTCCAGGTCTTTGAAACTTAAGTAAAAGTCAACTCTAGTCTTGTTTAATTTCATCAACCCCTTCAGTCCTGCAGTCATGACTCTGACACTGCTTTCTGCACTTTTATCTCTGAAGCCCTTGCATTCCCTGTAGCAGCTTGCTCTCATCATTTCCCATACCTCTTTCTTTCCACCCCTAGTACTCAAACTCAAAAAAAATATTTCTAAGCCACTGTTTAAGTATGCTTTCCATCTTTCAGTTACCTTCTCCCTAGTTGTGACTATATTAAATAGTATCCAGTAGCAAAATTAGCAAAATTGTCAAATTTCTCATAGCACTTGGTGCAAGTGAAACAAATGGAGATGACATGAACAGATTGATGTTCATACTTAAGACTCTGGAGTAATTATGACTTTTAAACCCTTCTACGTTCACATCTCTTCAACTTAACCTCTCACATTACACAAATTTCCACATGGCAAATCTATGCAGAAATAAAAATTGCTTAGAGCAAGGAAAAAAAGCAGTTAAAAATATACATACTATAAAACTAACATCTAACTGTGCCACTCAAGGTTAATGGTTAATATGGAATAACTGAACTGGAGTGTTTTACATTTGAAAGCACAGATAATAATCTTTTCCCTCCAGGTATAATTACAACTTCCCTGTTTTCTCTAAACCTTGCTCTAAAAACCTTCTAATGAGCACAGTATTTACTTTAAGGCACCAAGAAGTTAGGATGAGTTAGTGCATGCACAAGACATCAGGCTGCTAACGGAGCAGGGGCAGCCTCCCCCTTCTGGTTCTCCCCGCCTTTCCATGGGTGAGCCTCAACTAAGCTGACCACAAATGGCCTGGTAGACAGAGCTACACCCGTGTTTCCTGGCTGAGCCCAGCATTACTGTATCTAGTGGCAGCAGGTCCTTTCTGCTTCACTCCAAGTGGCTGTCATTTTGAGGTAAGCTACTAGACAGGTTCATGGAACAAGTCTGGCAGTCCTAACTGCAGATAACCTGGTTTTCTTGTACATGCAGGAATTTAAGAGGTTACATCCTTTGTAAACTTCAGCCAACTAAGAAAATCTCTGAAAGATTCACTCGTATATAAGACCTATGTGGTTTACTTTCTCCTTCTCTCTCTCCTATACTATCAGTTATCCCAGCCCCTGTCTCTTCCCACTATACCAGGTACTGGTGAGGTGGCTGCACAGTTCTCATGCAGTCATCAGGAAGATGATTTGGTCATCCCTGAATAAAAGTGAACTTACTGGGTAATTTACTTGAACAGCTGATGACGTTTCATTTGATTCTGATAAACAATGTTTGGTTAAATGTTTAATTTCTCACTAAGACTGTTGCATGTAAGAGACATCATGGTATCTCTTGTTGACTTTATATGAAGTGTGGGTTTCACAGCTGAGCCCCTTTTAGCCTAGCATTGTGCCCTTTTTCAAATAAGTACTAAAGATGCACTCAGCTCTTGACTTCAGAAGATTCATGTTACAGCCTAGCAGTACACTCAGATTATAAACCTGTTGGTTATTCTTTTGCAGATTGTCCAGATGCACAATCATGATCTAGCTTTTGATGCCAACAAAATCTTGAAGAGTACAATAGAATCGCTATACTCAGAAATGCCTAAACATATTCACAGTGAAAGCATGTTTGGAAGTCACTGAGCTAAAATATCTAAGCAAAAAGTTTTTAAGTTTCAGATACCAAAGAAAACTTATGTACTTTTGGGAAAAAACAGAGACAAGCTCCAAATTAATCCACAATTTAGGAGAAAACAATAATAATAATTTTTATTAGTAGTAGTATGTTTTCTAAAAAGTGATGTAGATATGTGAAAACACAAGGATTCCTAAACTATTGGTTACATATGATGACTATATGCAAAAGTCAAAATGTTACAAAGATGAAAAGTTATATGCATACAAAAGAGAAAAAAAACCTCTAAAAAGTATGGAAGATTATATAAATGAACCAAATTTTGAATAGTCTGGGAAAACAACTAAAGCTGTTCAATTACAGCCGTTAAAATTGTTTGCTAAGCCACGCTTGGAGGTGTACTGAGTGTAGACTGCAGGGTTTTGGTGCCAGAGGGTGGTAGGGGTGACCAGTGCAAAAGGAGGTCATGAATTGCCCTGAGCCAGTCATGGCCAGTGCCAGATGGCTCTCAAACCAATGGAAACAACCCACTGCACACCAACATTTCAACCAGAAGGCCATACGGTACATCTGCTCCATCATATTGGGGAAGCAAGAGGAGGCATTGCTAGGGACAGCACTAAAGACACATTGAAAGGAGGTACTCCATGCCAGAGCAGGGATGGCCCCAAAGGTGCTGGGACCCATGGCAGATCCATGTCAGAGCAGGGAATTTTCCCCCTCTGTCCTCCTACTCCCTCTGGGCTGTAGTGTGTGGGCAACCCAGCAGAGCAGAAGAAAACCAGTAAAGAGCATGGAGGAGGAGTGGCAGCAAAAGGAAACCCTGCCCATGGCTCTCTCATGCTGCCTGTTGCCTCACCAAAGGAACTGGGACTGTTCACACATTCCACACAGGGAAAACAAGGGAAGTTTAGACCAGGAACGGAGGAAGAGCAGTGTATGACAGAAGATGAGCTTGGAGAAGAGGGAGGAAAGTCATTTCCCTAAGTATTTGTTTAATTGCCCCCTTCACCCCCCAGATCAATAATCAAAGTTTGTGTTATTTTGCAATAAGTTAAATTAAGAAAAAATTCCCTTAGTCGAGCCTGTTTTCTTCACAGCAGTATGTCAGTCATTATACTTATGAAATGATACATAAGCCAAAAAGCTGTCTTTGTTCAAACAAAAGCAATGCATTCTTTATAAATGGGAGGCTCAGTCTGGAGCACTGCCGATGTTTCGTGATAAATAAATAAAGCTAATAGCTCTCAATTTGTTGGTGGATATTTATGACATGAGATTAATATAATGCTAAAAGGTAAGAATTTGAAACAGCCAAATGAATGCCAGACGCCCGAGAAGCTTTCAGCAGAGGTGAATATATGGTATGATATATGAGAGTGAATGAATTGTGATCTCTCTAACCCTCAAATCTGAATCAAGGGGCAAGGTTCAATTTACATACTTGCTTCCATCATAGGTTTTCTTTATAAACTAAACAAACCCAACCTCAAAACCACAAATCAAAGACAACTCCTCAGCAGCTAAGACTCCTTCAAATAGGCCTCAGTTTCTTTTCTCTTTCATATATTAGCACATAAGCACCAAAGCAAATTCTGCTATTTGATCTGAATACGTACATTGAGGTTCACCTGGCTACTAAGCCAACTAGAACACTTAACATGAAGTCAACATAGATTTCACCTCTAGATTTACTATTTGCCTTGGAAAAGGTATTCAGCAACCAAATGTTCAACTTTGTGTGCATACCATCACAGCTTGCAACAACACGGATAGGCCTGAAGTGGTAAATGAAGCAGAAATAACACACTGCCTGCTTCCAGTGGCCCTACAGACTATTACTATAAAATAACAATTTCTGGTGCTGACTGTGCAAATTAAAGGAATGGAATAGCCTCACATGTGACAGCTGTAAAACAGTGAAACCGAAACTACAATGTCTTTAGAGGTGACATTTAACCCCTTTCAACCCAAGCCTTTCCAACACAAACAGCTGTTCCCTTTAATAAGCAACTCCCATAGCTTTAAAATGCTGTCTCCTCCTACAGTAACCATTCCCAGAAGGCAGACGCGTGAGAATGATGTGAAGAACTGGCCTCAGAGTTTGGTGATGTCGCCAAGGGACAACAGAGATAACAAACACACAGCTACCTTCCACAAAGTGGCACCTAGCCCAAAAATAATTTTCTGGGTAAAAGAAACTGTACTGCTAATGTGAACCTCTTAAAGGGGACCTGAAACTTATCAGTTAATTGTAAAGAAGTCTAGCAAGGACATTTTCTATGCTGTCCTATATAGCTACTCATTTTCACAAAATTTATCTATATACCTCAGCCACCCAACATGATAAAAGAAACACAGATTTACTTTGAGTACTCTACAGTGATCCAGTGGCTCCTTTGTGGGGAGTTGTTTAGGAATCTAAAAAATGAACCTAGATACCACATCCAAATGCTTGAGAGCTTTCTATCTTTCTGTAACTTTGCACGTGATTAACAATGTCTCATGCTATTTGCCAATTTATCACCTGAAAAATATACATTTACCAGTTATCTATCCTGCTTTATGCCACATGAGAAAGAATTATCAGTCCAAACTGAGAAGTCTATTATATCAACAAATGGGTGAAACTATAAAACACATTTAAGGAAAATGATTTTTATTCTCAAATCACAGATTTTCAAACCAGTAACTGTCTTTCAGTACAGCTTATGGATACTCAGATATTTGTATGATCTCTCAATTATTCATACAACTAGATAATATTAAGTCCATTCATACAAATTAATAAAAACAAAAAGTAAGATATAAACAGATTACATAGAGACCAAGTAATTGGTAACAACTGTATGTAACTCATAAGAGTGCTAATCAGATAAACTTTTCCAGTTCACTGTTGGGTCAGCTAGTCTCAACAACCTACTGAGGATGACTCATGGTAGCAGAGTGAGTATAATCATCTTTAATCATAATTTGCACAAGCTTTTGCCTAATGTCAGAACATAAATGTATATCATCTTTGAACACCAAAAGAAAGGGGATCCAGAAGTCCAGAAATGCAGTTGCATTCAAAAAATACAGAAATTATTTCTAAGCATTTCTCAGAGCTCAAAGCAGAGTTGTACAGTACAGAAGCATAAGAACACCCAGTAGCCCGTTAACTTCTGGGCAGATGGTCACCCGAGATAACCCAGACAAAAGCCAGCAGGGAACACCAGCTTTTTAAAACATTTTCTAAACATCCCTTATTGACAGTTATCTCTATCTAAAAAAATGAGTTACAGAAGACATTTGCAAAGCCTGAAGTGCCTTTTCCTCTGTCCCACTTAAAATTTTCAGTACTTTCAGAAGTTCAATTGATACACTTAAATATTTACAAAAATGTATCAAATAAAGGTCCTAAGAACAGGTGGTTCAACAGAAACACTAAAAGCATTGATACCTATCACAAGATCCTGTAATAAAAGAAGTTTCTATGCTGTTTTTTAAAATAAAGCTTTATCATAATTTTGGTGGAAAAACAGAGAGCAGGAGATGATAAGGAAAACTGCATCACAGAAGCTCTCTATAGAAGCCACACACATAAATCTATGAAATCTTGACCAGAACAGTGAATTTACTCAGACAACTTTTCAAGATTTGCAAGATTCAACAAGCAGAGAAAAGCCGGAGACCCTAGAATTTATGCAAAGAGCATGCTGTCATTAGTAGACTTATTCAGAGTCTGGACAAACACAGGAACTTTCACCAGACCTTCACAAGCCATTGTGTCTAAAAGCACAATCATAAATGAGTGCAGCTATCAGCCAACATTTTGACATCAACTCCATGCAGCTCCACCATGAAGACTCTTTGTATAGCATCGCTTGTTACAGTAACAAGAATTCAGATGCCACTCTTCAAAAGCAAAAAATACTTGATAACATCTAGGAAGTTGTACCTGGATAATTAATGCTAAAGGAGTGCAGATATTCTGCATCTGACCATTACCACCAGCACTCAAATTCAAGCAGGAATTTAAAAACCATCCAGCTTTCCAAATCAGTCAACACATAGTAAGGTAGTACCTAAGTTCACAAAGGTATGCAAACTGCATCCTTCTTCCCACTGAAACGTCAGTAACAGGGATGCTACAGAAAAGCATTTAAGTGAAGCCTGAAATATGAGTTTCGGAAAAAAACTCAAAATATTGTTGCATCTTGCACATGCCTTACAGTACTTCCAACAGTTTCTTTAAAAAACAAGGAAAAACTTGCTCTGTGTATGCACACTTGTTTAAATATATCTACTTTTAGTTTCTGATTATACAGAATCTTGGAAAGTGAGTAAATGAACATAGATTTTATAATACAAAAATATAATTATTACAGAATGGATTGATTTCATCATTAAGAACAGAAGTACTTTTATTGAGCAAATTTAAAACCAGAACAGTAGTTTAGTAAGTAATCCAAATACCTCTTAAAGACATTTAAGAGTTACCCTCTGATGTAGCAGAAATTGCCAATATTTCTTCACTGTTCACAAATAATTTCATTATAAATTCTTTATTAGGCACTGGTAAGCAAATATTAAAAATCTCTATATATAATTACAGTTATAGCTTGAGTTTCCACCGCTGCTGTGCTTCTTCTCCAGATCCCCTCTTAATGAACATTCTGTTTTGCATCTATGCTATTGCTACCATGGAATTAATTTTGTTGACTGGCAAAACAGAGTATATTCCTTCAAACAAGGAGGCCACAACAATGATGAAAAGTTTCACAAGATTTAAAGAAACCCTTACAAATGTGTTCAATTCCTATTTAAACAGCAACACTAATTTCAGTACCATTAGCTCTCTTCAGACTGGTACTTCACCGCAAAGAGTCTCAAAAATACCTTCACACAGAACAAAACTTTGGTATACTTTTCAGCACAGATACATTTCTGCTTTAAAAGAAGTGTGACCTCTGTCAGCTTAGCATCAAACTGAAGTGCTCCAACCTCATTGTGTACCTGGACAACACAAGCAAGGGACCTAGGATTACCTGCCAACAAAATTTAGCTCCACTCTGTTCATTGCAGGTAAATATTTTCCAATTATATTCTAAACATCAGGACAAGCAGTGGGGCATTGACCCAATAAAAGAAGATAGGAAGGCATACAAGCAATAGTTCTCCCAAGAAGTGGCAAGACTCCCTATTTAATTGACTTATTAACCTCAAAACTTCATGGTTCTGGGGACTGAAATTAAAGGACTGCTGCACATATGTTCAAATGGAATCATCAAGCTCACAGAACATTCTTGATTAAGAGGCTTCTGGTTTAGTATTGCACACTGCAAGGAAGAAGAATGAAGACCACATATGCTCCAGCTTCTTTTATGAAGATTCTTTCTTTAAATTTCCCTCCCCCAGGAAAGGCTAATTTATCAGTATACAAAGCCACATCCATCCACGCTGTCATGCATTATCTTGTTAGAGGACAGTAAGAAAATTCATAAGGTGACAATGAATATTTTCTTCAAAAATTAAAACAAACAGAAGTTTCAAAAATTAGTAAAGAGCATTTTAATAATAATGGAGCAATGCTTTTTATGACAACACACAGAGAGGATATGAACCAGCTCCCTAATCCACTTATCAGTGTCTGAATCTGTTGCCTCAAGAATCCGTTATTTTGCTACACAAACAGGAATACACTCACTTTCCCTTTGCATTATGAAAAAAACTGTAAGTCTCGGAAAGTAGCAGCCTAACATCATGCCATCAGGCATTCAAGTATTTTCAACCTGGGATCATCACATACCACAATCAGGTTTCAATTGATTATTTTTTGAAGATTTACATTCTCCTTTGACAACCAGGTGTCCAGTTATATCCAGAGGAATTCTCTTACACCACAGGAAGATGTTCACCGCAGAAACAGTTTCAACAGCCTAATATATTTCTGGTGCCCTTGTCAGACATTACCACCCCCATAGCCCAGTTAGCAAACTGGAAAGTCCATGCGTAAAATAATTTAGTCACTTTAGAAAGTGACAGTAGACTAATTTAGTTGCAAGACAAACTGCAAATAGAAGTCAATTTAAAGCTGAGCCTGTACTGAGTTTGAACCACTGGACAGGATACCTGTGGAAACAAACACTGCCAGATATGCCACATTTGCCTGATCATGCACTCAGGTGTCTAATAGCTTTAATTAGAGAAAGTGAATACAACGTTCCACTTCATCTCAGTCTGAACAGCTCAAAATTTGCTTATCAAAAAAAAAAAAAAATCTTTCTTCCTGAACTTTAATCACTTCCCTGATATGTTTTCAGCACCATGGAGCGGGGAAAGTCTGTCCGATGAAGGTGAACCCATTCATAGCCCTTTGCCTGAAAGTATTTAGGTGCAACTTTCAAGAGGCCAAAAATTCAGCACCTTGGAGTACAACACCCAGAGAAACACAAATAATGCGCTAAACTCCCAGAGGCTCTGAGATGCCAGAACGCTCTTCCAGAAGCCTAACAAAAACCCATACGCTGTTGGTGTGGGAGACACCAGACATGAAACTTCCTGGACCTCAGCCTGTCCAGTTTTCACTGCATCAGCATTTACTGGTCACATCAAACCACCCGAATGCATGGCAGCACATTGAGGCAGTTAGATCCCTACATGTGAGATAATGAAGTCTCTGAGGTGCAAAGAGTCACCACACTGAAATTAGCTGTGACAGAGTCATCTCTGTGTGTCAACACATTATTGGAGAAGGCCGTTCTCTAAAGGAACGACCATTGGAGGTTCTTCCTGCACAGGTTTGTAAGAGCACTGACTCTATCATCCTTAGCACCCCTAAACAGCCACCAGGACTAGTGATAAGAATCATGATGTTGACATGGGAAGAAACTATACTTGAAAAATTTACTTTCACAGGCACCAAATCCAAACACACCAAGTTCTGCCTTGCAGCACCAGACTTCTCACACACTACGTTGCACATCTCAGCGTCGTGCCTAATGGCATTAAAGTGCACAACGTCAATACATTTTTGAGATAAGAAAACTCTGAAGCAGTTTGTACCCAAGATTTGTAACATCTTATGACAATGATTATTTTTGGGTAAAACTGCAAACATGCCAAAAGGACTGTGAACTACTGAACACTATGAGGCTGCATGGAAATAGAAGTCACTGGAGTGTGTAGCATATATAAAAAAAAGTCAGGAAAAGGAAGACTCCCTTGTTGCAAATCAGCATTAACCTCAGCCCATCAGTTAAGTACAAACGCTAAGAAAAAAGGTCAAACATCAACATATTTGCCCTGAATACTGAAAATATGAAATATCCTTGCAATTCATCTGCTAGGTAGTTTGAGATGGGTTCCATTAAGACAACTCTTGGAAGAAATCACATGATAAATAGGAGATATGAACCCTATAATGATGCTCTATTAAGAGGAAGTTGGTTCTTAGAAGGCCACGAACCCACCCCGCTGGCTAACTTCTCAGAATGTTACAACTGCATAAAGTGTACTGATTTATTTCATTCAGTTACTTGTCCTTCCAGTCTTCTAACTCTAGGGGCGCTGATCAAGTCAGGTGATACGATAATACTCCATAGCCAAGTTACTGCTGAGTAGTAACACCCTAGGTAGCAGTGCAGATTCAGTACCTCTAACAGAACACGACTATGCCATTTTG
>JAHREE010000073.1:12427747-12440588 GCA_033628505.1 Tringa tobata | reverse complement strand
TCAGCAGTGTTCCCAGAAGGGTGATCTGATACTGATACAAAGGCATTCACTATATGGATCATGGTATGAAAAGTGAAACTAAATTCCATGCATCTTGCTTGTTTCAAAATATTTATACACATTCCATCACCACCTGTCTTTCTTTCTACTTTGGAGTCTTGCCAAACTGGTGAATATTTCAGTGAGGTGAAATTGGAGTAACAGACAATTTCACATGCCTTTTAAAACTTAAGCCTGTGCAAAGTGTTCTTAAGACTAAAATACTGATAAGACACTGCCAACTAAAGTTGTGATCTCACGCATGAGGTGCTAGGGAAAACACTGTACAGACGACACATTGCAAAGACTCCTTGTTATCACAAAGCTGTTGATAAGGATTTCTGGAATGGAGGGACCAGCACACTCAATAATTCTCTAGACAGACCTGTGATCCTATCTACTCTGAGCAAATGCTGGAACTGGGAGACCCTTATGAACTGGAGTTCACAAAATGCTCTCTCTTCAGGAGGGAGCAGACCACAACAGACCTGGCATCTAGAGTGTTTTATGTAATACTTATGGTCAGGCCAGGGACATGGCCAGTCTGAAGCATGAGCAATGATCTAGAGCATTTTCTCTGCTTGGCAATCATTACTGATGCCTGACCTGTGGTAAGTAACAAGTGCCTTTTATTCCTGTAATAAATTTTTAAATCTCCAAATCTGAAAAACAGACCACAGAAGGGCAGGGAGATGCTCTTCTACCAGATAGTGCTGTTGTGCTGATGCAAACTGACATCTGCTAGAAAAATCCTGTAAACAAATCAAGTTCTATAGAAAAAGCCTACAAAATTATTTAAGAGTTTTCAGGCTGACTGAGCAGTCTCTATCAACCTCCTGATACAGGACTAAAGACGTCAGTACACTTCCCTGAGATATGACATTGGCTAAGTCATCAACAGTCCCTCATCCAATGAGGAGACTAAGGGCTCTATGAGTTTTCTGTGCTCCTTCCATTCCTTAAAAACTAATGGATACCATCAAAAACTTTCCACAAGCACCCAAAATCTAGAACTCCAATGAAGATACAATAGTCTCTATGGTGGAGATCTTTGCAATGGAAAAGACCTCAACAATACATGATTTCATCATGGCAGGACTCTTTCACAACCAAAAATCTGGAAGGAGCAAGAATTGCAAAAACAGGTCAATTCCCTGTTCTATACTACTGCCAAAAGAGGAAGGTTAACTGACTGGAAAGGAGACATTAAGGTTTCCAGTATTAAACCAAAACAGTGCTCTCTGAAAAAGAGTGAAAAGATAATACATGTAGTCTCTGCAGGCTCTTTGCAGAGCTCAAAATACTTACATATCAAATAATCTACAGAGTAGACATAGGCGAGTAGCAGTCAGTACCATTGTCTACAAAATCTCCATTGCTTTGCGTAGAGTCACTTGGCATGAGAGACCATAGACTTACTTTTTTTGCTATAGAGCATTGCTGCAGGGAGTTTCCCCTCTTCTGATTGAAAAGGCAATTTCTTCAGCTGTTGCTCTTTTTTTTTTTGGTATTATTTCCACAAATCAGAAGATAAAAATATATACATGTGTTTTTAATTTTGCCACAAAAGGTGGAGAAGGGATGAGGATTCCCATTAAAGGCCAAAGTACACAAAATATTAGAAGTATCACAGAACCAACAGAGAACAACATATCATTATCCAGGTGGGAACTAAAGACTTGTGTAGACATGTGCCACTGCACATTGGCAAAGCCAATGAGAAGGGTCCAAGTAGCCTCATTCACGTGAGCTGAATGAACACTGCAAAGGTAAAAAAGCCTTATCACGCTCAGGATGCATTCAAGAAGTTCTCAGAAAAGAGCTATCCAGTTTTTGACAGGGAGGTGAGTTTCTGACAACAAAATTTGAAAAATAACATACTCCAGGGAAGAGAACAAAGCTATACACAGAGTTCTACCATGCTTCAAGTGTTATTTTTTGTATAGGTATAAAAAAAAATATCAGATGGAAGAATGGTCATGTAAAGAAAAGAGTCCTTTAATACTTTAGGCAGAAAAAGGTTGGTTGGGAAGATTAATGCCAAAGGGATACCTACCTGTATAAGTCAGTTCTCAAAGTAACATTCCTTAGAGTTTTTAAAAAGCCATCTATTTCTAAAAAGCTTAAGACGACTTTTATTCCTTTGCAATTTATAGGAAACAGATGTTTTTCCTCTACACAATGCACATTTAACAGCAAGGACAGTCACGGAATTAGTATCTGCTGCTAAGATAATTACCTAGTTCCTCCAGGAAAATCAAATTAATTGTGTTTTTATGTCATGTTTCTATACTTGCAGTAAGAATCTATCCTTCAGAGAAACAGATTTAAGACATTTTATCATTTTATTGAGTATAAAAATACATAAACTTAAGGAATATTAACTAAACTGTACAAAAGATACACTAGCAATAAATGAGGGAACTGTATCCATACAAAAGCCAAAAAAATTTACAAATGACTCATACTACTGAAATGTGCAGGTGCCAGTGGTACATTCTGATTAAGACTTTACATTCTGGTAAAAAAGAAACAGAACAAAAATAAAGAGCACTAATTATGTTTGAAGGTCTATTTTCTAACCTCAGAAGCAATATTCCAGAATACAAATAAAAAAAATAACTAACCACTTGACTTGAAATATCACACAGGAGCCATGTTCAAGAAGCACTGAAAAATTACCTCCATTTTAAGATGTGAAGACATATTACCTAGTAAACACTGGCTGATATTAATCTATTGTTATATTACAACATGAAAATCCCCATAGCATTTTACAGAACCTAGGTCAAAACCTGGGCTGGTTCTAATGTCAATTCAGTTTAACTGACATACAGACCCAATAACTTGTTGCCAACATTACAAATGTGGACTTTTTACTACTCAAGCTACTTTAATTTCAGAATAATACATTTGCCAGTACATGGAGGAAAGTCATTGTGACCTTGTTTCTTTAACCCAGCATCATTGTGTTAATATTGGTCCTTGGAAGTGACATTTATTTTGCTTGCATTTACTCAACTGACTAGTCCACATGGCAAAGAACCTGCAGATACTAATGAACACAGGTACAGTCAGTTACAGAAGCAGAGACAAACAGATATCAGGCAGCCAAGAGAGAGCACAGCCCCTAAATAAGCACATATTTTAAAGGAACCTGATTATTCTGTATGATGCACAGTTTTGCTTTATTAGAAGAACATTGCTTTATATAACAGAAATACTACAAAGATCACAAAGAAAAAGAGTTTCTAGAGAGAAGGAACTGAGATTTGATAAGGATTAGGCATAAAAATATAGGAAATAAAAATATAGGAATAAAATAGGTAAAATGAAAGAGGACAACAGAAAAAAGCATAAATACTACCCACTTGTCAGAAAACTTTTATAGCTGTCAAATTAAACTTCTGGAGTACAACGAAAGAACAAAAAGTTATAAGCTTAAATAACACCATCATTATCATAACATCTGAAACGAAATACTCATACCAGAGCCAGAAGATTCACACACTATGTTAAGGACAACTGAGTTTTATCTATGCATTGCAAAAATAGCCTATAATTTAAGACAATTCAGTTTTTATTTGAAGTCTGTGTTCATATGGTCAAATTTAAGTTTTGCTGTATATCCTAGGGATTTGTGTTTCATTCAAGAATTGTGTATAATTATGAAATGAAGGAGCAACTTCATTTAGCCATCAGCTGCTAAAAGCTTTTGAACAGACTGCAAAGTTGTTTTTATCATTGTATATTTGAATCAGTGATATTTATCACTGAACTCTTAAAAACACTCCAATACTTCCAATACTTCTCTTAGGAAATACCAACATAAATTATTCAAGACATAAATGCTGATTTTTATTTTTTTGTTTAAACACAAAAGTATATACAGAGTAGATAAGACGACACTACTTCCACATAGCACTGAACAAAGAGATGTTACATTTTCTTCAATGTATTTGGACAGGATCTCCCCATACAACAATTTCACTGCTACTTTCCCGAGGAAGAAAGGAATCAAATAGAGTCTGTCCTACTGGTCTAAGAAGAAGAATGCAGACTCATTTTAGACCACTTTGATATATCTAACATTAGCCAAATCTACAACTCATTGGCTTTATTGCCAGAATTCATATGTTGTCCTACTTTGAGCTCTCTCTGGTACACATATTCAAGAAGTACAGTGAGGTTTCATCTGGGACTATGAGCAATTAAGGGAGAGAATTTTGTTTTCAAACTATCTTTATTTCTCTAGATTATTTACAAGACTACTGTATAACTTCTACTGACTACTGATCTTTTCAAAGAGGTTTTTGTTAAAAAAAAAAAATAATCTTACTCATGTAAGGGCAGTTTAGTAGATAACAAAACAAGCAGGAGACTGAAAGACGTTTACAGTTGGCTTGCTACTAAAAGAAAAGTTTGAGGAAGGATGTGCAGTCATGCATGTGTGCTAAATACATACATATATTATGAAATGCACAAACAATACTCCAGGAAAGGAAAGCATAACTCTTTTCTTAGTTAGCAATCTTACAAGTTTACAAAAATCACTAGTTATTTTTAAGGATCAGTATTTCATGTTGTCAGCACCCTCTGCTTTTGTGCTGGTTTCATCTTTAAGTCCACTCTGACTTGTTATTTTAACAGGTTTAACTGTACTCTTGTCTACTAATGTTCTTTAATTCTAAAGTGTTTCTATACCTTATGATTTAATTATAAAGAAAAAATGAAATGAAATGCTCCAAAGTTGTCTTGTTTGTAATCATGCATAATAAATTGCAAGGAAGAAGTGTAAGCAAACCCTTTTTTAAGAAAATGAAAATATATTGTTTAATTTTTTAATGTATTTGTATCAATAAAAGAAGTTCATAAACATTTCCTTACCCTTAAAACCAGTTTCAGTGCTAAACACAGGAATTACCCATCCTTTTAGAAGGCACCATACCAGAGCTTCATAAAGGCAAAATTTTCAACTTCACCTTTTTGGTGACTACAGACTTTCAGCCTTCTTTTTATAACTGTCTAGAATGCCAGTCAAGATTGACAATAGGTCTTCAGACATGAATTCTTCATAGTCTCTGTCAATTTTCACATTCTGTTCGTCAAGATATTTCTGGAAAAAAGTTATAGCAAGTTTATTAGAACCATCACGGTCTCTGTTGTGCTGGTTCTGCTAAAGTATTTGAAGCAGTCATTGTACAGGTTAAACAATATCAGTTAAACGCTTCTCTGAAAGACACATACCAGAAGCAGATTAAACCTGACAGGATTCTATTGCTGAAATTTAATAAATTCTGATTATTTATACCAAAGGATTTGTCAATAAATTTATTTTAGTAGGATCTATAGACTCAGTGCAGCAACCCTAAATAACCAATACTTTATTGGAAAGAGTAAGTTCTAATTTCCATTTCCAGTGTTTAGCTGCAGTTGCAAATGTCTCTAGAAAGATTTAATTCTGAATATCAAATTTTAGTTTACCTCTATAGATACTACATGAGTAGCAATCACTTCTAAAAGACGATTCAAGTTATCACCAGTTTTCCTGCTCTCTTCTGTTGTTGTTTGCATAACAACTTGGTATCTAAAAAATAAAGTCACAGCCATCATTATAAAATTCCTGACATCTAAAAGAATCACTTTACCAAGTCTGATGTATCATCATGTCTAGCTATAATTTTTTCTATTAATATTAACTGGAACCACCTTAGATTTCTATATTAATACACAACTTAGAAATAAAAAAGGACAATATTATGCTAACCAGTAAGAAACAAAGTACCTTTGAGTCAGACTAGTCTTTCCAGACTTTAGAAAATGTAGTTGTCACATAAGTTTGGAAACTAATTTCCTTACTAAAACCATATATATAAAAAAATTGCATGGAAAAGGGGAGTTCTGATACAGTAGAGAAATATTCTAGCAAAATATTAAATGTCAAGGAGAAACATTTTTCAATTGTGAATTTGTGGAATTAATATACTGAGATGGATACCTACTCGCCAAGGAATTTTACATTAGGATTCAAGAAAATGTGTTTATCCTTAAAACACAGAAAAACCAAAATAAACTATACAAGAACTTGAAATTATGGGCCTTACTGTCGTTGAAGATCATGTAATTCATTTGTGGCTTCACTGAGACCTTCATTGATACCACTCTCAAGTAATTGTTTATGCTTCTCTAACAATTCCAGTTCATTTGCACATTTTTGCTCTTCGTCTTCTGCCTCCTGTAAACATAAGGAAAGAGGAAAAAATAAATAAAAACAAATTGCATAACTCAGGAATAATTAGGATTTTTTTTCTCCTTTATATTACCTGATTACATCCTGATACTTGAATTCAGAATTCACACAAGTTAACTCCAAACTCAAAACTAAAACCGCCAAGGACATCCTCCCAAACCTAAAGTTTCAGTTATTTTCTGTATTGTCTTCCACCTGAAACCAACCTTCCTTTTATTGCTCTAACAGTATTTCAAGGTCTGTGTTGCGGGTATTTTTCCTTCAAAGTTCATCTCAAAAAGTGTTATTTACATATGTACTCAAAATAGCTTAGAAATGGAACATCATGAACAATTGTTTCTACGTTAAAAAATAAAGTCACATTTGAGTAAGAAAACTGCTTTTCCCTTTTGTGTCTGAAAGATGAATACAAAATGTAAGCAGTAGCTCTGCAATGGCACTGCTGACACTATACTCAGCATGATTAAATGCACAAAACCCAACTAAATTCCACCATCAGCTAAACATGCAATTTTGGTGAATTACAGAAACTTCATCCTTCAAAAATAATTTTAATACTTAATAATTTAAGTGTTGCGGATAGCATTTTAAAAATTACACAAGGAATTACACAAATATTTCTTATCATAATCACCCAGTTGCAACTGAGTATTTTATGAGCTCACTTTAAGAAACAAGCATATGCAGCAGCATAGATCAAAAGCTAGATTTCAGGTGTTTTTGAAAGCAATAAACTAATTAATTGCCTTCAGCCACTTAAGCAGGTATTAACAATGAAATAACCCGGTTTTGTGGTTATAGCATAGAAGTTTGGGTTTGAAAGAGCAGGTATGTTAAACACTAGCTTAGTTCAAAAAGCATTTTTCTCCTGGGCACCATAGCCCCACCAAAGCCATGCTGCTGGGAGGTACTGAAGCAGCCACTTAGCTGTTAACCAAGAGGGCTCTGTTTTGTTGCTACACTAGATGTGAGCAAAAGGATCGAGACTGCTCTCCCACTGGGGAAGAATAACTAAGAAACAATTTCATATCATTAAAACATTCAATGTGCTTTTAGTCAAATAATGTTTTCCTTAGTTTTTAATGTGATTTACTAAAAACTGTAAGTGCATTTATTATATACAAACTGAATAGACAAGACAGATACTGTTAACTCTGCTTTTATTCCTGGATGTAGTAGCTTGTAATTTACAGGATCTGCCTAACGAGAAAGTAAAAGCTGACTCACTTAAGGTAGCACTCAAATATTTCTGAAAAGAATGAGAGAATCCTGCAAGAGGAATGGAAGGAGGCCAAGGCAGAAGTCCAAACAAACAAAAACACAAACCAAAAACTTAGGTATACATACATGGATTAAGGATAAGGATATCATTAAGGATAAACTGTCATCAACCTATAATAAGTTCTACCTTAAGCTTCTGGTGATAAAGATCATCCAACTTTTCAGCTTCTTCTTTCAGTGTTTTCACACTGCTTTTCTTGTCCACTAACATTACGTTAACCTAGAATGAAAACACGACCAAGAAAATATAATTCAAAAAGAATTCCAACATATAAATCCATGCCATCGCAAACAACATATGGTAGTCTAGAAATATTTAAATTGGGCCAGGCTGGGAAGATGTCAACTTTCTTTGTAGCAGTCTGTGTGGTGCTTTGTCTTGGATAAGTAGCTAAAACAGTGTTGGTAACACACTGATGTTTTGGCTATTGCTGAATAGAGCTTGCACAGCATAAAGGCTTTCCCTCTCTCCTGTGGCCTTTCACTGAGTGGGGCAAGAGGTTGGGAAGGTGCATACCCAGGAAAGCTGACCAGAATTGGCCAAAAGGATATTCCATACCATATGGTGTCACATTTAGCAATAAGAACTGAGGTAGGGGAAGAAGAATGGGGAAATAAAATTCTCCTTCTTCCAATCCATCCTGAGCCCGATATTGCTAAAAATCTTCCTGATGACAACTGGTCAGTGATGGTAAGCCACACAACAGACTGGAACGGGCAATTTATTAAAACCAAATCTTTCCAATGTTTATGGTCAAATATATGTCAGCTGCAATGCAGCGAATACACATAACTTCAACCAACAGAAGGAGACCCTAATTCTCACAATAAAAAAAACCCCACAAAATCAACCCAAACAAAAAACAACCCACCACACCACACTTCAGATGAGACCAGCAGATAACATTCTTAGATCTAATCTTCATTAATCAACACACCTGTTCCAAAGTATCTTCCAAAGTCATTTTCCGTTGAGTAGCATTCCTAATTTCTTCCTCAGTCTGGTTTATGATCTCCATAAGGGGAGCCTGTAAAACACATACAAGAGGATCTGGCTAATGCAATTTCAGAGTTTGAACCAAGATGTACCACAGTACATCTTCTCCCTCTCGCATTTTTATTTAGGCTGCTGTACTCTCCAATACCAAATTTACTTCCTATACTATAATGTAGTTATAGCAATATATTACACAAGCTTTTCAATGAAGTTTCATGGAGAGGTTAAGAGAGACCTTTTCAACATTACCAAAGAAACACTTTTATTTTTTTGAGTGGGAACAGAAACATTCAGTATTAACTCTACTTACCTTGATCTGAGTTCTGTATTTGACTAGGCAATTTGGTCCTGCCTCAGGATTAAACTGAATCTCAAAGTCGTGGCCTTTGGAATTCTCAGCACTTACTGGAATGAGTTTCAGCTTTCGAGCCAGTTTATGATACTCTGCCAGTTGCATTTCGATCTGTTCAGAGGAGAAAAGGGCAAAAATTATAGAAGAAATACAAGTGAAAATCTTGGCAAAAAGTATTCATATAGTACTTTAAACAGATTTCTGAGTTTCTCTGTACAAACACAATTCCAAGTCATGCCACAGAATGCAAGAGCTGTATGTACTGGCAGTTTGCACTGTTTGGATTAAGTGCTGTTTTATGATTCTTTCAGAATTTGCTCTGCAAGGTTTCTCAGTGTGTAGGAGTGGGACAGAATGGTTTCACCTGTGGCTTTCCCTACTCATCTGCCACATTTTTTCCTGCCTTATTTTTTTGAGGATTATTCGATAGGGAAAGAAAAACATGCTCGGAAATATTACAAATAACTAACACAGGGATCAGTCATCATGTTGATATACCTTCTTTCATTGGTCTTGACATGAAATGCCACATAGCCACGCATCCTAATATCAAACTTTAACTTGAGTATACCTCTAGACAAAGCTTATTAAATGCTCTATTTTCTGATTAATGAGTGCCATTTATATGCAAACAACATAAGTTTTTTTTCCAGTTTTATGTGCTTCATACTTGCACAGTATGAGGAATTTAATACCAAGGGCTTGATAAAGTGTAACTCTGCAAAACGCAAAACATATTCGAAACATTTTTTTTTTTAGTTCTCCATCTAGGAAAACTTTTAAAGCCCACTACTTACAGGCTACATCTTTTCATTCAATTTGAGGGAGGGAATTGAATTTCGCCCTTAAAATCTATTAGAACTCCCACATAAGGGACCAATCCGGCCTGAAATCCATGCAGAGAGATTGATTCAAAGCACTAGTTTTGCATTACTTCCTTGCTATGAAATGTTAACATTAGCCTGAAATTGCTTGTGTTAGCAAAGCTATTTCAAGCTAATGTTATCAAACCTCTTGATGCTGTGACAGTGAGACCTGACAGTGGTGCAGATTTTAGCTATGTCCCTTATGATGTAGAAAAAAAAATTGAAAAGAATACATTTCTATTATGCTCTAAAACAGAAAAGGGGGGGGGGGGGGGAAGAAAGAATCATTTTTTCAGAGATTGCAAACAGAAGCTGTTATGTCTTAACAGACTAAAGTGACAAATTCTTTGCTGTTGTTAGATTATTTAGGAAAGAAGTTATCAATAGTCCAACACCCCAGTTTAAGTTTGCATACTGAAAACAGCCACCTCTCAGCACAGTAGGGTTTTCACATACCGCCTCTTTATTCCTAGCATATTTTAGCTCTTCATTCCATAGCTGATGTTCTTCTGCTTCCACTTCCTTAGTCAGCTTGTTAATGGTTTGCTGCAACTCATTTCTCTCATGATTTATTCTCTCAATGTCCGCAACTGAGTACTTTTGGTTATCAAAGATGTGTTGGAGCCGGGCATTCTCCTGCTTCATTGCTTCTGTTTCCATTACTAAGTTCACAAAACATTTGTGAAATGGATGTAAAATACCAGTCTACATTGTTAAACTTAATCTCTCAGTATTTTTATGAGTAAAAAAATATCTGTATTTCATTACTGTAGTGCACAAACAGCTATCAGCCAAAAAACCTCTTTATTACTAATTCATTTTGGAAAGTTTATGTGTAGCATCACCACACACTAAATATCTCACCCTGTCCTGAAGCTGAGAATTACAGCTCTTAAACCTATTTCTAGTTTCACTATCCCATTTGTGACCTTCTTACCTGCTGTCTCAACTTCCTCATTAACAGCTTCCATTTTTTGATCAAGGATGGCTATATGAGATTCCAGATTAGTCAAAAAAGCCTGGTATTTCTGGACATCTGCTTGAATAGACGATTTCAGGTTTCGTAGTGTTACTCTACGATCCTAGTAGATGGGCAGAAAGAACAACCACTATTATATTAATCTAAAATAATTATCTTATTTTCCAGACAAGACAATAGAATAATTGGACAACTTCAGTAGTATAAAATTAAAGAACTTTAATAAATGTTTATCCTTGTGATAGCTGAATCAAGTTAAGCATCTTTAAAATAATAACAAAAAAGGCTGAAAAGAAGGTTTATACCTTAATTCTTGCATTTCAGCATTTACTCTTTTAATTGCATTAGGCATTGTATTAAGAAAGTTCTTGCTACAGGTAATTAATAACTATAATTCATAAGTATAATAGTACACAAAGGGCAGATAAAACTAGGGGCAAGGAAAGCTGGGAATAGAAACAGGACATTTCACACAGCAGGCAGGAGTCTGAATTTGCCAGCTGCATGACCACTAAACCACTTTTAAATTCATGATGTATTAAAAGCAGAATCCATCTTTCCTAACAAAATATTTTCACTAAAATATATTGTTACCACTGAATCCCATGCTGTCATCCCCTAAGAAATTCTGAACACTTTTAGAAAAGGTAATGTTGGAGTTCAGAAAAAAAAATTGGTTCAAGTATTTTAATAATATTTCAGTCAATGTGAGGTCTCATTACATGAAAATATCTACACAATATCAAACAAATAGTGACTGAAAACTCCACAGTAAATGCCTTGTACTAAAATGGTACAGGAGTCTGTAATAACCTGACCTAATAGAGCACTGAAAACAATTTTTCATTTGTTGTAATGTATCATCAGTATCTTAGTTTAATAATGACAATAATGGTCACTCATAGAAAGTTCAACTCTACCATATAAACAAGCATAGACACAATTTACTAACCGGCTCGCTTTCCTTTTCTTTTTCTAGTCTTGCAATTTCTTCATGAAGTCTTTTGTTGTCAGCTGCCAAACCTTCTATCTGGAATTCATCTATATTAAATAAATCCTCTGTAGGGAAAAAAAAAGAAGGGGGAATGATGGGGGGTTACAAATTAATCTCAGTGAATATCATCACCTAATCTAAATATCTGTGCTTTAACTTCAGCGCTGTAAATACTCATTATCTGGACAATTATTTTAAACTGAAAAAACCCCACCCCAACAAAAAACCCACCAACAAATCCATCTAAAAAAACCTTCATTACAAAGCAAATAGACAAAATCCCAAAACAAACAAGAACAGAAATTAGTTCAGTCCTCACGTCATAAGAGTTCAAAATTAGTCCTGTGAGATCAGTTTCCAAACCCTCATACAGCCCACATCATAGGACAGTGGTTGTTAGATAAGTTTCATCTGTTCCAGCTTCACAAGGTAGTCTTCTTTGTATACTCCTTTCTCATCCCCATATACCTTATATATATAATATATATATGACCTGTCTCGTCTGTCCTAGTAACACTGCATAAAAATGAGAATTAAGTCAACTTAACCAAGCGGTACTTGGGAATTTCAGGTTCCCTTACCTCAGATCACTTTCACTTGTAAATTGAGCAAAACTGATGAGCAAAAAAGAAACCTTTAACACAATTAAATATTTCATTAAAACATGAAAACTTACTTAATTTTGACCGCACTTCTGCATCCAATTCTTCAAAAGTATCAGCCCCTTTCATGAAGTGCTCATAGCATTTCACAGTGTAGTCCAGGAAAAGCTGAAAACAATTTAAATTGTTTTCATTTCGACAATTCAAAGGGCTATAAAATGCCGAGAGAGCATAGATCTACTAAACCAATGAAATTAAACAGACACCAAAAATATCTTTTGCTGGTTTGACTGCACTTCTGTAAAAATCAACATTTTTTCCTGCCTTTAAACACGGAATGTCAGCAGATTATATCTAGGCAGGAGGCAGCGTATAGAATTCAGATTAAGAAAGGTCTGGAAATACTTGATACATTTTTTCTGGAGATACCTAGTAAGGATAGTAGATTCAAAAGAATAAATTCTAAAATATTGTATCATGT
>JAHREE010000073.1:12385883-12418311 GCA_033628505.1 Tringa tobata | reverse complement strand
TTTAATAAACAGGAATAAGTCTGACAAGTGAGTTCTTAAAAAATTCCCACAGGAGGAGTTTGCTCCAGGAAGTGCGCATAATTGCCAGCTACAGTTGCAGGGAGTTGATTTTTCTTCCTGAAAAGGGGAGCTATGATGTCTGTGGTGCATCGTCTGACAGCGGGATGGCTTGTGGATCATCTCTCTTTCATCAACCAGTGTGGCTATGAGGTCTGTGACTCTTTTGCATACTCTGGTGGTGTCACTCTCAATACTTCTGTCACTTCTATTGGAGATTGTCGTGCTACTTCTACCTTTGCTGCCACGTCCTCATCGAGAGATGGTACTACTCCTGATCTTGGAGATACGATAGAAACAGAAGGTGAAACAGCAAGAAACAGATATGTGTTTCGGGAGGAGTTCTTTGACATTTCTAAGCCTCATATAGCTGCAGCTCCTGAGGAGCAGCTGAGGCAGGGATGCCCTGAGATGAGTCTCACAGAAGTAACAGCCAACAGCAAGAGAGAGGAACACCATGAAGGAACCAAGAGTGGCATTGGAGATTCTGTTGCCAGTGCTAGGAAGGTATGTTCTCTATAATAGTAAACTAAGGTAATCCCTGGTAAATAATATACCATAGAATGGTTTGGGTTGGAAGGAACCTTAAAGATCATCAAGTTCCAACACCCCCCTCTACCATGGGCAGGGACACCACTCACTAGACCAGGTTGCTCAAAGTCCAATCCAGCCTGGCTTTGAACACTTCTGGGGATGGGGCATCCACAGCTTCTCTGGACAGCCTGTTCCAGTGTCTCATCACCATCACAGGAAAGAATTTCTTCCAGATGTCTAACCTAAATCTCCCCTTTTCCATTTTGAAGCCATTATCCCTCATCCTATCACTACATGCCCATGTAAAAAGTCCTCCAGCTTTCTTGTAGGCCCCCTTCAGATACTGGAAGGCTACTATAAGTAGAGCTTTCCCTTCTGCAGATTAAACAACCTCAACTCTCTCAGCACGTTAGCCACTAACTTTCTCTTGCACATTTCAGTTTCCTGAGGTTATGTAGGAGAGTAGGAACTTTTCCAGAATGATTCCAAGATTCATGGAAAATGTAAGCACTTGTGAGGATACACTTCTGTCCCTTGTGTCAGTGACATGCATCCTGTGACTCAAAAGCAGTGGGTTGCTCACAAAATACAGATTTTGTTTATGATCGGGCACTTGAGCTGAAACTGTGGTAGCTGTCAAGATTGTGGAAATTAACAAGGAGGGAAGCACAGTATGAGTATGCTTTCAATACATAGGTTGTTCAGTACTCTTCATTAGGGACCAAAATTAAAATAAGAGTCACAGGTCTAAACCAACAATTGTAATAGTGAATGCCTAGGTAATTATCTCCTATTATTGGTAAACTGCGCTTGGCAGCTGAACAGATGCCTTCTAGCATGGACTCAAAGAAGGTATGAACATGAACTGTGGCATGTACTAGGTATTTTCAGATCCTAATGCCATGACTAACATAACACAGCTCTAAGCCTATGTACCTTGAGAATGCCTACAGCAGCCTAGGTATTTTGAGATTGTCTTTTTGCTTATTGGACTTATAGTTGTGGTGGAAAAGACAGAGATGGAAAGTTTCTTCTGCTTTAAGAAGAGTTATTTTGTAATTCGGGTATATTTGATTACTTATTTTTTCCTTTTGTCATGCAGTAATATGGTGTGTGTCCCCCCCGTCTTCCCCATTTGCTCATTCTGCAGAAACGTAAAAGGAAATGTGTATTCAACCAAGGTGAACTGGATGCTTTAGAATACCATTCAAAGGTAGGTCTGAACAAAAGTATATTTTGCAAGTAAATGATACCTGACTTTGGGCTGTGCATGGAGTACAAGATATGGTTGCAGACAAGTTCTGTTCTTGTAGCTTGTACCACTAATGGGAAGGTCATCTCTCCAGCTTTTACATGAGCGAGTGCATACAGAGAGCATCTTCTGTGTAGATCCGTGCAAAACAAATTAGATGTCAAACTGCAGCTGAGACACTTTGAAGAGCTGGAAGCTGCATTCACTAAACATCTTTTACTGTTTTGGTTAACTGTTATATAGTGATGAGCTGAATGTTAGTTGAACAGGAAGTGACTGATGTGAAATAAACAGCATAGCCAGTTCTGAAAGTCAACTCATCTTTAGCATATCGGGACATTATGCTGATATTCAAAGCTTCTCTGAGAAAAGTGCTCCAAGATGCATCACTTCTGCTAATGAGAAGGGATTGTCCCCTCGAACATCTTACATTGTCATATTAAATCACGATGAATTAATTGGAATTCAGGTCTCATTTAGGCTCATATCATTGATGTACTGGTGAAGTTACAACTGAATTAAATTTCTAGGATTTATTAACAATGTGATCTATGGATTATGTTTGATGCATTCATACTGATTTCCTAAATAATGATGTGAACCTGAACTAGGACCTACGCTTGCTTTCCTTTGACAAAGGTCTTAATTATATTGAGCTTTTTTGTTTAATTCTGTTCCTCTTGGACTGTATTTAAATGACTAAATTTTTCTTCTTTTACATGGCAACAATTTTGTAGTAAACACGTACAGGTTGCTATGACACAGTGTAAAGGTCCTGTAATTGTTGTTGTGAATAGGCCATGCATGTGCAGAATCACTTTAAAGGAGAGAGAACTTTGGAGTTCAGCATCCAACATAAGCATATGTGTATGAAAACCTTTCAGCTAAAATAAAGTCATTCAACAGTAGGAATAAGGGAAGAAATGAAGAGAAGGTGTTTGATGTCTGGCGGCCTGTGTAACTTCAAATGATTTTTGGCAAATATGCAAAAAAGACACAGTTTTGAAAAATCTGTGATCCCAGTTAGCCTCTGATACCATTCAGAGATTAGAATGTATTGGTTTTTAATGTATTTGTAGTGTTAAAAGTTGGCTAGTCAATTCAGATTGTTTTGGTACTTATATATTTAGAATTTTTCAAAATTTTCAAAAAACCCCCCAACAACCCCGTATTTGTCTCTGCCAGTGAAACTAGGCACTGAATCCATTTATCAAATTCAGTTGGAGTCAACATAGGGAACAGTACAAAATATGCTAAATTCCTTCAGCAGCTGTTTGTTAAAACTACTGTTTAAATTGCTTGATAGTCAAGAGGCTTTGTCCACCTACTAATTAACACATGGGTGTAAGAAGAAAAGCCATCTTCATTAATTCAGCTGTACAACTTGTAGCATTGCTAAAAACAATAGTTATTAATTCTGTTAAAGCAGTATCAACTTTTACTATGACAAACCTAGGTACTAAAAAATTATGACTCAGGTATCTTGATGGTGGTGCTATTAAAGAAAACATGAAAGAAATGTAAATTCCTCCCCCCCACTTATTTGCAAATTGTAATGAAGAATATTTTGTAAAAGCATCTTGTAAAGTTGAGGATTCCGTAATCATAGAATCATCTAGGTTGGAAGAGACCCTTGGGATCATCGAGTCCAACCATTTACCCTACTCTACAAAGTCCTCCCCTACACCATATCCCTCAGCACCACATCTAATCGTCTCTTAAATGCATCCAGGGATGGTGACTCAACCACCTCCCTGGGCAGCCTATTCCAATGCCCGACCACTCTTTCTGTGAAGAATTCTTTCCTAATGTTCAGTCTAAACCTACCCTGTTGGAGCTTGAAGCCATTCCCTCTCGTTCTGTCATTAATTACCTGTGAGAAGAGACCAGCACCAACCTCTCTACAGTGTCCTTTCAAGTAGTTGTAGAGAGTGATGAGGTCTCCCCTCAGCCTCCTCTTCCTCATACTAAACAGTCCCAGCTCCTTCAGCCTCTCTTCATATGATTTGTTTTCCAGCCCCTTCACCAGTTTCGTTGCCCTCCTCTGCACTCGCTCCAGCACCTCCATATCTCTCTTGTACTGAGGTGCCCAAAACTGGACACAATACTCGAGGTGTGGCCTCACCAGTGCTGAGTACAGGGGCACAATCACCTCCCTACTTCTGCTGGTCACGCTATTTCTAATGCAAGCCAGGATGCCGTTGGCTTTCTTGGCCACCTGGGCACACTGCTGGCTCATATTCAGCCGCTTGTCAATGAGAACCCCCAGGTCTCTTTCTTCCAGGCAGCTCTCTAGCCACACTTCCCCAAGCCTGTAGCGCTGCATGTGGTTCTTGTGGCCCAAGTGCAGAACCTGGCACTTGCCCTTGTTGAAACTCATACCATTGGTGCTGGCCCAATGATCCAGTCTATCTAGGTCTCTCTGTAGTGCTTCCCTATCCTCCTGGAGGATCAGGAGCTTTAGAAATCATAAGTAGTATTTGAAGCCTTTGATAAAGCCACTGCAACTGGCAATATCAATATTCTAAATGAACAAAAATGCCTCATTGGTAATTAAAACTCATAAAGATTAAATGATTTGGGAATAAACTAGGTCTCTAAACTTTGCTAAGAGAGGGTACCAAAGTGAATGAGAGTATATATAGATCCAAGTATCTTGTCTTTCTGGACTTACTGGCAGATTGTTTGAGAGGTGTGTCACTGAAAATTCTAATAACTTAATTTGATTAACTTATTGTACTTCAATGTTACTTTTAAAATGCATAAACTATTGTTTTTTGAATTTAATTAAAATATGGAAAAATACTGATTTTTAGATCCCAGTATACATCCCAATTAAAAATATGTTTATGGGCACAGTAATCCAAAAATAGATTAAAGTTTGAATTTATACTTCAAATTATTGCTTTGAATTTTTTTGTTGGAACAATAATATTTCACCTCTATTGTCTGTGAAATGTTTTATTCACTAGTCTCTCACTCTTTCTTTATCCCAGCTTCTAATTATTGCCACTTTACCAAAAAACCAACAAAAGTTAGGATGGCCTCATTAGCATGCCCTTGTCGTTTTTGAGTCAATGATCTTGGTATTTGGGAAGGATTGTTTTCCTACTCTGCAAGGTGATAATGTTTTAATTTCTGTCTCATTGCCTGATCAAGTACATGCTTGAAAGATCGTCTCTTTTTCTCCTGATTCCTTATGTCCCTACAGGTCAGGAAGCTTATTTGGGAAGGCACTTTGCATTTAGTCCAAGAAGGACTCAAAAGTGGTTTTCTTTACCGCGCTACTGCAGAACTCAGTTGCAGGGAGAATGTTGTTCCTGGACATGTTGGCTGTGGGTTGGCTGAATTATGTGAAATGGCAAAGCAGCTTCCAGCTGTGAATGAAAGCGACCATCAAGTTGTACATCTGCTAGATGATGAAATCTCCGTTCCAGAGCAGGACCTGCTTTCATGTGTTACAGAAAACAGCTCAAGCAGTGCAAAGATAGTTGTGTTAATGGGGCAGAAGTACTTGGTGCCACCAAAAAGCAGTTTCCTTTTATCTGATATTTCATGTTTACAGCCCCTGCTGAACTGTAAGTATCTCTAGGCATTAGAATTTAGCACTTCTGTCCTGCCTCAGAAGGGCAATTAACATCAAGATAACTAAGGGCTCGATGAACAGATTTTAATATACAGTATCACGCTGATAGAAATATTGCTTGGAAAACTGGAACAACATTTCCTAACTTTGTGCAAATAGGTTTTCAAAGGAATCTTGAATGGTTAGGAGCTCATGTCATGAGGGGATTATCTGTCTCCAGGAGGCTCCTTTAAAAATCTCAGCCACAGCATTTTACATGAAGCCCAAAATACGGCAGTTTGTGGGCATGTTCTGAGCCACTGTAAGAATGGAAGTCACATAAATGCACTAAATTGGTATTAGCTATGCTGCTTAGTCCCTGTTTTGCAGGATGAGGCTTTAACGTAGGTAAGTCCATGCCACTGGGGCAGCGTTCCTTCTGTCTTGACTTTTAGCTAGACTAGACCATGGGAGAGAGATGAGATTATGTACCTTAAAGCAAGGATATCCCTTACAGATTCATCCTGTTTGGTGGCAGAGTCTGGTTAGATAGGCATGAACTGATTGTGAAACCAACCCCAGTGTCCCTCAGAGAAGCTGCTGCACCCAGCTGGAGGTGAACACCACTTCGCCAAGAACACGAGTAGCAAACATGAGTTGACTTCTCAGCTGCTACACCTCATAGCTGAGAGTATTGGGAAATAGAAAACTGAAGAGACCTGTTCTTTCATATATATTCTATCCTCCAACTAACATATATCCGGCTTTTCCCATGAAAACTCTTTCAGTTCTCTTGTCCCTTAATTTCCATTTCATCTCTGGGTCTAGCTCTCTGTCTCTTTTCACCTCCAGTATTGCAAAACACAGTTTTGCAGGGCTGGTTTGGAGCTCTGTGTGTCCTAGTCGGCCTGATGGAAGATCAAACAGGAGAGGAATCTTGTATTCAGGGCTGCAGCCTTTCTCTCAGCTGGCTGCCTTATTACATAGCCACTGGTAGGAAGCTCAAACAAATTTTCATCTTTGAGACTTGCACTCTGCTATCAATTTTTTTCCTGAAAGTCCCCAAGATGTTCAAATTTTCTTAGGGGGATCTGGCACAGATCACATAAATGTCTTTTCCTTAGGTTAATCAGCCTAAAAATATCTGAAGTATATTATTATCTGGATTAAAACAAGCATGCTAGAAGCCTTTTACCTTCTTATTTGGAAAGAACAGAAGAAAGTTGTGGGTTTGCTGCATAATTGGCTCTTTAAGTGTTGTCTAAATGTGAGTAGCTAAGCATTTATAAGTTTTAACTAGTAGACTTATTTTAAAATTAATTTAAAACTAATTTACAGGCTTTTTTTTTGTAATTTCACTTCCCAGACAAGAAAAAATATGATGTAATTGTGATTGATCCACCATGGGAGAACAAGTCTGTTAAAAGAAGTAACAGGTAAATCTTATTTTAAAATCAAACAAACATTTTTGTTGTAGCTTACATTTTATTATAAATTAACATTTTCATATACTGATGCAAATACAAGACCAATATAACTGTGAGACTGTATCTTAAACTAGCAAATATTCTGGCATGTGCCTACCTTCAAGCCTATGAAATGTCTCGGGGATTTCACTGAAATGGCTTGGACGCTTTGCCTGCAAAATATTTGCAAGAGTAGATCTTAAATTACCAAACTGGTGAGAGAATGTTAGTCCTTGAGACTTAACAGGAAAGCCTGGAGTCAACTGTTTTGTAAGGCCCAGATCTGCAGATATTAATTTGAAATGCATAGGTTTACTTTAGTTGGCATAAATAGATAAATGTGTACTTCCAGGACTGAGGTCCAATTTAGAAGTTTTAGTTTTTTAATTATTTTTTTTTAAATTTGAGTTGTAGTTTGAGCTTCTGGTCTGGTGGGTAGAAGAGAGGAAATGATGATGCAGCAGTAAAATCCTCAAGTGCAATAGGAACTTTCTGAGTACTGTAGTTTATGAAGTCATTAACTTAAAATTTTATGGGCTTCCTTTTCCACTGAGTAACATCAAGCTTATGCCAGTAGAGCTCTCTTGATTACCATAGAATTGTATCCATGTGAAAGAAGGGCGGGCAGGAATTATATCCTTACAACTTTCTAGAATAATGTCTACTGTAGCTTTGAAGCTTATTAAGAAGACATAATTTGAAGATGCAGGGACTGATTAGTAGGCTTTACTTTGAAAGCCCTAGAGAAACCTCTAGAAGCCATAGTTAACCTCATTCAAGTGTTTTTCTTAACTATGTAAGTTACTCAGAGGAAAACTGTGGTTATTCACAGGCATGAATTAGGCAGCAAGACCCTCTCTCCCTTACAAAATAAAGGGAAAAGGTGGAAGAGGTATTGCTGCTGTTACTTACCTTGTTGACGGCTAATCTTTGTTAAGCATTTCACATCTGGGTTGTGAATCTTGTTTTCTCTGGGCAGTCTAATCCAGGAAGTATACCTATTTCTCACTGTTTTCACTGTTGCACTGCATAGGGATCTCGGTCATCTGGACACCTATGAGGTGGTGTGCCAATGTTTTTGATGCTGCAAGGTGTAGGTTCCACGAATTGCAACTCACTAATAGTGTAGAATAGCATTGTGAGAAAAATGGTAGAACACAATCTGTATTCATCAATGTAGCATATAGTTAGCTCAAAAACGTGCAAAACTCTTCTGAGTAACCTAGAGAAATTTTGCCATGAATGGTAATTGAAAAACAATGAATAACTTCTGCAAATAATTGGAGAACTGATTACTCTTTTATGACCTTTTAACTTGTCAAGTTAGTGTTTCCCTTGCACTTTTAAATGACTCACTTGTCATTTTCATTCAGAAGAGAGATTGGTTATTATGAAAAGTGAATAATGTTACATTGACTGAAGAGCTACTTTTCACTAAATGGCTTTGTTCTGGCGTAAAGATGAGAGTATTGAATTACATATGATAGTTCTTAAATTAAACACGAGCTTTTAAATTAAATGTGGGCTTTTAGACTTCTTCAGAATCACAACTCATAATACTTTATTTGGGGGAATAGTAGAAATATGCAGTTAAAGGTTCTGCTCAGTAAAACTTAAGTACATACACTAATGATTTTATATCAGAATCTATCAGATATGGCCACTGGGTGTCAGTCTTGGTCCATTTTTATGACTTGTCAGGAGAGAATTCTTGAAATGTCTTAGCTATGTAGTTTCTATATCCATTTGTGTTGCTTTGCAGTTTTTGTATTTGGTATACGCTAACTTGGTTTCTCACTGTACTGGCATATAGATACAGCTACTTGTCTTCATGGCAAATCAAGCAGATTCCTGTACCAGCACTCGCTGCTCCAAATTGCCTTGTAGTCACGTGGGTGACTAATAGACAGAAACACTTACGGTTTGTTAAGGATGAACTGTATCCTCATTGGTCTGTGAAGACACTTGCTGAGTGGCATTGGGTAAAAGTAAGTTCTCAATTTGTTCTGTTGCTTTCTTGGAGACTGAGAGGGCTTCATTATGACACTTTATATTCTTATAATTTGTCTGTTTATTATCACGTCAAAGAAAATGTCTCAAGAAATTGTGAATGAAAATCTTCCACTGTGTATTTTTAACTCTTTTGTCAGATTACTAGAGCTGGAGAATTTGTATTGCCTTTGGATTCTTTACACAAAAAACCCTATGAAGTTCTTGTATTGGGGAGAGTACAAGGAGATGTAGAGGAAGCCTTAAGGTATGCTGGGGATATTTATGGTAAATGACTTTTTGAGGCTGCTAGGATTCTCTTTGTATATATCACTTGTTCATTATGTAATATAATGTCCCAAAATCTTATCTTGATGTCATGTTTTGGCTGATTTTGGACCTAAAAATATCTTTACTAGCTTTGGGATGAGGTAGTGCTTTAGTGAGATTGAAGGGTGGAAACCCTTGCCTGTTCCTCTCTGCTCCTGCAGAGATCTCTCTGTGTTGGTGAACTGGCTCAGATAAAGCCTCGTGGATGGGACTTCATTTGCTGACAGGTTCTCTTGGACCATGAGTCCTTGGCACAGGCTGGTGCTGTTTTAGGGATGCTGATGTTTTTCTACACATGAAAACATACAGGCCTATGTTGTTTATTCTCAATGGCTTTGTATGGCTATTGTTAACCACATTTTCTATAGTCTCAGTGATTTCATAAACTGTCCTTTTATATATTATGGCTAAGCAACACTTAATTTCTCTTCAACTTACCTGAAGGTTGGCTGTGAATGAGCATTCTGTGTGTTACCTCCTATCAGATGTAGTTCTGTGAGACCTGCAGCATCACATTTGGTGGTATTCATTCTCATATGCCTTTTCTTGTTCTGATTTATGCAACAGGAAATCTGAAGATGTACTTCCAATTCCAGAACATAAGTTAATTGTCAGCATACCTTGCAGTCTTCATTCACATAAACCCCCTCTTACTGGTATGTTTTGTTTTGTCATGTAATGTTTCTGTAGAGCATTGGACTTGGATGTCTGAAATGATGTACCTAGAATGAGATACCTTTATATATGAAGTGCCTAAATTTCCCATATGCCAGGCAATTTTGCTCAACAGGACTTGTGATTCCTCAACATTTCTAAAAACGTCAGGCACCTAAGTTTTTGTGTCTAAAAATGGATATGAAAAGTAGAACTTCAAGCATTGTGTGAATGTTTTGGGTAGACATGTAAACAAAAGTTGCAATTTTTAAAATTTGTGTTTTAAATGCTGCAGGAACAGTTTACAGATACTGTATATATGGAGTTATGCCAAATGACCTAAAGTGCCTGGGGAGGGTGGGGATCTTTGGGAATATATAAAATAGGTAATGTTCTACTGTGTTAATAAAAGCTGAAGCCTCTTTCTTTATTATGTCATCCTGAAAAAAATGTTTTTATTTCTGCGTGACCTGCTTATACGTTTGCACTACAGTTGTGTCTTTAAATCCAAAAACTTAATTATTTTAAAATTATTGACAACAGGTAACAAATAAGGCATGCCCTGCTTGTTTCTGAGGAGCTGTGTTTGATTTACTGAAATCGATGCAGTAACTCCAACCAGCCAGTTAGTGTGGGTATGAATTCAACTTTTAAGAGTTTTGTCCAAAGGATTTGAAGATTTCTGTGTGTGATACCTCCTTACCTTTTGCACATTGTTCTGGGGCAAGCTTGCTTTGACTAATTTCATCAATAGAAATTCATACTTCCTCCATCATTATAGCACCTGAGTGCCTTACAATGCTATGTAAGAACTAAATACCTCTCACAAAAACAGTTTCATCCTCTTCCAAGGGGAAAACTCATGATGAATCTGCAGATATTCCTGGTGGACCTGGAGCTATGTACTCACATCAGAAAAGGCAGGTAGAGGAAAGGCATAATGCTGTTGGAGAGACATCACAGTTTGCTTCATACTTTCCTTTTTGTCTTCCGAAATTTCAGTTAGGAAGAAATTTCTTCAGAAAAGTTTCAGTTAGGAAGCGGATCTGGACAGTTGTTACACATTCAGGGATGCTTTAAAATTTGTATTTTGGGCTTAGTATATATGCCTCTTCAAAAACTAGAGAAGACACATACTTTGGTTAGCTAAAATAAGTTTAAAATAATAGGCAATTCTAGGAGGATCTTTTTGCAGTTCTGAAGCCACATCTTTCAGAATTAGGGTTACAGCAGGAAGTGTATGTGTTTATTTAAGCTAATGAATGGTGGGATAATGATTTGTGAGGCAGCCACCTAGGGCCTCTTCAGAAAACCAGTAGTTTGCAGCACACAGACACAAACTGGAAACTTGTGAGCTGTCCAAGGGTGCGAAACAGCAGCTTGTATGTATTACAGAGAATTCTAGTGCCAGAATGGGCCTTGGAACATTTCTTTTGTAGGGCAGAATCTAGGCACCATTATGGGGAAGCCTTTATAAGTTATGATCCTGAATGGGTTTTGAAAGAAATTGCCTCTGCTAATTTATATATTTCTTGAGTCTTTACTTGAATGCTGACATTTGAAACTGCTGTGCAGCATTTATGTTTCTATTTGAAAAACTAATTTACTGCTGAGCAACATCAGCGACCTAGAAGGTTTTTACAAAATTCCATGTGTATCCTACAGTTTCAGCAGCTCCATTCAGAACATGGTTGTGGCGTGAAAAGGCAGGCCGAAAGCTAATTGCTGATGCTTTGACTTCAGTGTTGTAAAAGGGTATCGCTTTCATGATCGGACAGTATTCTCAAGTGGCCAGTAGAGAGAGCAGCTGAGCTGCATCCTAGAGTGGTGCGAAAGAAATTAGAACAGAAGCAGAGATTTGGCAGTGGGGGAGAAGGACACTTGATGAGTCACACACATTCTTTATGCTTTGTTTAAGTAGTAACAAAGCCAAAAATATTAGTATTTACGGATGCTGTCTGGCACTTTTATTTCTTGTTACTTTTGTAAAGGCTGTATGTTGGTACATATGTAGCCACTTAATGACTGATTATAACAGTTTATCTCTCTGGGGGAAGAAAAAGATGTAAATTAAAGTAAGCCATCAAAAAGAGATATTTGGGTTCCTACAGTGCATTTAACCATGAAATTGCAACTGTAGGGGTTTTTGGTGATGCATGTGCTGTGTTCAGTGCTTAGAGCTTTAATATGTCACTGTAAATGTACTTAAAATTTCATTTTAACACATTTGCATACAGAAGCTTATTACTCCTGGTTCTGGTTCAAATAACAGCAGGTTTTCTTCCTAATTCAATGTTGCTCTTAGAAGATGTAGAAGGTACTCTGTTACACAGATGGTGTGAAGTAATGGAGAACTTCAGACATCTTTTTTCCTTTTCCTGTTGTATAGATTCTTCTTGTTATAGACATTTCTCCTTCAATTTTTAAGCATGTACATCTATGGCTAGAAAATAATATAGAGTATGCCTAAAAACATTGGAATTGATTCTCGGCTGTGTTCTAGACACTTTGTATATCTCCAGTAGAAGAGTGCAATGGTAAATCTTTGGAACTCCCTTCTCCTGTAGCAACCCTGGCTTGTTAGGCTGTGTTATAAAAGTGTTCCTGAAAGTAAAAAGAAGTAAATGCCTTTTGTGCACCTTGTGAGGAATTACTTTTAGACTAATTGATAGGTCCATCAACATCTAGGCTGAATGTTAAGCTCAGATGCAGATATGTGAAGCCATCTTTGTGCTGAGTTTCATGTCTTTTTCTGGTCCTACTCTGTTCAAAGATTAGGCAAACTGGGCAATAATTGCAAACTCTTTTGAAGGGTTACTATGAAATGAGTTCAGTCCTATGGTTTATGTATTGTATGGCTCACAGATCAAACAGTAAAAAGCCAACAAAGGATTTTTCACTTTAGAGCTTGCTTTTTAGGTAACGGAAGTTCAAAAGATAAGGGGAAGCTGTTGCTTGTTTCAAAAGTGATTCCTCTTTTTGCTTATTTAAACATTTTTAGCAGGGTGCATCTTCAATACATGTTTGGGATTAAGAGTAAGCAGGTGTGACAGGTATCCTGCCTGACCACTGGATCCCACTTGAGAAGGGAAGTAGTTTTTCCCGAAGACCAGTGTTATATCTACCAGCTGACTTTGTGCTGACTTTGTGTCCTAGGGCACTACATGCCCAAGTATAGGTGCCTATGTTGTTCTCATAGTATTTATTACACCTGCAAGTGATAAAGAATAGTCTATTTATCGTGTATTTAAGCTGTTTATTGTTAGTGGTATCTGTAAGCAGATGGAAGTAAATGTTGGTGGTGGGGTTTTTTTTGGTTGTTGATGGATTTTTTTTTTAATATCTATTCCTAATGTAGAAAAACTTAATATTTGATCTTTCTACCGATGAAGATCCTCTAACGTGTTGTCAGAGGAAGAATCTCCAGAGTTTGCTTAAGGGCTGCAACTCAGATCTATGTGTGTTAAGATAGCCTTCTGGTGATACAAAAGCCTAACAAAGAAGCTATAAATTATAAATTGAACACTGACTTTTCCTATTTTAAGGAAACCAGTGTAATGAGATTTTATGCCAAAAAAATGCAGCCACGTTATTGCCCTCTTGATATGGTAATTTTCATTGCAGTGGAAGTTGCTGCCTGATGTGATTATGTAAATACCTACAACCTAGCAATGAAAAATCATACTATAATGTGATCTTGAATTACATATGATGTCTCAGTTTTTCAAAAAAAAGCTCTGACATTAAAACAGACCCCCCCCCTCTCTGGCAGCAGGAGAGGGGGAGATCCCTGGGACTTCCTTTTTAAATTCTTTAACCAAATCAATTGAAAGATTGGCACAACCTTCCTGCCTCTGCTGAACTGATCTGTTTTTTGGCTACCTCTTTTTTCCTTTTTGGGAAGCCAATCTTTGTGGTTGGTCAAATCTCTTAAGTCTGCTTTTAAAATTTGTTCTCTTAGGCATGGATGTATTTGGTGCTTAGTAATCTGCTTTTGATTACTGGACTTTGTGCTGTGATGATATTTTTAATCTATACATTTTAAGAACAAATGTCAACATTACTAATGTGCTTTTAATGAAATTTTGTCACCTAAATAATTGCTTCCTCTACTAAGAAGCCTGTATAAAGCACAAAATAGTTCCCCTTTGGTTTTATATGGAGGGTGGAAAAAAAGTCATATAAAGCCTGACTCTGCAGTAAGCTTTGCATGATCTCATGCTCATTAGGGTCAAAAAGATATCCTACAGATATGGGGATCTGCTCACAGAGAGCTTATTGAAAGCTTTGGAGCTTTGCTTTCAGCAGTCTCTTCCTTCTGTGGAGAAAGTGCAACTTCCTGCAACATGGATTTTCTTAGACAATCAGGAGAATACATTTTTGGAAGGCTTTCATTAAAGTCATAGAATCATAGAATGGTTTGGGTTGGAGGGGACCTTTAAAGGTCATGAAGTCCAACCCCCCCTGCAATAAGCAGGAACATCTTCAACTCGATTGGGTTCCTCAGAGCCCTGTCCAGCCTGACCTTGAATGTCTCCAGGGATGGAGCATTTACCACATCTCATGGCAACCTGTCCCAGTGTTTCACCACTCGTTGTAAAAAATCTTCTTCCTTATGTCGTCTGAATCTACTCTCTTTTAGTTTAAAACCATTGCCCCTTCTCCTATTGCAACAGGCCTTGCTAAAAAGTCCCTCTCCATCTTTCCTGTAGGCCCGTTTTACGTACTGAAAGGCTGCAATCAGTTTTTCCCAGAGCCTTCTCTTCTCCAGGCTGAACAACCCCAACTCTCTCAGCCTGTCTTCATAGGAGAGGTGCTCCATCCCTCTGTGTTGGCAGCAAATTGTGCACAAGAAATCCTTAGCTCGGTAAAGTGTGGAAAAAGAACAATGAATTTTATCACATTTTTTTTTTTTTAATATGGTGGGTTTGCAAAATGGTATAATAGCAGCTACTCGTAAGTGGTGTCTAATTAGATGAACTCCCGTGACACCCAATAGCAATGTTCAGCGCAGCAAGTTTTCTGTCAGAATATACATTTTTCCTCTAAACCTCCCAAACTCTTCTCTGCAAATGTTAGGTTTGTTTAAACATTTTAGCTCGCCTCTGAAAGAAGCAGGTTTTTAGAATAAGGTTCCTGCTGGTAGCAGGATTTTTTAGATTAAAAGCTGCCTTGATAATAACCCGTCTGAGACATTCATTTGACATTTGTTAAAGATTGGTGGAAGGAGAATAGATTTATATGCCATGCCAAAATACAGGAAAGTCTGGAAACAGCTATTACAAAATACTTATGAAAAAGTTTTGAATGGATTGACAAGCTCAGCTGGGATCTCACAGGGAGTCTGTGATGGGCAAACTTGATGCAAAAAGTCAGAACTTGGATTGCACCAAAAAAACCCAAACCAAAACCATTCCCTCTCATACTTTGATGTATGCTGATTGGATTTATTTTTGCTTTCTGCAATGATCCTATCTGAAGAGATTGAGTCAAACAGCATAATGTTGGATTTATGAGCTGTGTTTTTAAACTACAGAAATTCAGAAACCACTGGGAGATCTGAAGAAAAATGACCAAGGTATCCTTTGGAAAAGGAAATGATTTCACAGTTGGCTTTCTTTTGTCCTCAGTCACAAAAATAAAAACTCAACATGTAATTTTTAGTTAGGTATATATGTTTTTCAGTCTTTCTGCCTCCTTTGTGTTGGGTACTTCTTAAGCGTTGGCTTTTTTCATGCATGTTTTTATACGTAATATCTTTGTAGCTGTTTTCTGAAATGTAGTTAAGAATTTATTTGACCCAACCACAAACTAAATGGGTCTCTGACAAGTAATATACTTAACAATAAACTGTTTCCACTAATACTTTACAGGCGAAATGCAAGATCTTTTTCTATCACTCCAAGAATGCCAGTCATAATCGGTGCCACAATTGATGTTAACGACAGGCATCTATTTATTTGGATTTAAGCTGTAAAAAAATGCCCAACTGTAGAAGAAATTTTAGAATTGTGTTACTGAATGAAAAGACCACAGTTGTATAAATGTTTCTTCAGTTGCCAAGTTGATTTTGGGGAAAGAGAAGTCCCTTCATTTTTTAGCCCTTTTTAGCTCTATGCCTATATTTAACTGGTGTTTCTTATTTTACATTTTAACAGTTGTCATAGAAAAAAAAAGCTTTTATCCCCTTAAAGATGTGGAGGAAAAGAATATGATCTTAATTAAGGAAAGGATTTATTTATTTATTTCTAGAAATGTTGCCCCTGTGTTATAGGGAGTGAGTCTTTAAGAGGTGTTAGTTTGATATTAGTGAAAAATTCAGAACTCATTTATGTAGAGGCTGAAATAAATCCTCATTCCCTTTCTGTAAATGAAAACCAATAAATCAAGGCTATTGAAGGCCTTGACAGTATTGTTCAGAATCTCAAGGGCACTTATTTAAAATGACTTTCTTACTATAAATAGTCCAGGTGTTTGATGAAACCCTTGAAATTAATTTGCTGCCTCTCCCTTTTTAAATGAAACATTCCGTTTTTCATCTACGAGCAGCACAGGGGAGATTTTATTTGTTTACTATTGTTATTTGTACCTTTGTCACTGTTGTGATCTTTTTTTTTTTTTTTTTCCTCTTGCACAGCGGTTCTGGCAGAGTTTATCAAGCCAGATGTGGAATGCTTGGAGTTGTTTGCTCGCAACCTACAGCCTGGCTGGACCAGCTGGGGAAATGAAGTTTTGAAGTTTCAGCACATTGATTATTTCACTCCTCTGCAGAATGAAAACTGAGTTGGGTCTTGTAGCTTAATTCTGAAATTCCTCATCTTTCCAGCAGGTTCTTGAACTTGCCTTTATTACTGATGGTGCACCCAGAAGATAACAGAAATAAAACTGATTGCACTTCAGTTAAAATTCTTGAAGTGACAGGGTATCTGCTTAATATTATCTCCATTTGTACAAGCTCATCCTTTGTTTTGATGATACTGAGATATGTTAAAGTCCATCCTTGAGGTTTTTTTCCAAACCTCAAGAAAAGAAAAATATTTTAAAGTATTCTCACTGCAGCTATCAAATCTGAGCATTGTAAGTGTTACAGTGTTACCCTTCCCTTGTAATGTATTATTTTTAAAGAATGATATGTTATTTTTAAAGAGTGGCAATGGGAGGAAGCAGTTCTGAATTACATATACTTCCTTAAAGAAGGCTGTTTTTTGCAAAACAGTGGATTTTGAACTAAAATACGTATGGAGCCAGTGTATGTTCCTGCATGTTTGTATCTGTTTATCTACCTCAGAGGAAATGAAAAGAGCCGTGCTTGTGTTAGTTGGCAAATGAACTGTTGACTGACCACATTCTATGTAAAATTACACTTTTGAAACAGTGAGCAATTCCGTCTTTCTGTGTATAGTGTTCATTCTTTGAGTACATTGTAAATAATCAGTCTCAACATCTTATAAATTCTGCATGTGCAGCTGTTAGATTTAACTGAAATTTTAACAGAATGTAAATATTTAAAAATTTCTCTTTCCTTATGTTCATGGAACATTAAAAAGCTGTGCCAGTGAGCTGTATTTTTCAGCTAGCATAAAAATAATAATTTTTTTTTAAAGAATGGTACACTTTGTGTGTCTTTTGCTGCCCTTAGATTTGCTTTGAAAAATAAAAGGAGGAGACTTAATGAAGCCCCTGCCACTTACTTGCAGTAGTAGAGGCAGAGCTGCTGGACAAGCTGATTTTCCCGATGTCAAGCTCCTGAGTTCTGACTGACTATTTATAATGGGGAACAAAATGCATTGCATACCTTCTTTACATTCATTTCCTTTATGGTAGTCTGAGGAGCTGTGAAGGTTTTTAAATTAAGCTTTAAACCTTAGCAGATTATTTTTTGATACTTTCGTAATAAAAATTAAAATAAAAACTCGTCAGTGTCTAATTTGCAGATCCAGTTTCTATATCACCGTTTAATTTCACATTTTGCCTATTGGAGCAGTAGAGTTAACCGAACAAGGAAAATGCTTTTTGTCTTTTTTTTTTTTTCTTCCCTTCTAACAGTTAAACATATACTCAAGTAAATAATGTAACACTGCAAATAGTTACCAGGAAAAACACTTCTTGCTGCATGATTTCATTTAGCCTGCATTTTAAACTGTCAGTACACAAGCAGCCTTACCTACAAGGGGTAAGATACCTTACTTTAACTACAGGGGATAAGAAGGTTCTTTATTTACTTTCAGTTTTACAAGTTATTCTCTACCTCAAGCTTCTGAGTTCCCAGGCAGAATTCCCCTCGCAAGATGGTCTCATCCAGAACTAAATGAGTGTATGAGACTTAAGTACAGAATAAATCATAACTGCTGTACATACCTTGTTTTCCCTTTGTACTCTGTAACAGCACAAGAAATGATGATATTGTCTGTTCTACATCCGCTGCTATGAATGGCTCTGGATTATCTTTTAATTGCAAATAAAGGAAAGGGACAAACAGTCTTGGAGACCAGGAAACCGCCTTTTTCCTCCTTTGAGCTAAGCAGCGGAACCCTTCTAAGGGAATGACTACCTTTAGGCTGTTTAAGAATTGATGCCTATTTAATTTGTCTTTTCTGTGGAGTCCCTTTGCAAGTTGCAGCCTTCTAGCCCTTCCTCTGTTTTCCAAGCTGCCGTACTCAGAACCTGACCGGCTAGTTCCAGCAGCTGGGAATCCAGCCTCCTGATTGTGGTTTGTATGTAGACGACATGTGCAGGCAGGCTGTAAGCTTCTCAGACTGGAAATCAAAAATTGGAGATTGGAGTCTTAAATAATACCTGATCCTGTCATAAATAGTTATAAAATTGTAACTCCTACAGCTGCTTCCTCTGCTGCTTTTCCAGCCCTCTGGCTGTGAAGAAAACCTCGTGAATATGACAGAAGTGGTGTTCTCCACCTGCAGCCAACCTGAAACTGTTGAGTTTTCTCAGGGGGAGGTTCAATATATCTCAGTTTGTGGCTAACTCGGAAATCTCAGGCTGGTATTAGCAGTTGATAGTTTCAGGGTCATTTAAAAAATGTAATTATTCACCTGTTATGCTTAATTCATAGTTTAAATAGCCTCTTACACTCTTCTAGCTGTCCCCAACCAGCCATCAGATCTTTCAGTGTCTGTCAGATGATTCCTCTGAGGCAGAATCCAAAACGTACTGAAAAATCAGTGGAGAGTGAAGCCAGCTAATATAAAAGGACAATTTAAGATCCAATTTCCTTTTATAAAAGAATAATATTATCTGTATCAATTGCTCTATGTTACTTTTTGTAATATGGCAGTGGAAAGATGCCCTCTGTTGTGTCAAACCCTGTATGAAAAAGGAAACCTGCTCTGAAGAGTTTACAAGCTTGGTGAGAAGTGACAGAACAAGGGAGAAGATAAGGATGGAGGAATGCAGGATAATAATGAGACGTTGAGGCAAATGTGGTAAGTAGCAGCCTCGGCATTATGCACGTCTTCAGTGCTTCTAAGAAATTATAGGTTCTTTTCCCCAATTTATAAAGATATTTTCTGTTTTTCTATTTTGGTATGTTAAACTTCACACATTCCAAGGAAAAATAAGTGAAGTGTGTATTTTACTACCAGCATTGACAAAAGTTTTTTTCAGTTCTAAATTCTTTCTCTGGTAGTTTAGTGAAGTGAAAAGTGTGCTCAATAATTTTCACAAAGTACTTTATTTGGTACATCTGCTGTTATGTTAGCAGGACAATGATAAAAACATTCTGTCACTAGGTGTTCTCCACTACTTAAGGCCTTTTAAAATTATGTCTTATTGCAAAAAGATCTCAGTTCATAAAGCAATAAGAAGTAATGTTAAGCTATTCCTATATGTAGAGTACATCAAGTGTCATAATCAAACTTAGTTTTATGAAGCTTCAGGTTTGAGTATGATCGTGAAATGTCAAATTAGCATATGACCTTTACTTGTATTTTTAAACTTTTATAAAGTAAAAAGAATTATACCAGTAAGATATGTTTTTGGAATAGCAATTGCTAGGTGTGAACTCCTGTGGAAACAGGGAAGTTTCTTTTGCAAGATTAAACATTATTTAAAAAGTGAAGTAAGCGAGCAGCTCTTACCTCTTTATAGGGTTCAGCTCAGGTAGATGTCAGCAGCAATAGAGTTGACTTTGAACATCGATTTCTAAACTCTATAGACAATGATAAAATAACAGGAGGAAAATACTACTATGCCCCGAGAATTTTGTTCATTAACCTCATCATCCCACTGTGGCGTCTTGGGTACTCCAAGCTAAATGGTGATCACCTGAGAAGAGGAGAGGTACAATCCTGCTTGAGGCCTGGTGGACAGAAGTGGGAGGCCATGGCAACAGAGGCAGCTGAAGTACCACATTGCCACATTCTTGGAGATGAGGATTTGGAACTGTGGCAATAGAAAAACTGGCTGCTGTCACAAGGACATAGAAATGTGCAAGCCACGTGAGAGAAAGCTGCGATTTCTCCATTAATCCTTGTGTTGCTTAATTTGTAGGAATAAGGATAGAAAAGAATCAGCAGTAAATAAGACAAACAGAACAACAGTACCATAGCAGTATTTTTGTCGACAGCTGGAATTTTATTTATCAGTTTCCTCATGCTACTTGTTTGATAACAAAAGAACAAAGTGGAGCCTCATTGGATGGCCCAAATGGAAATGGCCCAAATGGAAATGACAGCCCTGCCTGTGAATATAGGTGACTTTTTTCAGGGCAGCTAGGGAGATAGTATTCATGGTTAAGGTACCACTAACAAAATGCTACAAAGGTAAATATTTGAGTAAGATATTTTCTTTCTGACATTCAATATGCAGTGGCATGTCTTTTTTTTTCCCCTGTCAGTAAGAAAATTGTCTTAAAACAAAATAGCAGTAATGCTTATTGCTAGTTGGAATATTGGGCACCCTTATTCAGTTTTCCTTTTCTTTTGTAAAAACTAAACACCATCTGCTGTGGGAGAGGGAGGTCAGATATTCTTGTTTTGTCTCTTCCATCGCCTCTATTTGCCCCAGATTAAACCTTGTCGAGCTGACAGTCCCATAAGCACCTGGTGGGATATTTCTCACTTTGGCCTGTCTTAGACCTCCTCTTTTTTCCATTCTGTTTCCTCCCTAAAACAGCACCTCTTTAACAGTTAATGTGTAAGACAATAAGGGACTGTAAAAAGGAAATGACAGACAAAGTGGAAATTGATGCCCAAAATGCAGTGGAACAATGAGAAGAGAATCATACGCTTTCATAGTCTCATCCACAGCTAGTGCCACTGCATTGCTCATGGCTCTCTAAGCCACTGTTTTGGACTAGCTCATACAGACATTTGAGAATTTACAACCTATAAAGATCCATCTCTCAGCCTTTTTGGAGATGGTAACATTTTTCAACATGGAAGGGTGAGTGCAGTTCCTCTGGCCAGCATCGTTAGCCAAGCGGACATTGCACACTGCTGGTTACAGGTCAATTGCAGAAACTACTACAATCTGATTTTCATTTCTGACGTTTTTTGGCCTATCATGTTTTCCTTTTTAGAAAATATTTTGCTTAAAGGAAAATCCAGGTAAACAATTGTGTTATTCATGCAAATTATAAGATGAAGGTCAAAAAGAGAAAAATGTTATCGTTTCCTCCTCTCCCTAAAGGAGGCAGAAATTATTATATATATGTTAGAAATTGAAAGAATAGCTAATAATGTAATAGGCTAAAAATATCAGCAACATGGGTCATGATTTTACAGGATCATTAACTGAAGTTTGTAGCTAAATTTTACCATTTTATGTAATAGTATTTTCTCATAAGAGTTATATGTTATTAATTCAGGAGACAGCTTATTGAAGATATTTTTTATGACATTGTTACTGCCCTCAAACTGTTCAATGTGTTGTTTTAACTATGTGACCTTTGTATCTTTCATTACTCTGTGCACTCCAAAAGTTAGGCTGAGTTCAGAAAGGAAGTATGTGTCCTTTTCTGAGGTTCATGGTTCATCTATTGCTTCATATAACTTCAAAGAGACAGTTCTGACATAAAAAATATGTTTTCCCACATCAAAGTGACCCAGTCAAAACTTCCATCTAAAATTTTATGAGGCCTACAGCCTAACTCATTAAAAAAAACACAAGAGGGTTTAGATCACAAAGAGCTATTTCTGACCAACTAACAGGCAGGCAAAGTTACAAGGATTTCTAAATTTCTAATAAGGTCAAGAAAGTGCGGAACATAATATGAATCTAAATATTATTACAATTTGCACTGCGTGATGCAACTCAGGCATGTATATTATTTCTTCAGTCCTGTGATCTTCAAGGTTAATTGTGATAACCCTCAAAGTAAAAAATGCCACAGGAATCAACAATGTTAATATTCCTCCTAACTTTATAGGAGGAAACCTTCTGTTTTTATAGTGCTGAAAAGCCTCATTTACAGAGACTGGGAACTGTCTTACACAACAATTTCATTTTGTTGATATAATCATGACTTTGTATAACCATTTACATAATAGCATTATAGGTCTGTAAGAGAAACAGGATTATATTATTCCATAACAAAGTTACTAAGGTTTTGGTATTATACGAATACTAAGACTCTGCTGTTACATATGATTTTCATGAGAATACTATTTAAAGGAAATGATTTACCATTATCACGCTGCTCTTTTTGAGGTCTTAAGTAAACCTCCAAAGCCTAGGCCTTTTGCTGTCTGCTGGTGATAGTTAGCAATTTCACTCCAAATCACTATGGTGAACAAACTCTTTTTTTTAAATGAGCAGTTTGTCTGTTCTTGCCCTCTGCATACACATATGAGAAGGTGAAGCCAAATAAAATTGAATATCTGGTTTTGTCACACATGATTCTTTACAGGAGAATTTGATTATTGAACAAAGCGGTGCGTGCAAAAGAAGAAGAAGATATCCCACAAATTTGGATAGGATTGGTGGGCAGTTAATAGTGATCAGACAGTGGGATTGGTCCTCTCCATGGGGGATGTGCTTCCTTGCAGCTGGTCCCCCTGTAGTGGTCAGCACTCTGCTTGGAAATGTTGCATCAATAACAGGGGATTCACCTAAAATAAAGAGGTTGCCTCTGAGTTTTTAATGCTCAGTCATAAATCATTCCTGGAAATCTAAATAGCTCTCTGAGTTTTCCAGATCTGATCATAATGCAAAGCCTCTTTGCGTGACAGTAGTACCAAAAGTAAGTGAAAATAAATCCAAATTGGTAGAGTTAAGACTCCCTTCGCAGCCTGGAGACATGAGATGATATGTATTGTCTTCATAATTTTTTACTGTCTAGCCATTTATGAAATGCTTACCCAGTGAAGATATAATACTTTTCATTTAAAATCTTGGTAGTAGATATTTAGTCTGAGACCAGCTGCGACACTTAAGTATTTCCTGCTTTGATGAACCAGATGATGAAATAATCTAATTAGTCTCCTCATGAGAAGCAGTCAGAAGTATGATAGCTTTCCTATTTAAGAATCAATAAAATGGCAAGACGGTGAAATCTGTCAGGGCATCTGTAACATGGATGTTTTATTATGAAAAAATGGAAGCTTCATACAGATCTGATTACAGAGGATTACTTATCTTCCTTTGCAATAGCCAAGGATTAGCAAGTAGTCCTTACTCTTTTGCATATTCTATGCATTTTTGTGTTTGTGAGAGAAGGGAGTATGTGAGTAAGATTTACAGATACAGGTATTTAGTTTTCTTTCACCCAGTGGGTGCTGTAGGTGACGATTTCTTTTTTGCAAGACCTTTATTCTTCCTTTCCTTTCTGCAGTTCTTGGAGTGATGGTCCTCAGATGGTATGAAGTTGGGAAGTTTTACTGAAATTGATGAAATTGCACTAGTTTACATGAGGAAAGCCGTAGCCCTTTACCTGACAGCTCCTGGTGTCCACTTTCCCCATCACTGATGAACCCTTCTGTGAATTTCTCATCTTATTCAGACTGTAGAAAAAAACAGTCAGCTCCCTATAAGGCAGGCATAGTATTTTCTAAACCATCTGTGACTATTTTTTGACTCATGTTTTTCCATGTGACCCCAGCCTTTTTACTCACTGCAGTAGCTCCTTCCATGTCTTGCAGGGAAATCAAACCAAATCATAATTGCAGGCTGCATGTGTTTGTACTTAATCCTTTGCTTTGAAGGAACTGAGCTACTGGTAGCAGTTAAGGGTATTTGCAGTTCACCTTATAATCTGCATTTGTATCCCACCTCTTGTAGAAATGAACTACAGCTGCCTTTGCGATCTTACATTTTTAATATCTTTTATATCTTTTATTGACCCTTAAAAACATCACAGACCACAGTTTCAGAAATACTGAGCTAAGTATCTAGCAATTCTCACTTCTAGGTCACTCGGTGTGTTGGAGCTATGCTCTCTCTTTTATGGTAGCACTTTCACCTGCAGACATTGCCTTTTATCTTCTTGTCCTAGTATAGCTTCTTCATGTTGGGACATAAATCTGTTTAGATTGAAAAAGACTAAATATTTCAGGAGGCTTTCTAAAAGCAGCCAAAGCATTTATCTACTTCGGTTACAAATATTCCAGCTCTATCCAACAGAGCTCTATGTCTGGGGAGAGCTTAATATCATATACAACTCTCCCACTGGATGGGGATCTTCAGTATATCCTTTGTGAGTAGAAAGTCTCTTATTTGACATTTACAGTTGCTGTTGCCATTTCTTACCTTCTAACGTTTCTAGGCAGTGACTCTTCCAGGAGGGCCTGAGCTGTCTCAGGCTGAGGCTCACTTGTCTCCTCTGGGAAGCTGTTTTGCAGTTTTGAATACCTCAGCTATTCATAAAAAGGCAGTGCGACTTTGCTAGCCCTGAAGAGTACATCTGTCTGACTGACTCACCACAGAGATGCTGAAAACAAATATACTTGCCAGTCCCAATAGCAGGGCTTGGTTGGTTGGCTATTTCATGCAGTTGGAAGATCAAAAGGAAGCCTTCTCAGGAAGGGCTTTGGACAGATGCGTCAAGACAGCAGAGGCACCCGGCCAGGACAGCAGCTCAACATGAGCAAGAGCTGGACTTCTGCATCATCTGTTTCATTAGAGGAGGAAGCACTTAACTGTCATGGGTGATGTCAGACTGAATCTTTAGCACCTAGAAGAAGAAAGAGAATTGTTGTGTATGACCAACAAGGGGTCTAGGAAGAGATGACTGGTTCCACGCAATGAAGCTGCTTTAATAAGGACCTCCAAGAGAAAAGTAAGATATCTACTCAAAGTCTGAATTCCAAAATAAAGGGTCAGTATATAGAATAGGATTCCCAGTGAAAAATGATAATGCATGCCAAACTTATGTTAAAAAAAAAGAAGTGTGAATAATAACCTTTAAAATATTTAATGAACTTTTCACTTATTTCTTGAAAATTTTACCCGTGATAAAGATTCTACTTAGCCTATGTGGTCTGATCTCATTTCTGAGTTATTTTCTCCTCCCAATTTATGTTCCTGCATCTTCAGGATATATCATATATACTAGCACATATATCAACATATCATCCCTGCATGATGCAAAATGCTTAGCCAGGTACAATGGAAAAGATGGGAACGGCAACTCCGGCCTTCAGCTGTTTTTTTTAAAGAGCCACCTTTTACATGCTCGTTACTGAGTCAGAGACTCGGAATCATGTACGCTAAGTCACTTTTCTGGTTTACTTACTCCATCTTTGGGAGCATGATTGTAGGTGAAGAATGAAAATGGAGGGTCCAGAACAAGATGAGAAAAAGCAGAAGTGATGGTTTCAAAACAATGCAATGAAGGACGATGTCTAAAATAACGTAATTTAAAGGGACGGCATTCTATTAGATGATGTTGTGGTACGTTGTGGTACGTTGTGGCAGTCACAGCACTTGGTCTCATGTCATGCTAGACCTAGATTTGCTTGAGATTTATTTGTGATTTCATATTAATTTGGAATGTCACAAAGCATGGTCATCTGACTCTTGAAAATCCATCTGAGAGAAGAATATTGTATTTCTTTAGGTCTAAACAATGAAAATGCTTAGCAGATACAGTTGGTAGTTTCTCAGCCAATTAATAGAATAATAATTATTTTACTTGACAGCTTTATTTTGCTTAACAGGTAATATAGACAGTGTAAGCTTATATTTGCAGTGCGTATAGGTTTTTGAATGTGCTCAGTATGTGGGAGAGGTTTTGTTTTGCCAGACAACCCAGACGGATGGACAGTCTATTACTGCTCAGTTCTAATCTGACTATTGCTTACAACAACCACAGAAAGATCACAGCAGAGAAAACAGTCCACAGTTGCATGAAAGAAGATGTGCTGGTTACTGAATGAGCTGAAAACAGATTCAGATGCCACTGCCAGTTCTTTTTGTATGTGCTCAAGACGAGTATCCACCGTCTCCTGTCTTACCTAGCACGTTCTTCTAAAAACCCTCTGTTGTGGCAAAGCTGGCTGTCAATTGCAGAAAAGAAGCAAATACTGAAAACCACTGATGGTGGCACTAGAGGCCTATGCCTCTATTCTCCTCCCCAGAAGGCTAATAAAGAACATCAAAAATAGATGTTATCAGACCATCAAGAATTAACAACATGCAGCAGATGGTAACACCTACCCTTTGCTATATAACTAATTTTAGCCCAGACTATTTACCAGCAAGTTGTGGCAAAGGTTAAGGAATCCAGCGCTGAGGAGTGGGAAGCGAGTAGAGGCAGGATGGAGCGGGGAGGTTCTCTCTCACTTCTGGCTCTGGTTTACGTTATCAATTAAATCATCAGCTTTGCACACCACAGTTACTCTCAGTGAAAGGTGAGTCTTTCAACCCCAAACTATCAACTGGTAGTTAGAAACTACAGCCCGTGAAGTCTTTGGCATACCCAAGAAACTGGAGCTATATTTTGTGGCTGAAATTGAACCATCTCACCAAAGGTGTTATCAGGGGAAATGCAATTACCTTACACAGTGTATGTGTGGGGTGTGCACGTGTTATTATGGATGTAAATATGTATATTCACTCATCACCTGCTGTCTTTACCTGGTATTTTCTCTCTGCTTTATTTGTTTTTCTTTCCTGACAGTAGCAGGATTTAGGACAGTAAATGCACATTGATGCATGTTGGATCTGCCGCTCTTGTGATGGATCATCTAGACTGAGAGCATGTCTTCACCGCAGGCTTAACTCAGGCTCCCACTCACATTTTAGTACAAATCTCTCCGTCAGCAGCACACTTAAACTTTTCACCTGGACTTATCTGAGCTCTGAACAGATGTCTGCTTGCCCTTCAAGGGGCACAGGCCAAAGCCAAGGTGCTGCTGAAAGGCGGTCTCTGAATACACAACTCGGCAATGTAGCCATGCCGTGCCCAGTCCAGCTCAGGGAATGGCTGCAAAGTCCTGGGAGAGAAGGATGCCACCGGTGGGGTCAGCAGGCCCTGCATCAGATGGGTTTGAGACCAGGTGCTCTGTTCTTTCAACCAGAGGAGAAGCTGGTGCTTCTGCTGGAGTTGTTGACCCCAGAAGCTGCAGCCCCTCTGCGAGTGTCAACAGGGAATTAAAAGCCTTTCCTCTGCATTCCCCCACACTGCTTTTCACTGAGTTCAGACCACCACACCTCCCTACACACTTAGCTCACGGGTGTGCATGCTCACCTCCTGCAGTGCAAGACTATCATCTTGATGCTAACCAAGGGACTGATTGGATTCTCTGTCCCAACCTGCACCCTTTTATGGGCCTTTTCTTGCTTAATCCCTGCTAGGTCTTTTGGCCATGGGGTTAAATTTGCCCATGAGTCCATACTGAGAAGATACAGGGGGGTCTGCAGACTACAAGAGAGTTGAAAACTTCTGAAGGAGCCTGTAAGCAATGGGAGGATTTTCCTCAAAGTTCTAGAAGGCAAAACCCGCCTTTGCTCCTCCTGTGAGAGGGTCATGTATAGCTTTAATCTCCTTTTTGTTTAATTGCCATGTCACAAACTGTGTTTCCTAATGGGGAGTTACATACACAAGATATTTAAAGTGTTTCTCTGCCGTGGATGCTTTGTGTGAACAGCACTTCAGTGAGACACAAACTGCTCCATGTTGCACAAGTGAATAAAAATGGCCTGAATCCCTGGTTCTGATATACTGACTAACTACTGTGAGTTTTCTGTATTTTGTGCCTGGTTTGAAGTGCCTGGAAGTTATTGGTTTTTATATTTATTATTTAACAGACTTCTCCTGGGAAGACAGCTCTGGACTCTTTAGTTGGTTCAGCTGTGTTTTTCAAGAACAAAAAGCTCACAAACCTGTTCATTTTGAAAGTTAATGTTAATCATAAAAAGACTGTTGATTTTTTTAAGGTTCAGTTTTCACATTTACAGTTGGAAAGATCATTCATAAGGAATCATTTGAGGAGTTTCACCTTTTCCTTTATATACCTGCTGCGAATTTCACAGGTACGTGCATTAAATTTTTGTGCAATTTTCAGCATGAGTATTTTTAGAGGGACGCAAATAGCCTTTTGTGAATAGTCAAAATCTGAAATGCTTGTTGTATTACTTAGATAAAGCACAATTTGTTATCCCTGAGTGAATCTAGTAGCACTGGTGGTTACAAAGTATGCAGGAGGCCCCAGTGACACCAGTAATTCTTGCGTGAGTAAGTGCTAACCCATATGAGCATTTAAGAAGGACAGACAATTCTTAAAGAAACATAACTTTGTGTATCCCAGCATCTGGGAACTGGGGTTGTTTAACCTGGAGAAAAGGAGGGTGAGGGGAGACGTTATTGCTCTCTACAGCTACCCAAAGGGAGGTTGTAGAGAGGTGGGGGTCGGTCTCTTCTCCCAAGTAACAAGCAAAAGGACAAGAGGAAATGGTTCTGCCAGGGGAGGTTTAGATTGGATATTAGGAAAAATTTCTTCACCAACATGGCTGTCAAGCATTGGAACAGGCTGCCCAGGGAAGTGGTTGAGTCACCGTCCTGGAGGTATTTAAAAGATATATAGATGTGATGCTTAGGGACATGGTTTAGTGGTGGACTTCGCAATGCTAGGTTAATGGTTGGACTTGATGATCTTACTTGTCTTTTCCAACCAAAATGGTTCTATGATTCTATGAGTTCCAGGGCTTCAATATCTCTTCAGCTTGTATTTGCATAGCATCAAGTAAAATCAGTTGCTGGGCAAATACTGCTGTTACAGCTGAGTTTTTTATCTTTTTTATCTTTTTTATCTTTTTTTAATTTTTTTTTTTTGTTACTTAGTTAATACAAATAGTTGTGAAAACAAAGAAAAAATAAATTCAATGTTTCTTATTCCCATGCCCCTTTTATTATGATCTCAAGAAGTTAATAACTTCTAATAAATTCCATAAAAAAACAACAGAGAACATCTGGTATTTGACTTCTTAGCAAACATGGAAAACAAAAAGAAGCATTTTTACCTTTATCCAGCTGACTGCACCATCCTTGGGCAATGAGCAATGAGCCAGGGTCTGATCTGCTTCCTCAGCTGCCTCAAATTGCAACAGGCCTTTAAAAGACACTTTCTAGCACTAATAGTGTTGAAATTAAACTTTCAGAGGATTCATTCAAGTTGAAAGTTTGAATATGTTGACGCACAAGAGGCAAATGCCCTTTCTCTAAAGGATTTTATTCCGCAGCATGCTCAGGAACTAGCAACAGCCTTGAGTTAATTGAATGCAGTACACGAGAGAAGTATAACGTAGCATCCAGACACAATACAATATATTCAAGTATTTGTCCATATGTAAGTAGTTAATTGACTGTGTTGCTAAGAAGCACAATTCAAGGTTATTTTATTATCTTTAGCACAAAGCTGTACAACTACAAAATCATACAGGTAGCAAAATACATTTATGGGCAAGGTAGGTTTAACTACAATGTTGCAAATGACAATGAATTTTTTTGCATGTTTCATCTTACTATACCCTCCATAGCTCAGGGACAGCATCTGGTGCTCAGTGAAATCCTCGTTCTATTTAGTTTTTCTACTAGGAGGAATGATGGTAAATGAAATTGTGTGTAGTTTCCAAGGGCATGCATTCATGCTAAAAACGGTTCACATTTAGAGTCCTGATTCTTGACCAGTCCCAACCATTCACGTATTATGATTTAAGCCTCTTAAAAATAGAGAGATGTTAGAAAAAGCACACAAAAAATCCTGTATAGGGGTTAGTTTCTTTCTCCTCCCTTTCTAAACCTTTTAAACACCTTTTCTTCATGACCATGAAGGCTGGAAACTTATATAAAAGCTGAGATTCTCCTGGAAAACATTACTCAAAGGTCTGGGGAAGTGCTGAAATTTCAAGACATTTAATGAAATCATAAGAGCTAGATTATCTTTTTATTTCTACCCAAGCATCCATCTGGACTGTGCAAGGCTGATGTGAAGATGGATGTGAAAATAACACTCGATCTTACACTTCCTTTTTAAGGTCCAAATACATGACACCGCATAGGTCTTGCTGAGCTAGAAGATTTTGCATTTTTGGGACCGGGTTTCTGATTTTTTTTTTTTCTGTCAGCCACCAGTGCAGTGGCAGCCAACATGGCACTGGACAAGGAGCAACCTGGGGGGAGCGGGCAGAGGGCTGACAGGACCACAGGGTATGTGGATGCTCCACCAACCTGTGTCTGCTGGCCTTGAGAGCCACCAATGCAGGCGAGTGGCTGTACCCAGTCCCTCCCATCCAGTGCTGAGCAAAGCCCATCTGCTCAGAGATGCTCCTGTAACACCACCACAGGCAGCACTCTTGGGGTGCAAGGGTGAGGAGCGGGCGAAAGGGTCAAAGGGAAGGTTGTTGCACTTTCAGGAAAAAGCTAAACCTCATTAAAAGCATACAGCATTTCTTTACCCCTTTCTAATGTGCAAGCACACTAGACTTGGAAAAGTACAATTTGTGTGTGTGTGTGTAGCTGGGGGAAATGACTTAATGTAAAATTTATAACTGTAGCTATAACTTAAAATGACAAGGTAGCTACAAATGCTGTAATACAGTATTTGGCACTTTAGTTCCTTCTATTTCGGGGAGATAAAAATGTTTGTGAAACATCTCAAAACGCTGTTATTTTTAACAAGTGACAGGCTATTCCTAGAACATAATGGCCATCGGCTTTTAAGCAAATGAGGTAGCACGACGTTCTTAGGATGAGTGTTAGATAGGAAAAACTTCCCTGGGATGAATATTTGAGGGCTAAAAATGGGATTTCATTGGGGAAGTAAAATTATTATAAATTATGAGTGGCTTTGGGAAAGCAATTTCCATGTAGAAGTGTTACCTTATCTATCTTATCTATGCATCAGATGTAGCTTGTCTGTAACTAAGAGAATGAAAGCGTGCCCTCTACATTCTTTGGTTACAGTGTCTGTATCAGCTTATCTCCCCCGAGAATGCCAATGTCATGGTTTCCTCTAATATATTGAAAAAGAAAATGGGTTGCATATTATTGTATATGTTCTTGGATTTTTTCTTGGAATTTGACAAAAAGTTCTAAGAGTTTTCACATTATTGTTGAGACCCTAAAGCACTGCACAGAAGCTAAGAAATGCATCATACCTAATAAGAGAGGAAATTGAGGACTTGAAACAGAATGATAAAGGAAGAAAAACATTGATGCCTGCATGATGTTATGACTGTTATGTTCCATTACAGAAATTAAAATAACTTCAGCTTATTGAAGAGAAGTAGATGTGGGACTAAAACCCAGAAGAAAAGCAAAACTGAAACACTGCAAACAAAAAGCCTTTGGCAGAGAGAAGGCACCAATCAGGACACAAATTGAGATTTTAAAGTATTTCTAATTAAAATGTCTCCTTTAATATGAACAATAATACAAAAGAAAAAAATATCTGAAATTCAAAGCAGGTTTATTACCTATAGCAGAGCTTGTAGATGCTAGTTAAGGAGTTATGATTTATAATATACAAAATTAACTCACCTATGAAGATGTCTATCTGTTAGTAATTTTGCTAATGCATCTGCCATTTTGGTACCTAAGCACCATCATACCTTTTTATCTGGGGGTAAAAAAAACCAACCAAGAACCTGTGGAGAGTTCACATTTTTTAAGGATGTTCTATCCCAAACTATTTTGACACAGCCACCTGCAGTAATTGCCCAGCTTGGCTATTCATTAACCCCTTATTGAATTTTGTTTCCATGACAACTTCCTATATTATAGTGTCTTATAAACTCAGTAGAATTCAGCCATCAACTTAAAACACCTAAATGTTTCTCAGAGTTGCATCTCTTGTTTCCTTGGCAACTTCCTCTCAAGTCACCTTAGGATATTTCAAGGCACCCAAGACAAATTCCATCGCATTGATCTTTTTAATGAATTTACACTGACCTGCAGTATACCCATTGTACCAAACTTAAAATATTAGATGACAGAATCTTTATTGATTTCATTCAAATGCTCCTTCTCAGCTGAAATCCAATTACTTTGCCCCAGTGCGTACATTTTCCCCATTAAGGCTGCAAAAACAATGCTGTAAGACGCTATCTATACGTATGCAGAGCAATCTGAAGATTAAAAACAACTTTGCATACTAAATGCAATATTTCTGACAGAAACAAGGACAC
>JAHREE010000073.1:12270209-12385509 GCA_033628505.1 Tringa tobata | reverse complement strand
CAACAAAAAAACCAACCCTAAACCCAACCCAAAAAACTAAATATGGCAGAAGTTGGTGACTGATTAGGTCTGCCCTAATTCTGCTCTAAATTGTGCTGTCTTAGAGCAGTGTAAGATGCTGAAACAAACCAGCTGGATCTTGTATCTTGGTTTCAGCCTCTTCCTCCAACGTCCCTTAAGGAAACAGTGGCCGGTTATAAGCCAGTATTTAGTCTTCACTGTGGGTAGAGACCATTTTCTTCTCCCATTTTCCTCCTTTTGCATAGACTGGTTCCACATCATAAAGAAGAGGTGGGAACTGGATCTGTGATATTTGAGTGGAAAAGTAGAAAGCAGGTAGAAGCTTAAAATTAATCTCTTTTGGAGATAAGAAAAGGCTAAAAATCCAAGATCCCTGCACTTGAGTCTTACAGCCATCTGCTTTATTTAATCCTACCATGCTCAGTTTCCCCAGTGTAAATCTCTACCCTGTTATTTCCAAGACTAGTCTCCCCTCTTACACTGGCATCTGTACTTTGCTGACCTCAGCCCTGGTTTAGCATCTTCCATTTTTCTCATGGCTTCCTGTTGTCTCATTTATTGACTATGCTTCATTCTAAAATAAAAATAAAACCAAACCCAGACAGCACAATGAGCACAGGGGCTGATTTAGCTTTTGTGTAGATGAATATGGGAATATATTTACAAAACCGTTAAAAGTTAGCACCCACAGTGTCCTTTGTTGACATCTTTTTCAGATCTCTCCTGCAAGGGTAATTTGCTCCTTTCAGTGATGTTCTGGAAAGTTTTGTGTTTCAGCTTTGTAAATAGTTTGAATGTCTCTGCTTTGCTATTTTTCAGAGGAAGAGACATCTGAAGTCGAGAGGGCTTGCTTGCTGCTTTGCCAGCCTTTAGCAGCATCTGCTTTTGGAGCCAGTGGAAAATTTGTATTCATGTTTATATCCACAGAGGCTCAAGGTTTAGGAACAGGTGTTGACTCTGGTAGGATGCTTCAGTCTCCTTGTTCTTAAAATTTCTTCACAAGGCTGAAATAACCCTTCTTACACTGCAAGAACCATTTCCTTTTCTGATGATGTGTGACTGAGATGAGCTGGCTCAAGCCAGAACAATTTTCTAAGCATGACTGATTGAGGTTTTAATCTGAACCAGTCAGCCTTACCCAGGAAAGATGTTTGGGGTAGTCTATTTTGTTGAAGATCCTTTAAGTCTAGGTGCAGTCTAGTGCATATGAGATCAGAAGGGAGGGAAGAAGCAATGGAAGAGTAGAAGGACCATATTTTTACTACTGTGGGAACTGGTTGTCAGGGTGTCAAGAAATACAAATATTTGTGTAAAAGAAATTGAACTGTTGCTGACAAAGAGATGAATGAAGGATGTTTTAAGAGGGAAGAGTGATTTTACCTGTTTGAAGTTAGGCTTGGTGCTGAGGAGCAACCTCAGAGGAAATTAACTACTTTAAGATTTTAAAAAGCCTATCAGACAAACAGACCTTAACAGAGTCCAGAATCACATTAATGCTAATCGACAGATGTGCAACACTTGAAAAAAAGATTTGAGACATACAGTTATATGTAAAAAATAAGTAACAATGGCTTTGTAAGAGGTAACTGGAGGTGATTAATTTATAGCCTTCAAAAAAGAATTAGTAAGCTGTTTGTCTAACCCAGAACAATCATTCCTCTACCTTGTGTCTGTTGCTTTCTTACTTTCGCCTGGCAGGAAATGGTCCTTTGAAGACATAACGGTTTGTCTAATTTTCTGCATGTTAGAAGTCTCATTAAGTATAATAAATTATTAATGCCACAGAGATTATGGTAGGGAGCGTTTGTTGGATCAGAGCTACAAGTGTTAAGCCCGTCTGGAAAAAGCTGTGGCTTCTCTATGTCTGTACACCAACAGTTTACTGGGACCCCAAGCTAGATAGCCTAATAGCTTTGGGTGCGATAAATAATAACATTTGTAAGGACCAGATTATATGATGAATGCGTAATTTCAGGCAAATTTAAAATGCTGGGCAAGTTGAATGCTATTAAACTTCCTTGTCTCTTGAGCTGAATTTGATCTTTTTTTTAAAAAAAATAATTGCACATAGTCTTTCCAAATCTCAAATGCACTTCGTAGTGCTTGGTAGAGGACTTGCACCGCCAAGTCTTCCTGCTATGCGGAATGCACTTTAATTAGGATTTTAATGGATTTCTTATGTCACCATTCAGGGTTATAATATGCTGTTTTCTCTGGTGTTTTAAGCCTAGTGGTAAAATATTAATATTAAAATTTTAGTAGAATCTGTTCTTTGAAAGTATTTTTTTGTTCTTGCTTTTCTCAGATAATTGTTCTCTGATGCACAAGTATTTCAACTTTATTTAGGTGGGTGTATCGATACATGACAGACTGTGATTGCCGGAGGGGATTAAAGGACTAAGTTCAGGAAAGACTGTGAAAATCTTCCCAATGATTTCAGTTGACTTTGGATCATGCTGGAGCAAATATTTTAAGATACTTCTCTTCAGTTCCATATTGACACTAGTGTTATGGCAGGTTCTTAATGAGCTAAGGTACTTTCTTTGTCAAAGTATACGATACCAAGATGTATGACTAGAAAGAAGATTTCCTCAATGTGATCATCCATTTGTTATAGTCATAGTGTAGCTCTGAGCAAGAAATACAAATGTGTATGTCTTTGAAATACAGGGTGTTGTACATGTGTAATTAGTTTTTTGAGACAATGTATTACTACAGCACTACTTTCAGATCATTGACAGAACTATGGATATTTTTTAAGAGAAGGAACAATAGCAACAGCAGCTTTATTTACTCTGGAGACAGCTAAAAATCCCACAAGGCTGAGAGAGGATGCTGATCTGTGCTTGTACTTTTGGTGTAAAAGAGTATAAAATATATGGCCTTTGTTTATTCCATTTAGTTTCATTCCTGACTTAAATTCAGGGGGATTGCCAGAAATAACAAAATGCTGCAGGACACAGTGGTACCTCTTTTGGAGCTGGGCATGTGCCAGTGGCCTGAGGGTTACATTTGCTTTGCATATGAATTTGCACAGTGTATTTATCAGACCCTAAAGTCCAGGGTTAGCCTTTATATATTTGTATGAATTATAAAGCAACTGCATAAAATATGTTTCAAAGGCTGCAGGGGAAAAGGGTATAAAGAGGAAAACTGACAATTCTTGTGTCCATCCCTCTCTTAATGCATTATTTAACACGCCTTCCACTGCCAATATCCATCAGGCTGAAATTCTTCAGGAACAAAAAGCTAAAGCTTTGTTTGGCAGACAAAGAACCTCACAAGTCAGATGATATTTGTCCTGAAGCTGAACATTCACCCTCCTAGGTGCAAAGCAACATCAGAATAAAACAAGAAGATTTTGGTGCCAGCAACACCCTCAAGTATATGAAGGAGTGCTTGGAATCTCTTCCAAAACTGCCTAGCCAGTGAAGTGCACCATTCACCCTCATTCCCTATTTACTTTTAATTTCCCTGGGTGAAGTCTTAAAGCAGTAAAGACTTGGAGGTGCAGTTTTCAAATGATAATTGGCCTCAGAAGGCCCAAATTTTGGCTTCTCTTATGCCTGCAGAATCAGAAGGTCTTTCCACCAAAATGTTCCTGGTGGTTGAGGATTCTCCTCCTGCTTTGAAGAGGGACTGTATGAAAAAGGTATGTGCAAGAAGAGACTATGACTGTCGTGTTCTGGCCACCTGGGGCTTCTGCAAAGATTTATTTAGAGAACTTCCTTCTCCCCCTTAGCATCTCTTGTGCTCAGAATGGGCACCAGGGAAAGTCTGGTCTTTGACCAGGAAGTTCAAATGTCAAATGACTTATGAGAATTTTACTTCAGGGACAGAACATATAGAAATTTCCTTTTTGTGTGGCTTTTTTTACTTATTATTTGTTTCTCTTTATTTCTTTTAAATGAAAGCTTAAACATGCCTCAGCTGGTGAGGTGATCATAGAGTGAACCTTGGGAAAAAAAAAATTATGTGTTTTCTAATAGCACATTTTAAGACCTGCAACTGCTGGTCGCAGTGGACTGAAAGACCAAGGGCTCTGCAGTCTAACAAGGTGTTAACAGAGAGAGATTGATTCCTTCATTGCACTGGTACAGTTGAGGTCAGCAGAAAGCAACACAGTGTCCTCACATACAATCTCTTTTGTTAAGAAATTGTAACCAAAGCAAAAGTAAGGTTGAAGAGTCAGATTCTATACTTGCATCTGTGTTAGAACCCCCCTGTGTCTTTGTCACGGACACTCATTGGGTGTGCAAATGCTCACCCTTGTTTGTAAATCAAACCTCAGCCTCAGGTGAGACCTCAGCTTGAGACCAGCCCCCCCTGCCCCAGGCCCACCATGCTTGTGGGGCCTGAAAAATGGGTAGATACATTCATTACAGCAGAACCGCGGTGCTGTTAAGGCTGCACATGGTGTTCATATGGAGAGGTCTATTTGAGTCCATTATAATCTTGTCAAATGTTTGTCTTTCACTTTGAAATAGCGCACGCCCTTTGTCAGTCAAAGTTACTTTGTTTTTGTCAGGAGGTTTGAGCTGCAGCAGATCTTTCCTGTGAGGGGAATGACATCCTCTTAAACCACCCATATTATTGCAGTGCTAAAAGCAAAGCCTTAGCAATTTGAACAGGAAAGTGCCTCATGATTTGGAAGAGACACTGTAAATCTGATGGGAACCGAGGGGCTTGGGTTAGAGGTGTGTGACCCAACAGCCTGCTGAAAATCCATTTTGATTTGTCTACTTCTAAGGGTTTTTGCATCACACTTTCAACGCAGATGTTCTTTTTTAGAAGACAGAAGACCTCTTTATCTTTTAAACTGGTGATGCACCAATATTGAACGAGTGTGAGCTCTATTTAAGTTTGACTGAAGTGCTTTTGTCATGGTCTGATCAATCCTTCCTGAAGCTCACAGGAGCCTTCCAGCTGGTTTTGCTGAAATTTGCACTGTCTTCAGTGTATGACTGTAGTTTCCAAAGGAAGGCTCCAGAAGGCTTTGCTTGCCTTAGATATTATTCCCTCATTAGATACTCCAAGAATTATTAATCCCATGACTGTCATGTTATTTTTTTTGAATTCTTGCAAAGATTATTATTTATTATAGGTATGGTAATATGACAACTTTTTATACTATAACTAACAAAATTGTTGAAATTGAGTGTCTTATTTTTTCAAAAACTCTTGACAGATATTTCTGTGCTTGCTATACTTTTCATTACACAAATTAACAGCATGTGAAATGATGGAGGGTATAGTCTAGTGACTCCAAATGAATATTTGCTCAGTCAGGGATTGTAATCAATGTAAAATTCAGAGGTCTTAATCCTAAAAAGTTACAGCTAACTTCTGAATTTTATCTGTTTCTGTTCCATGATTTTATTTGAAAATTATTTATCAGCTGTGGAACAATTATAATGATATATAGTCATGAAATTCTGTTGTAATAAGTAAGTGGTATTTTGCAATGTTGCATCTACCTTCTCATGTGCCTAACAGCTCCATGTTTAACTTGCAGCAGTATTTTTTCATTTGTCTGTCTGAGGCAGATGTGGATGTGTAACTAATATCATTGAAATATATGAATGCATTTCCATAATTAGTGTCTTGTGAGGATAGATTTGGATTTAATGGGAGATTCAAGTCTTAAGTGTCTTGCAAATTGCAATATATTGATTAATACTACCCTCTCAACCAGAACTTAGTTTAATAGCCACCTGTTTCCAAAAAATCCAGAAATCTACAACTGGAGTAGCCTAGCATTTAAATCAGAAAAATAAATGAAGTTAGATGGGTGCACTGCAATTAAACTATCCTTGTAAAAGAATATTACTGACGATGTGGTTGGTAAACATTTGGAAATAATTTTGTATATTTTTATGCAGGATGTATTTAGTAATTAAAATTGGCCCTCCAGGTAACCTTTCATGCAGTAGTAATATTATTTCAAAGTGGAAAAACTGAATTATTAAATGCCTTAAGGGCACACTATTTACCAGATGTAATCAAACAGAGTTCAAGAATGAAGAACAACTAAGATTTGCTTTTCTGTGTAACTGCTTCCTGCAGTAACCACACAAGCTTCTAGAACTGAAATCAGAGTATGTGTGCTGGGCAGAGGAAAGTTTGCTTCCATTGGTCCTCCTTAATTAAATTCTCTGTGTATGCTACTCTGAAATTGTAATCATCCAGAAGGAGCAAATCTAGACAAAAGGAAAGTAAGAACTCTATGGAATTTAATATCACTCCTCCTGTTTCTATTGGGCTTGCCTTTGCCTGGAGCCTCATCTTACCTGTTTCCTAGGGAGAATCCAGCAGCACTTATCATTTCTGAAAGACATGTGCAAGAGGAAGAAAAAATGAATGCTAGTAGCCAGTTTGTTTGGTTTTTGCTGTGGGAATGTCAGTCAAATGTTGGTAGCCTGTTATTCTGTAATGAAGAAGTTGCTCAACTTTCTCACCATCTCTTTTGTTATGTATCTCTGTGTTTTGGTTTGCTATTGGATGGAAGTTTTTTCTCACCTGTTATTTCATGAGGTGAGAAAAAAGTCAGAAGAAAATAATTAGAGATAGTGCCCTGCTGGGCAATATCCAGTTGATTTATTCATCAGGCTTGTGAGGGCTCCACTGGACCAGAATTCCTTTGATACCCGGGTTTGCTGTTGGAGGACAGTGTCTGGAAATATCTATCTGCAATAGACGACAAAATTACTTGCTTCTTTTAACAGGATGCTAGGAAATTTAACAAATTTCCTATCTAAGTAGGATAAAGAAACAAGTGTAGGGTGTGTACAAAGTCTGCAGTAATTGGCTCAGACTTGTGATTGTCCTTAAGTGTGAATTAGTACCCTCTTCTGGGGACTGCAGAGCTGTGCATGCCTTCCCATTGCAGAGAACTGGCCTCCCACCCTGTCAGTAGAAAAGTAGAAAAACTAAAGGAGTAAGAATTGCAAGGGGAAACTAATATTTCTCAGATATAGAGATTTCCGTGTCCTTTCATGCCCTTAACTTTCTTTACCTTTATTGCTACAGTGTCTGCAGTCCTGTTGATGACTACTGCCCATCAAAGTTCATGTATGGTCACAGCTCTCTTGGACTGTCTGTCACCTCACACCGGGAAATGCCTTCTCCTGCTCTCCTATCAGCCAACTTTGAACTGTTATTGAAAATCATTCTTCAGCATCTTTGTGCCTTTTCCAGAAGTTCACAAGGCAAACATTGGTTTCTTTCTGCCCAGTTTGCAATTTGCACAGAAAACCACAGTTTAATGTCTTGGTACCTGAAGCTCAGGAATCAAGGACACAGACAGCTATGGAAAAGCGTCTCAGGTAGTGTGGTAAGTGTGCAATGGAAAAGAGTCTTTGCCCCAACTGCCGAGATCCTCCTGATATTACTACAGAGAACATTAAACTAAATTGAAAACATTGCCCAAACTGCAATCTGCCTGGGCATTAGCACTGTGAAGGTGACATTGCGGAGGTTGTAGAGGTAGGGAAAAAAGAGAAGTAGCACAGGACACTCCAGTTAGACCCTTGACAAACATTGACGTAGCCCTGAGACAAACATCAAGAGAAGGTATACATTTTATTCAGAGACAGTTTGAGAGAGGCTGGGAGCTTGAGGAGAAAAGCTCTCCTGTCTGATTCTTCTTGCAGCTCAGGAACCAGGCTTTCCCTCCCTCTCACAGAGAAACAAATTGCATTTGCAAACAAATTGGTCTCACAAACTGCACCAGTGAGACCAAACTCTGTCCTAAGCTTATTCTCCTGGTGAAAAAGGAAAGGAAACAGCTGCTTGGATTTAAGTGAAGCATATTGCTTTTTTACATGTACAGTCCTAAATAAGTACACATAATTAAACTTTTTTGGGGGTATATATTTTACAGTGATGAAAAAGAGTCAGCCTCTGGCACTATGTGAATACAATGGCAAAGAAGTAAAGCCCGTGCCCTAGTGGTGGGCAGGACTGCTCTGAGCTAAAACTACCCTTGGCACTATCCTGCGTCCCTCTAGCTCATTGCTGAATCTCGGCTCCGAACTTTGTCTTTGGCCCTTCTTCTCTGGTCAAGAGCGAAGAAAAAGTACATATACAGTTTTTCTTGGGAACATATCAGGAACACACTATTTTCAATTAAAACATTATGGCCTTCACCCCTTATGTAAGACTTTTCTTTTCTGGCTTGCATATGATCAGCCACTGGAGCTTCATCCATAGGAAAAGTAATAAATCTACCAGGAAAGCTCATTAGTTTAATTTATTCTGATTGAATACAAGGATTGTTCACTTTCCCGTTTCATCAAGGATTACAATCAAGATTTTAAATGTGGCCAGAAGGGACATTTTAGCTAGTGATTCAGTCTGTAAGACAGAAAACAGGTTTTATATAGGAAAACATAATTAAATATGCAAACACAGTATGCCTGTTTGTGAATTTGAAATACGGTTGCTTAAAGATCTCGACATTTAACATGAAAAATTTCTAGGAGGGATTCATTCGGGGGTGGGGGTTGAACATCATTGTTTTTCCTCTTATTAATATTGAGTTTAACATATAATCTTTTAAAAGGAATATGAGGAAAATAAACAGTTAATTCTTTGTGATCCAGAACTGACTGGAAAGGGAGATGAGGTTTAGGTAAGACTTTTTTCTGTGTATTTCATGAATGAGCTAAAACATTTCCAAAAGCAAATTAATGTTTTGAGGGACCTTTCACACATCAGTTCAACCAGCAAACAATCATCTCTCCTAAAATTACTGCTTATAGTGCCCGTGACTCAGCATGTGTTTTCTAGCAGAGTTGTGAGAGAAATGATCCATCGGTGGCTTAGACTAGCATCCTTCTTCCTTGCTCTGTCCTTAGCCATTCCCTGAACATGTGGGTTGCATTCACTCATGGTTTTGTCCTCTCACCCTTTTTCCCTATTCCTCTTTTTCATTAAACTTTCCCAAAGTGATTTCTAACCCCCACCTCCCCTGTGGGTGGAAGCTATCAGAGAGGCAGTTGTATGCCAAGGACCATTTTTTTACCAATTGCTTGTGCATCTCTGTAGAATAATAAAGGAAATACAGGAATTGCCAGAATGAATCAGACCCGTGATTTCTCTAATCCACCATCCTCTGACCTCAGATATATATTCATCTGAGCCATATAAATTCTCTTTACTTGTTCCCTGTTTTTTCCTTCTTTTTTGAGGTTGATTTTGCATAGTCTGTCAAAGTACGGAAACAAAGATGTAGTAGCAGAATACAACAGCATTTCAGCTGATGGAGAAACATATTTCTGGGCTGTTCCATCTTCATTAATAAATGCATGAAATGGGATATCTGTTGAAGCCTGAATTGTATAATGAATAGTGCACAACACTCCCTCCAGTTATAAAGCTCGTTTGGGCACTTACCACTAGTGAGTGTATGAGCACAAGGTCATTCAGAAACACAGAGCGAAAGAAGCACAGAAAGTAGCATTACTATGGGATTTGAGGTAAACCTGTAAAACTCAAAGCATGTTTCCAAAGTTGAAAATAAGATTTAACCATATTTAAATAAGAGGAAAATATGGCAGAGAAAAATTTAATTACTTGTTGAGTGTCACTTCAGAGGACTTAAGACTGAAAATGAGCAAAATTTGAAGAAAATACCCATATGGAATGAAGGGATATATTACATTTATTATCAAATGGAGCACATCATACATCATTTGTGTTGCAGAGAGGAGCTGGCAAACTGAAATCCAAGAAAATAACAGTTTGCTGGAAAATGCCCATTTGTGAAAACTAAAATTTGGAGGGGCTGACTTAAACCCGTGCTTTATCAAAGCTGAAATTTTTGTGTTAAACTCAACTGATGTCCCCAGATACCTACTAACTTGATGATTAGGCTACCTGAGAACAGAACTTGAGGTGCAAATCCTTCCCTTCTGCTGCCTTCTCTGGGCTGGGGACTTCTGCCCAAGTGTGTCGCAGCCCAAGGAAACTGTCTTCTGTGGAGGTCTGGAATGTGACAGGAATGAAGTGCCCACTGCTGCAGAGATGACTTCTGGGCAGCCCAGAGCAGCGTGATTGCACTGGCTCCCTGTCTCACCAGAACCCTGTGCCCTGCAGCAGGGTGCAGGGTGGCCTGGTAAGGGGTACGGGGACATGCTGGCCATCCTTCTGCGTGACCAGCTGTGCTATGTGCTTCTGCATGGACTATGAACTTTCATAGCAGGTCCTGTACTCGGCCATCCGCCTCAGGCCCTCGGGGCTGGGAAATGTGGTTGCATTACTATCGGCTTTTTATCACATGGAGCCAGGTGGCATGCCTTCTCCTGCCATTAAAACGCAATTCTCTTCAATGAGTCCTTGCGTGCATGCAGGGGCTGCCACACTAGATCATTTGCAAGTCATGCCACCATCTGGGATTTATGTTGAGTGTTATTCAAATGATACATGGTGGAGCCTCAGGAAAATAATGGCAGTGAAGAGAATGTACATTGAATGCATTCATCGCCCCTATTCCATCTGAAGAAATGCAGTCATTTCCAGACACTTTTTGTATTGCCTAGGAGGAAAAAGAGAATCCATTAGACTCTTTTGATTATAGATTTTTAAAAATAATGACTATTAAAAAGGAATTGTGTGCATTAAAGTTAGTTTTACAAGAAAGAGAGAAAGTATCATGTATGTATTGGTGGATTATTTTCAGGTTTGGGCCCATGTATCTCAATGGTTAAAGAAAGCTTGAGTTTTTCAGGCAGCCTTCATGTGATGAGGCGGTTGTTATGACAACAATACATTTTTAATGAGTTATAATAATGACAGAGCAACATCTTTTAAATTATCAGGATTTAAAGTTACAACTGATTTGTTTTTTATTCCATAGACCCCTTGAAAATATTGAAATAGTTTCATGACTACATGGTATCATCTGCATGCTTTCCTTGAGTATGTAAAAAAAAGGAGCTTTAAGAAGGGGCAGACATTAAGCCAATAACAACTTTCATTGTGCCTCACGAGTATTCCTTTTTCCATCACCTCTGTGATTACTTTTAGTTATGTTTTTAAGCAGATACATCTCTCACTTGCAGTGTAACAGTCTTAAGTGTAGCCAAAGTGCTGGCAGGATTGCTAGGTGTTCCCCCTAATTAATGTTGCTGCTCCAGTAACTTTTATTTAAGCTTGAAGGTAGTAGTTTTTTGGGATGCTTCTGAGAAGTTCTTGAAGCAATGGACTTCAGTGATCCTTGTGACTCTCTTGTGACGACACCAGGACGTGGTGCACATACACCTGCTCTGACCACGACCACTGCTCTCACCAGAAGTCCTGAGGATACTGCAGGAGTGCAAAGACAGACTTTTTTTTTTTTTTTTTTTTTTTTTTTCCAAGAGAAGAAGGATTTTTGTCCTCTTCAATGGAGGGAGAACAGGAATTACATTCACACATAGCTTGCATTTGTCACTACTCATGTATTAAGTAGAAATATCCAGATACTTGAGCCTTTAGGCTTCTTTTAGACCCAGTTGCCCGTAACACATCCAAGTGTCCACTTGAAGAGGTTATCCTGCTGTTGTCACTAACCAGGACAATTTTATTGCTTTGCATGAACTAGACTGTACTAAAGAGAATTCATGAATAGTAACTTCAAATAAACTAACCATGGTTGTGATACTTCTAGAGTCACTTTTTGAGACTTTCTTGACTATTCTGGAGCGTACTCTATTTCCATGCAGGAGCACGTGCGTTTTCTCTGCACTGAATGCAGGGATCCTCTACTTGCAGCCTGAGGAACAAATGTTTCAGTTCAATATTTTTCCTTTCTACTGATGTTATTAATGCCAGAAAAAGGAGTTGTGGAGGAATACCACAAATGTGAGTTATCTGTAAAACTACGTAGAGAAAACAGAATTGGGATTCAGGAAGAATTTATTCATCCCTCACTGTTAAGGAAGCCACAAACTTAAATTATAAAAAAATACAGCACATTATTTCCTTTCTGTACATCTTGTGTGTCTAAGAAAATATGTTGTTTATTCCCGAAAGAGTTTGAAATAATATTTGGTCCTCTATAACTGTTAAGCTTCTTTACATTCTTGCTGAGATATGCCTTAGGACATTAGCTGACAAGTGTCCATGTAGCATTGCTTCTAAACACCTAAGAGACCATTTTAAATGTTAAAAAAGCCCTTGCCCATCTGTTCTTTGAATACCTTTCAATGAAAAAAAGAAACCATTTTCATATAGAATTTGATAATAGGTAGATCGTGCTTTGTCCAGCACTGATAATTAGCTTTGGCACCTAAAGGAAACCATTACTCTTAAACTGAATGACAGGTGTCTGAAAAAGATTATTTTTACAACCTGGGACCAATCATCATATGAATAAAAAAAGTGTCCATGACATTTTTATTATGGGAGCCTTTTCTTCCCTTGTATTTTCAAATGGCTACTGCATCAGCACATACATTGCTTGAAAATAACCTTTTTCTCATTGGCTTCAAGGAACGATTTGACTGACTGAAAAATATCAGGAAAGATTTTTCTTTATATACAGTTTGGGGGTGGAACTATGTCTTTGCCAAATAGGGATTGTTCTAAATTAGTTCTCACGACTGCATCAGTAAGTATTGTTCTAACATGCCTGACTATTTTGTTTGGTAGACATATAAATGTCATATTATAGATACATGCGACATCCTCAATTTGGGATTTTTTTTCTCCTTCTCAGGCTTTTTTGAAGAAGAAGGATCGTTCAGAATATGAGACTTAGACCTGGAAGGACTGCAAAGGTTTATCTTTGGAGGAGCACTCCATAAACATAAGAGCTTATTAAATCTGGAGCTCATAAGGATTTCAAACTTGTTGAAGGACAGGATTAGAGGTGTTTTTTTGGCTTTTTTTGCTTTTGTGTTGTTTTGTTTTGTTTTTTTAAATTAGAGAAATGATTTAGAGAAAAATAAAATTTAACAGTTTAACAAAGAGAGATACAGACATAGCTGGCGATAGTCATGCACAGATGCATAGCAGAGAGTGATGGCTATGCAGAAATACTGCAGAGAAGGCTATTGGTTACAGTGGCTCACAAGCACAACATGAGTCATGGTGTTGTGGCAGAGCTAACAGCATGTTATGTTGTATATAAACTAATGCCCTACCCTTAAGATGATACACTAAGTAATACCATCCTGTAATGTACTGACCCAGCCTCCGCTGCTGAGCTGTGGCTTGTATGAGTGTTGAATTTAATAAGAAAATGAATGACAAACAAATTTAAAAATGATACACGTAAACTGTAGAATCATGCGGGTGTAAAATTGACCAGATAAATACCATGGAAGTTACTCAGTATTTCTCCTTTAATACAATCTTCATTTTTTCCATCTTCCCACAGGTCACCAACTCAAAAATACAAAAAGTAGCTACAAGAAGGAAGATAAAATTCTTTTCTACATCTGCTATTTTTCTAAGACAGGGAATATTAAGTTGTCAAATTCACTACAAGATGAGGACTATTCTTATAACAAAGCAGTGAAACTCTGAAGTAGTTTGCCAGGAGAAACGCTGGAATCTGTGAGATTGCCTTTGAGAGCAGGTTGGAGGGACATCTGTCAGGAAAGAGTTGATTCTTAGGGTGCAGAAATAACATAGATAACCTCTTCTGCTCTGTTTTACAGATTTCTATGAGTATTGCAGCATGCTATTTTGACTAACAATGCAATGCCATTCATGGTCTGTACAAAGCTAAGTAAGTCTGTATGTTTCCATTTTCTTCCACCCTCCTTTTTTTGTGAGTGTTCAGAAACAACTAGTACATCCTGTGGCTGATATTTCAAAAGACTGGGTAAGTAAGTGAACTTTTCAACAAAATGCTGTTTGAAAAAATTGTGCTCATTCAATGACACTAACACTTTTCCAAAAACGTGATGTAATATAACTAGAAGAAAACATTCCGGTACGCAGGCATATTAGCTTTAAACTATAGCACCTTGATTACCTCATGGAGGACATGAAGGAAGTGGTTGTTGGCCAATGTCAAGACTCCACCTTTCTTTGTGCCCAGGCATGCATAAACACACCGTCTCCCATCCCATTCTCAGCTGGAATGCAATAAACTGCAATAATAGTTTCTCTTAGGGTGCTGAAGATGTGCTGTGAAAAATCCTTAAGGTGAGTGGAAGTACCTTATTTCGATTTTATAGTCAATGCCTGTCAGAGAGGGCCAATCCTCTCTATCATTAAGTGAACCCTTCACTCACTTTCTTTGGTGACCAGTTAATCACTTCCACATCATCCATTTTAGTAGCATTACTTGGTCAAGTAAGCTCTTCAATGATCCGGGCAGGTATTAACAACACAGATATTGCAGCACCTGGAGGGCCAGATGCTGATACCTTTTTGCAGCAGAACAAACACTTTTCATCACTGTCACCATCCTTGGAATCTGTGAAATGAGGTGCATTGCAAAAGTAGTCAGCCAATCTCCTTATTTTAGACCCAAGGAGCAGGCTAATGCCCCGAGATAAATGTACGTCTGCCCCAGCAAGTGGAGATGGTGTCCATGTGTTGTGTGTGACTCTGAGATCTCTCTGGGCAAGAATAAGGCATTGGCTTGCCTGCTTGACATCAGTCACATATTGCCACTGTAGAGGATGGCAGAAGGCTATATAGGAGCAGCTGGTTGCACAGTTCCTGGGGTATAAGTGAAAACCATTAAGGTATCTGCCAGGTGGGGCTAGCATCAAGTGACAGTTTCCACTGTCACTTTCCAGTGCAAAGGTTTGCTCATATGTGGTGGGAGTGTGACAAGAACCATCCCCAAGGACTTAGCCCTTTCTTGGAGGGCAGCATGGGCATAGCTGTGCCTGTGTCTGGCCAAAGCTGTTTCAGATTTCTTCACGCATTTTGCGTTTCTCTTTTATCTGTTTTTCCTCTCCATCTTTCTGATTATGTTTAGAGGTACTTTATTCCAGTTCACCTTGGTGTTTGTATTTACCTGCAAAAAAAATCTTTCTGCTTTGATTTGTATCTCTATACTGTTTATTGTCTATATTTTTTCTCTTTTCACTTTTCTATTCTTTTCCCCATTACCTCCTAGTATTTAATAAGATTCTGGGAAATTCAGACCATAACTTTCATTTTGTATGGCAAAGCTTTTGTTTCTAGCTTAATATAAATGGTTTTCAATATTTTTTTTTGGTCAGTAGTAGAGATATCAGTACATGGTTTTATGGAAATATGGATTCATCTCAATGAAGATCATGTGGAAAAGATTAAAACAAGTGCTGCTCATTATGAAAATATTAGTAAGAGACTGTTTAAGGATGATGATACAGGTCTGTTCTTCTACGGTGAACAGGAAATCCAGCTCATACTGCTACCCAATAAAAAAATGCACACAGAGGTTTCTTGTTATCTAATTTATGTGTCAAAAGGGATAAAAATTGACTTGTTCACTATTCCCAGTGTTTAATAGTCAATAATATCCTGTTTTTACGTTTATCTTTTTTGAAACTATAAGTAACAAAATCTAAAATTAGCTCTCAAAATCTTCTTTCACTAGTAAAATAAAGATGCCATCTTAGAATAACTTTCTCAAAAGTCTGAAAAACATTTCTATAGTCTGATTTTTCTAAAAGCTTGTAATAGCCCTAAAAGTTCTGATGCTAATCCTGCTTCTTAAGTATTTTTCTCCTGCCTGGGACCGCTTTTTCAGAGTAGCCCCAAAATACTGAGTCAGCCAACTGCACGTGATCTCTCACACACGCTACACTTCAAATCTAAAAAAAAATAAATAAATAATCCATGTTCCTGAAAAACAGTAAAACCTCAATAGTTTCTTCAAATTGTATAATTTATCAGTCTCATTTCTTAGCCTGCAGGCAAATGATGAAAAATTAAAGTTTTGTGTACTGGTGCTTAGGAACTGCAGTTTGCCATTTGTACTGTCTCTAACATTTTACCTGTAGAGCTAACATGTTTTACAGAATCCTCTTATTTCAAAAGCTCTTTCTGCTTGAAAGAGCTTTGTGTTTGTAGACTCCTGGTCACTAGTATTTGCAGAGGTATAAGTGAAAGGGAGATGAAAGGGAGATTTTCATCTGTAAACCCATGAGGATATTACAGTAGCAAATGACTGGCTGGGGAAAAGGAAGATTAAAATCCAAACTGATAGTCACGAAGCAATGCCTCTGGGAAAAATAATCTGAACAATCACAGGCAGTGATGGATATATTAGTTACTACCACTCAGGAACAAGACCTTTGAGCTGCTGTGAATAATTTTCTGAAGATTTCTATTAAGCGAGATGGCCCAGGTGCAATCAGTTTTCCAGGAAGACCCTAAAGCTCTGATGGCCAAAGGGTATGAGCATATCAGAGGACAAAATATTCAGTATTTGCTTTAGTTTTTATATGCTTTTCCTAAACAACCACAATTAACCTCTTACAGAATCGAGACCAAATGATTTGATAATCTACTTCCAGGCATAATCACTTTCTATGATAAGCTTGCAATAATGTTTTCCTACATTGCTTGTAATTGCTTTCAGACTTTTTTTTCAGTGCTGCCTTTGACTTTTGAAGGTGGAAGATGTCTTCATGTGTCTCAACCCTATATAATATGACAAGAGGAGAATGAAGAATAACATTAAGAATCTGCTACCGCTTATAAGGGATGCCACGTCCTGGGGTTACACAGCTATCAAAATGGTAAATTGTCGCCCATTGAAATCATTGTTCCAATATGAGTATAAAAACACTTATTTAGGTGCAGAGGTGTGTATTCAGCCACCTACTACCATATGCAAACATGTCTTTCTTGCAACTGTCCACACATTTGGCGCTCACACCCCCAATCTAGTTTCAAAAAAACAGGATGGTTTCTTTTTTATGAAGAATTTTAGATACAAGCACAAGATGACACTAGACTTCAGTGTGTACACCTGAGGTTTTCCACAGCCTTAAGGATGAGATAGGTGGTCATGCAAATAATCTATGTATCGTTACACCTTTGGCTGTCATTATATTTTTTCATGTAAGACACACCTTTTTTTTTTTATTCCTTTGACATATAGCTAAACCTAAGCTTCAAAAGCCATATTTGTGTGTTTTTTAAGAACAGATGATTTCCGTAACTTGTATTAAGTATAATGAAGAACAGAACTAAAAATATACTACATAATGTTTCAAAACAGATTTATGTTTATTAAGTATCTAGGCCCAGTTTCTATTTTTTCTTTTGCATGAATAAAACCTCCTACCACAATATTGAAATCAGGTAGAGTATTTGTCTTTGGAAGATGGTCAAACGTTCTATAAACTTTGTTGGAGGAATGGTGAATGCTCTTCTGTGAAGCATCAGCTCTACTTTGATGATGACACTGGGAAAGCCTAAAGTGCTGCGAATTATGATTTGGATGAAACTGCAATATGAGTTTGTAGCAAAGTGAGAGAGAACACCTATAAATCCTGATCTGCAAGCCCCTTCTTGGATTAGAGGATAATGCTTCTTCCCAGCTGGTGACAGCTACCAGCTTCATTTAAGGTAGCCAGATGTGCCCTTGTAACATGATCTATGTGGTTTTAGAAATTATTATCCTGACTTCCATTTATTTCTCTTTTTGGTGCCAGCTACCATCGCATCAATTTAAGTCTGGTAACTGAGTGTGCTAAGCCCTCCTTAACAGTAGACTAGCAACTTGTACTTTGCACTGCCGTATTCCATCTTCTGTGTTAAGCTTCTCCCCAAAAAATCAAAGTAACCCTCACTAGCAAGACACAGGTCCTTCCAAGCACTTCTGTTAACAAAATGCCATGTGGTTGCCCACTGCTGTTTGCATAAATACTTGGTGAGTCCTGCTTAGCAGTTTAAGTCCCATTATATCTATTTTTTTCCAGCCATGCTTGTGCGAAACAAAGAGCTGATGTTTTAAAATGTCTTCAAAATAATAAAAATTGCTGATTCGAGTATGATACTGGGGTACAACCCCTGGAAGACTCAGTGTTCATTTTCATCTTGATCAAAAATAGCAGCATGTAGAGATATACAATGCATTGCGTGTGATGAAGATTTCAGGTGACTTGTTCAAGGTGATCACACAGGCAATATCAGAGAGACTGTTTTTAGAGAGACTGGCCATCAAAAACTTTAACCAGTAAGTTTTTAGACTTTTCACTCTGTCCTCCACTGCCATGTGGTTATCTACTTGGTAAATTTACTTCTGGTTGGTGAAGGGTTGTGGGTAGTCACACAGCACCTGCTCTTCCCAGTGCCCAGTGAGGATGTTCCGACTTCCCTGAACAGACTTGCCATCTCACATCGCTGGTGCAGCTGTGAAAACAGATCTAGGTGCAAAGTAATGTTCTAGTGCAAGGAACAGAAACTGACTTTCAAAAGTGCTGAGAAAAGTAGCTAACAATTAGGCACTGATGAGGAATCAGGAAAATAAAAATATAAAATATAAACTGAAGTCAATTGTCATAAGAAGCATTTTTTCTGAAGCTGAAAATGTTGCTGTGGTAGTCCCAGTGCACTGGACTAATGGAACATTTGAAAACTGCTCTACTGAGACGTGACTTGTGGTATGGAAGCTGGGATTACACTATGGTATTAGCTTTATAAGCATATCTTTGATGATCTGTCAGCTACTGAAGCTGTGGACAACCCAAAGGACACTTCTTGCTGACACTAGAGGCATAGCAGGGTAATTAATGAAAATCTCCAAGCGCTGAAACAATGCAGCTAATGAGATTGTGAAATTTTGCATGCCCGAGGTCAATACAGGTTGTTTTGACCTTCTTCAGAGAGCTAAGAAGACAAAAGGGATTAAAGATGTAAGGAATGAAAGCACCTGACCTGAGCAGACATGAGGATTTGCCTGCCAGTATCTCCCAGGGGACGAAGGAGAAGGAACTAGCAGTATCTGGTTTTAAGAAAGGCTTTTCTGTAAAATACTGGTACTACATTTTGCATCAGATCTGGCTGGTGGCTGAATAGCAATTGACACTGAAAGAACAGTGTCAGGCTGAGCTCTTGCGATGATCACTGCTGCACTTCCCAGGCTAGTTCCAACCCCAAAAGTCTGTAATCTGGCAAGAGTGGATCACAGGGCTCCATCCCTCCACCTTCCCCCAGCAGCAAGAAGGAAGATGGCCAGAACTCGGGAAATGAGTAGGGTGCTTTCCACATGCACCAGAGAGAGGTGTGTAAAAGACATATATTGTCAACTTCCAGTTAATTTCAACATTGGGTACTTGTGCTTCAAAAATGACAATGTTTTAGGTGAATGTCATGATAAGAATACATTGTAATCATAAAACTGACCATAAAAACTACTTATGATAAAAGAAAAGCTCTACAGAAAGGTCAGATAATCACTTACTAGAAAAAAAGTGTGACAGCTATAAAATCAAATGTTGAAAAGGCAGATACATTTTATGAAAAAATATTAGTTTTGGCATAATTTTTATTCAGAGCTTTCAGCCAAAGAAAAAGGGTAATTTATCCATAGATGAGTGTATCTTCGTAACTCAAGTAGCAAAATCAAAGTGATTAATGTATGCATGAATTCCAAATGCTTTGGATTCCAAATATTGGAACCTTGAGTAATAGCCAAAACACTTTTTTATTTCTTATGCACTGATTCAAGAGAGTAGAATGACGGTGTTACCACAGGTACTCTAGTGTTCTGAACATCTGAAGGTATGTAATTTTCAGTCATCAGATAACTTGCATTTGTGGGTTCTGTTTATGTCTAAGTTGTTTCCACCCCTTTGTACCCATTGAGAGTCCTGTACAGTCCTGAGAACTGCCTGGGATGCCTGACAGATACCTGGCAGTGACAACAGCTGGAGTAAACAGAACATGGATTTCCAAAAAAGGAAAATTATCCAAAAACTTGCTTCCTTGATCCCGACTATTCTTTACTTCCTAGTAGTTTAGGCATTGATAAGACTTACATTTGTTAAGTATATTTAAGCTCAACAATAAAATGCTTAGCAGAATTGGAAAATCTCCATTTTGGGGGGTTTAGGGAACAATTTAGACAACCAGTTGTCAAGACTTCTGTGGATGATTTGGAATGGGGTAGGAGATGGACTGGGTGACTTCTCAGAGTCACTTTGAGCCCCAGGTTTATGTGCCTTTGATGTCCATTGAGCAGTTTTGTAATTTTCAATATCAATTAATGAAATGAAGGACCCTGGAGAATGTGGAGATGAAACTTTCCCATTGGTAGCAGCAGATCGACATCAGATAACAACTATGGTACTCCTATTCCTATTTCTTAGTATCTTCAACTCTTAGTGTCATCAATGTGCTGCTTACCATGGTGTTAAAAACACTAAAGAAAAATGCCAGAATGGCATTTGGCCAGTATGGGACAAGGGATACTTCATGGAAGACCTGCGATTTTCCATTGTTTCAGTGCTTGGCATCTCACAAAGCAGAACCTTTAAACTGTAGGAGGAAAATAAAATTCAATAACTTTTATTGAAAGAGAAACATGTGAATTATAAGCAAGAGTTTTGTTGTTATGTTTACTCAGGGGAAGAATATATGGAACAGAGGCTTTCTTCCTCCCACGATAAGGGATCAACTTGCTTTGTGTCAACTACTTCTCTCCTCACCTAATAATATAAAAAAATGCACAATACTCTCACCATTAGATTCACTGAACTCGGTAGAGCCAATGGCTGATTTCAGGCCAATGTAATAATTAGAGAAAAACATTTTATTTTAATCTTGTGAAGAGCTGAAGCAAATGTATATTCAAGGCTGATTAGGCCTGAAAAATTCTTTTTTTTTGCAAAATGCAGAGCAGAAATGTGTATTTTTTGCAGCATATTTCAATGGGAAATATGAGTTCCAACATGATTTAGATTAAGTACATTTCAAATGTATTGCTATTCATTTTAATAAAGAAAACAGTGCAGTCTCTTAGTCATTTGAGTAGTTCATCATTTACAGAAAGGAGAGTAAGTGAAGTAAACAATGATATCAGAAAGCTGACTCATTTCTTTTACGCTGATGTGTAAGGAGGCAAGAGTCCATGAAACTCGATGGAAATCTCCAGCAAAATACTGGTGGAAGACAGAAGAAAATCAGACTTCAACTTCTTTAAGGGTGCTTGTTGACCTCCGGACTCATGCAGATACTTGTCAGTTTATGCAAATGGCTGTAGTCAATTGTCCCAAAAGGGCAGTTAATTTATGTGGCAAATCTCGTGCTCAACAGGCTAAATGTTCAAAGTTCACTGTGTGGATTAATTATGTTCTTACCTCTTCACAAATAGTCCATGACAAGTTTTAAATTGCGAAGATGCTCTGGGGAAACATGGAATGGTAAAGTTTGCTCCTGGAACCCTGGGAAGGATTTCTGTTTCTTCTACTCGAAATAGCAACACGGTCTGTTTCTGAGAAATGGTAAACACGTCTCTGCATTGCTGAGCACCCTTTTCTTCCATCAACTCTTACTGGAGCTCTGCACATTTTGGCAGCCCTGAGTGGAATGGATTTATCAGCTTCCAAAAGAGAGAAAGCAAATGAATCCTGCAGATAACCCCATGTTTCTTGTAGCTTGTGAGCACTGATATATTGAAAAGTCCAACTGGGTTTTGTTTATTGAATAAAATATCCCAAGAGTGGAACCCCTAGATTTATTTTCCATTTGCCATTTGGATGTAACATCATGTAACCACAATTTACTCCCCGTGGTGTTTTGAGTTGTCTTAAAGACAACTGGGGGTGGGGTTGGTTTTTTGTTTTGTTTTTTTTTTTCTTTTTCCCCTTAAGAGTTGACATTGTATTGGTGTACTGCATACCTCTAACTGCATCTTTCAGCATGGGCTACCTCTACTGGAAAGCCTTAGTGGTATTATAGTGTAACAATCCCTTATGAATTTTGTAATGGTTGAAGTCATGCAAAAGATTTTGTCATTTGTCATTTTAATCCAATACAGCAAACCAGTTACCTTATAGGGATGAGGATGGGAAATGCTTTTATATGATTACATCACAAGATGATAAATGAGAGCAATTTGTGTTCATTATGAGAACAGCACCCCAAAGAGAATGCTGTTATAAATTTTGTCCTGCCCTCCCTTCCTCTGCCACAAAACTAGAATACCAGCTTAGACACAATCAAACAGGCTCTGACAACAATCCAGATGGAGAAAAGCAAAGCAAGTGAAGATTTGTTTGCATTTTACTCTGGAAAGGGCATTGAGAATTAGAAAAGTAAAAGAGAAACACAGGAGGATATTAGGAAAAAATCTTAAAATATACTCCCCCCTGTTTTTTCAATAAAGAGTATTTTTGTTCAGTAACATATTCATTCTGTGTGGAAATCAACTGACTTGTTCCTGAAGTGGAAGAAAATTATATTTTGCAAATCAGACAATGAAAATATTTCATTTGATAAATTGGAACTGTTTCAATTTGAATGTAAAACCAAACATTTTAATATACTAATTGCAAATCTGAAAGAAAAATCATTTAAAAGTATTATTATTTCTAAATCTTTTTTGGATCCAGAGACACCAATCTGTCCCTAGCAATTTTGGGTTAACTGATCTGCATTTTCAAAAGATAAACCATTTAATGGGTAAATTTCCAACCAGCTTTGTAACTGAAGGAGTACTGAGGTCAGCAATTAGGTAATCCTTTTCTCCTTTTCCCATATACATCACTGCAGTAGCAACAACAGGCTGGAATGCGATCCGATGCATCTGCTTTCTGTGGCCTGGTAATTGACAGCTATTCAGCAATGATGCCTCAGTTTGTGCCTATGTAGTCTGGATACCTAGATTAGTGGCATTCAGCCTTGCATTTTATGTACACTTAAAAAGATATTAGCAGATCTGCTTGCCTCTTTCCTCCCTCCTTTTTATTCTCTCCACCAGTTTAATAACCATCCTCCCTGTATGACCTGTGCTATTTAACAAGTTGGGCATGGCAAAAGCAATGCAAACGCTCTTTGTGCTGATGAAGAAAAAATGAAAGGTGAACTCAAACACCTGTGTCTCCTAAATTCTTGTGGATGTGTGATCTAAAGCTGATTGAAGTCATTACTGGATCGTGAACTGCCTGTGCAAGTAAAAGGAAGGAGTGTGAACTGTGTCGGTACTTTTGTTGAACAGTCAGCATTAATGCTCAAGGGTCTTGTGATACTCTTAAAATCCTTGTATAGAGGGGTTTTCTGCTAAATCACAGAGCTTAAAAATAGGGCTGAGGGACTCTGTGAAGAGAGGAAATCAAGAGGGTCCAGAGCAGGTGGCAAAGCTCTTGGGATGAGCTGGTTCTGGGAAGACAACAACAGGGAGCTTTCCTTCCACCCCATGATCTCACCAGCAGCAGAAGATAAGAAGAGATTTAACTCAGGTTCCTGTCTGGAGACACTGTGAGAAGAAAGGCCCAGAAATGTGTCTCCGCCATGAGTGCATGGGTTCAGGGAAGAACATGCAACAAGGCAGTGTAGTAATGCTGACTGAATGTTGAAGCAAGACCTGGCATAGGACATCAGACTAACAAAAACTGAGAGAGCTATAGAGTCCAGACAGGCCTGTGGGTGCTGATCTCCTATCAGGAGAGGACGTAGAAAAGTAAAATGAAAACATTTTTGGTAGGGAAACCAGGCAACAGCCTTGGCTCTGCTTTTCTGCTCTGGGGCTCTTCCTGCCCCATAGCTGGGACGGTGGGAGTATGAGATTATTTTATAAGTTTAAGAAGAAACCCTTTGGCCACTGAATCTTGCCCATTTTGGTGCCAGTTATGCTTAAGAGAACAGCTGCAAAAGCACTATCCACTCTTTATGCTCTTCTGACATACACAGAAGTTTGGAAAGATGCTGCCAGTAGTGAGAACAAATAGTGGCACCAGTGGGAGAGAGAACTTGTTTTTCAACATGTCCGTGACTTTGTTTCATATCTACTTCATTACCAGAATAATCCACCCATTATCTTTTTATTGAGAGACGTATCATCTGATCGGTTGTCTTCCTGGTGCAATAATGTTTTCAAAATGCTGTTGGCTGATATGTATGTATTATACACTAGGGGCATATCTGCAACACGCAAACATTGTTCAACTTTGATTTTAGCAGAGTTACAGGATACAGTCTATCTATTATTGACACCTTTCATGCAATATATGTAATGCCAGTAATAACAATGATATACCAGTATTGATGAAATAAAGCCCTTCACTGACTTGGTTGTATGGGTTTAAGAACGATATCTAGAATAGGCTGGATAAAAAGCAGCTCTTCCAGTGCTTCCCCAATAGCTGCCAAATCCCATGATTAGTGTTTGGACAGGAGACTTCTGACACAGAACAAAGAATAAAAAAGAATCTAAGGGCAGCAGGAAACTGCCTTGTGTTATGTTACAGATCAACATGGGGTATCTGCTTTAAATGACACCTTCAAGAGGTGAACTTCGGAGCATGAGTTTTTCTTACATTGATACTCAAGTAATTATTGTCTCATCCTTTGCAGATTTGGGGAGGTGTGACTGGGGAAATAATGCTGTTCCCTGTAAAAATATCTTGGTCTAGAGGAGGCTAATTTGTTTTCCTTAGAGAATTGAGAAAGAGGGGGAATGAACTACAACTAAGGTGAGGAAGTGTGAACTGTTGAAAGGTAAATACTTGTTATGGTGAAGAAGAGCTGGTAACAAGCAAAGGATCTAAGATGATCTCTTTAACCACTTTTGCATCCATGTTAGAAGACTTGCATGAAATATCTAAATGATGAATATCCAGAAGACAATTGAGATCTTTGGAAAAAAAAGTTACTGATAGTAGTTTTGATTTTACCAATTGTTGGAGAGACTGAAGATCCCAGATATGGTTTCTATAGAAACTGCAATGCCACAGAGTATTGAGTATCAGTGACAAGATGCTGGCAGTGGGGACTGCAGGAGAGGCTTCTCTGAAGAAAGGCTGACGTGGCCCCGTGCTGGACACAGTTCCATGTGGCTTCAACTGAGCTGCGGCAGAGCACAGCCTGGGCCCTGCAGCCAAGGTGGTGGTACTTCTCAGAAAACATAATTAAGAAAGGATGAAACTTGCTGGACAGGGAGAGGAGGAAAGGAAAAAAAAATGTGAGAAACAGCCCTTCAGACACCAAGGCCTGAGAAGAAGGGAGAGGAGGTGTTCTAGGCACTGGAACAGAGACTCCCCTGTAGCCTTCGAGGAGGATCATGGTGAAGCAGGCTGTTTGCCTGCAGCCCATGAAAGACCATGGTGAAGAAGTTGGTGTTTTCTGAGAGAAACCACAGCCTGTGGAGAGCCCACACCAGAGCAGGGGAAAAGTGTGACAAGGAAGAAGTGGCAGAGAGGTCCGGCTTCTTGGGCTGACCACAACCTCCATTCCCCATCCCTTTGCGCTGCTCAACAGAAGGGAGGCTCTAAGAGCGGAGGAGTGAAGCTGAGCCTGGGGTTGGGGGGAGGAAAGATGTTGGTTTAATGTTTTAATATTTATCTTTGTTGGTAACTGCTAAGCAATCTTCCGGTCTCGACTTCAGAATTTTCTCATCCAATTGCCTCCCTGTCCTACTGAGGCAGGGGTGAGTGAGCGGCTGGGTGGGCATTTGGCCCTTAGTCAAAGTTAATCCACCACACAAAGTCAACTGCTGAGTAATTTCACTCCTCTAACATACGGAGGTGAAGCTGGGGAAAAAAAAAAGGCATCTGAAAACTCTTCAGTATGAAGTGGCTTCAGCATTAGGTACTTCAGGTCTGTATCTTTTTCCAGGATTTTTTTGCTGCCAGCCAAATACTTTGACAAATTATAAGAAGTAGTTGTTGCACCTGCAGTCAGAGTAGATGCTGTGAATTTTAATAACAGTTGAAACATTGGTAGCTGACAATTGCTATTTTGTATTTGAATCTTTCTCCTGTGTATAGAGTGAAACTACCTGCACGGCATAGTTTATTAAGCATCTACTTGTGAGAACAAATGTAACATCATTAGTTTTACTTTATGACAGATTTTGTGGAGCTAGCCAAGCAAACCTGCTCTAATGATATGTATCACTGTTAGCCTAAGTGAACAAGCTCACTTTTCTATTGCCAACAATATATTTGCCCCTAACTAAATATTTTATTAGGAAGTAGCATTTTCCAGTGTTTCCCAACACTGGAAAGAGTTTATGCCTAATCTTCTGATTTTCCCAATCCTTTTATGATTTCTTTCATTGTAGTTCTAGCTAAACTTGCTAAACCTAGTAACATGGCACACCAAAGTTTTTTTCTGTGATACACCAATGAGCTCTCCTCCTCATAGCAACATTGTTAAATCTTCTATTTGGCAGGTGGCAAGCAGAAAATTATATTAATTTTACAGTTGTGAATTCTTCCAAGGCTACCATCTCACACTGTTTTCTTTTACCTCCATTTTTCAACAGAGTTCTGCTGAAGGACTTCTCACTTCTTTGCTCCATACACCTGTATGGAGCCCTCCTCCTTGTCTGCTGCTTTAGTTGTTACCTGAGTATCATGACAGCATTAGCACAGGCGCTCAGCTAACGTATGTTTTCTGAAACATACGCCTTTCTTCTAACTTTTGGTGAATAGAACCTCGTCAACTCTTCCTCCAGTCCCTGTTAAACTAATCTGTTCATGAGGATGGAGAAACAAAGAAACATTGTTGAGCAACTCCTTCATCTAATACTGATGTTTGAAATCTGGAGAGACAGAAGTTACTGGGTTCCTTAGGAAAACAGGCAGCTCATGATGGTATTTTGTTACTTTTTATTCTTCTCTGAACCTATGACTAGAGCCTTTAATTTCCGTAAACTGTTTCTTGGTTTATTCTTTCATGCAGTAGGTACAGGTGATTGATAGCTAAATGAAGAAAACAGTGGACTGTGATTATAACTAGTGGTAGGCTAGCTGTGATATACATAATATATATATTTAACAAATACACAATATTCACAATATGAGGTAAAAACAATATATGTGCTTATTGTTATCAACCTTGTCTTGCTGCATTCCCAATCCCTTTCTTACCCCTTTGTTTCATCCATAAAAGCCTCTTTCTGTCTGCTTGTGGGCTGCTATTTATTACATCTGTATAGTGTTCTGCACAAGAGTGTCATGACCTGTCGGGAAGCCTCAAGGCTTTATTGCAATTTGTAATAAGATAGAATTAGAGTCCAAAAATAAAATCAACCAGAAACTATCCGTAAAAGTGAAATGGACTAGTCTAGTTTAATAGTGCAAGCTGGGAGCAATGCAGGAAGTAAACACCTTAGACATGGGAGAGTAAATTAGATTCTTTAAACTCTTTCGATTTTAATAATCTCTTTATAACACAGGCAAACCAATTTGTTAGAAAGTATTATATTTAATCTGACAATGTTCCTTTAGTACTCTACCTATTCTTACTGTTGCTGCCATGATATCTCCACTACTCTTAAATGTCACTGCCCCAAAAATGCCTTTGTTCTCTGTGCTGTACTGGGGATGCTGCCTCCCCAAAGACCATTTGCTACAATTTGCTCCTCTTTTCCAGAAGAGAAAATGGCTGGGCTAGGGACTGGAGCAAAGCTGATCTGCATTGGAAACTCATGGCTGCCTGTCAGTGGCAGTGGCCCCAGGGTTCATCTGTCAGGGGGACTGATGAGCCTGGCGCTTCAGCTGCCTCCCCTGTCACATCTCTCTCTCGTGGGGCAGAGTCACCTCCCTGGGTCCTGCTGGCTCTTTAAAATGCTCATGGAATTCCTGGGATGACGTGTCAACTGCCAGCCATTTAACCTCTCCATTCCTTAAGAGGTGCTGTATGTTCATTGTTTTGGAAACATTAAACTATGTAGATTTGAGCTCTTGTTTGTCTTATAATGACCCCAGATTTTTCTCCAGAAATGTTTGTACACTATACAAAGAATTAATCTCCTGCTTCCCTTTCATTCTCCACTCTTGCTGAGTTTGAGCATCTTTTGTCTTATTACCACTGTCACTGATAACGTTATGCAAGTAGAAAAACTCAGGCTGAAAAACCTAAGAGGAATACAAGACTCCATATGTGACCTTACACGAAGATGATCACTGGAACAATGCAATTTCAATGGGAAAGCTCACTGGGCAGAATGGGAGGGTGTAAGACCTGGCCTTGAACACACCTGAATACATCCCCATGGGCAGAGCAGCATTTCTGGGGGTTTCCCTGTCTAAACTGGGTGACAAGCACCACTCAGGAGGGCCATCATCCTTGTGGATGGCTGCTGCTTTGTGTAGTCTCCCTCTCTTTTTTTTTTTTTTTTTTTTTAGCTCATTAGACCTTTTGATGTGTTCCACCAGCTGTGTTCTTTAAATGCTGCTGCAGACGTTTTACAGCAAGATCTTACTCATTCAATGCAGCTTACATCTTTATTTCTCATTTCTGCAGTAGCTTGACAACCCAGCTGTCAGAACAAATCACTCAGCAGAGCCATGTTTTTTAATGTGTAGCTGCATGAATGCATACACACACACATACTTACAGGTTTTGTAAATATCCCCCAACAGATTATTAATAAAATCACAAAAGAATATGCAATAAAGCATATGCAAATGCATAAAGCAAATGCAGGCCTAGGAAGAAAACTGTGCCCATAATCACAATATATGTCCGTTTTCATGAGGGAGGGGAAAGAAGGGAGAAATAGAAGAACCCTCATCTCAAGCAAATATTAGGAATAGACCCAAGCACCAGTTCAAGTCATCTGTCAAGCCTGTATGATGTATGTAACGATTTTTTTCCCTCTATTATTTTCAATGAATAAAGTATTTTTAGAAAGGGGACAGATTTACTATTTGAATGTCATTTATTAGGAGATTAAGGTCCCATTGTGTGAAGCATTGTAAATATGTATCATAAAAGGCAATTGCTGCTCTGCCCTGAGAAGCTTTACTGCCTACAGAGCCAAACAAAGACTTGCAGGAGGGAAATGCAGTGTTCAAAAAGAAAAGCAGAAATACAAACTGAAGCAAAGGGAGAAATCTTAGAATCTTACTCCCATTACAGGACTTTGGCAACAGCCGTAGTTCAAAATTTCTCCAATCTAAGTCTTTTCTCTGACTCGCTAGTGAATTTCTCAGTCTTTCTCATTTTCCACATGAACTATTTTAGTGGTTGTCCTTTTGCATCTATGAGTACATGTCCTATTACAATGTGGCAGACCTGTGACGTGTGATGCTTGGAAAGACTGGTCAGTAAATTGGCTTCTGGGCATTGGAAGACAGAAATCCTCCACCACACTGGACCTGACCTTGGTGACTGAGAAGCACTTGGAAAAACATACCTGCACTGTAACATTTTGTAATTCTGCAAGTATTGTAATAATCTCTTGAAAGTCTAACAGAGAGTCTCATCACTCCATAGGGAACTTTCGATGTGAAGCAATCAAAACTGCTAAAGGGACCTTGTGACATTGCCAACTTTTGATTGACCAGGCCAAGACTTATGTTGGTCCAGGGCCTTTAGAGCCAAATTATTTAACCAAAAGATGTTTTGAAATTTGTGGGAATTTTCACACAGAATTATACAAAAAGCTGTTTGATTTCCAAGCAGAAGGTCAGGAAACGCCACCATCACTCTGTTGGATCCCGGTTTCACGCAGCAGTGGCCTTCCTTAGAGCTGGCTGTTTAGGGAAAATCAGTGCTGCTGGAAGGTAATTAGCCTTGTAAATCTTTCTGCAGAGTAGGTGAAACACGGCATCTCCACTGAAACCAGTGGTCACTTGTCTGTTGACTGCGTGCATTTTTGCCCTGAGGAGTGCAGCCTATTATCTGAAGGAATTTGATCTGTAGACAGAAAGAATCCAGAAGAATAAAACCAGAACAAAACTTGATAAAGAAAAAAAATAAATCCACTGAGGGCACAAGGAAATGGTTTTTCAGTAAGTTTCCTTTCTCCTTCCCTATTAATATTACATGGTTTTATTTGCTGTACTTTTTACAGTCTGAGAAAGCTTGTACTATGAAATATTTTACACATCCTCTCCTTTCCTCTCCCCCACTGCTAATGCCTCTTCTACTGCCTCACAAAAAATATCCAAATTATTTAAATATTTCATGTTGTAGGACCTCACAGTACAGTGCAATATGTAGATACCATTGGGAAATTGATTTTAATATTACTTTTAGAATCACAAATTATTCATGCAATGCAGATAACAAACTGGTGGAGAGCACAATCTGTGATAAAAGCACTTGCCTGTTTTTTAACATTTTCCAGTGCAGTTGGAGTTGACAGATCATCAGATATTTAGTGCATTATTTATTAAATGTTTTAGCATATCTCTTAAATATTCACTGAACACTGAGCCCACAAAAGACATGGCTGACTGAAGATGCAGTGATGCTGATGATGGAAGCCTTCTGCATAGTTTTCTCTACTCTAATGCAACATGCAGCTTGTGTTTTATAAGGGACTATTTTTTTCTTGCTTGTATTACTCATACCACCCTTTTGGGGACTGTGGTTTATGCTTCACTGTGTTGAGAATGCAATCCAATATTTTATGGACTGCTGTGCATGGCTTTACTGTATTTAACTGTGAAGATTAGAAAACATTGAAAGAGTTGCACTGGTTAATGTACCAAAACTAAAGTTGAAGAAAATGCATGTGCTAGTCTAATCTATAGTCTCCTAGGAAAGCAAAATGCGAAGAGCCAACAATTTGAGTAATTCAAGACAATGAAAAAATACACAAGAAAATAAGGAAAAGTGGAACACATCCTTCAGCTTAGAATTGTACTCTGTCTGCTCATTCAATTTGTCCTGGCACATTGAATTGGATAGACTATATATTTCTTAGAACATGATCTCTTTAATTTAATTTGTTTCTTAGTTCTTCAGTGTTTTATGTCATTTGGAGATTGTGGCAGAGCAATATTTAAGAACTATTTAAATATTTTAAGAAGCCCAAATCTCAACTTTACCATTAACTTTTTTTTTTTTTTTTTTATTTATTTAAGGAAATCCCCCACTTCCTTTCCCAACCATATTCCTTGTTTGAGGAAGAAAGATAAGCATTGCACTTTGGGTTTATTTCTGACACTAATATTTCCTGTACTGTGTAACCATCAGCCTATAACAAGGCCAAAAGCTTGGAAGGGAATGTTAGTGAGGAGATTCAACCAAAAATAGCAGAAGAGAAACCCTGGTGTTGGTTCCTTTTGTGAGTATAAGCATTGTTGCAACCTGAGCCTCCAGCAGTCACTGATTCAATTCCTAGTGTTGAACAGAAGAAGATACTGGGACTGCGTCAGCTTTGGGCTGAAATGGTTGATGTGCCTCATAGTGAGGCACGTTTGCGGGATGCATGCCTACATCAAAGATGCTTACATCAGTCACATTGAGTTATGTTCTACCAGAGAACCACGTACCTCGTGACTAATACAATTAGATGCGGTGTGCTGCAGCCTGGGAAATTAAGAGCCCTGAATCTGAAGAACAAGTTACTCTGTTTAACTGTTAGTAGAGAAGGCATTAGAGCTAACTCTCTGTATCCAAGGGATTTTTTTGTTTTTGCATCAGGAACAATCAGCTTTAAGTTACCTTTACCTGGTCAGAGTAACCATACCAAGGATAATGAATAAATGAACTCCCTCAGAGAAATAATAGTCACAGTAACACTATAAAACAGTGCTGTGAGCCTTCTCTTACTAAAAAATTTGCAATCTGTGAACTGAGTCTAAAGTCTGTTTTCCAAGGGGATATATGCCTAAGTCAAGGCACAAAGTACTTCTCAGTAGCCAAACCTCACCTTTAATCCAGTCTTCTTCAAAACATTTATTTTCTTTCTGCTGAGTATTGGCAGATGTCAAGACCTTGTAGGCTGATTCTCTGATAAAAGAAAAAATCTCAGTGATTCAGATTGATGCTTTGTTAGGATATCTGGCTTAATTTCACCTGTTGAGGCAATCCTTGAAATGTGGGTGCCATACAGTGTATAAAACAATCCCAGTTTAAATAAACTCAGTGGAAATGCCAATGTTTATAAAGAAAATTTCTGTGCTTAACTGTTGTACAGAAATAAAAAAAATCATGGGGCTGAAAGGTTTCAAGAGGTCACTTGGTCCATGCCCCTGTAAAAAGATGATCAAAAATACAGAGAATGTCCCTGACAAATGTCAGTCTAATTCTTATTAGAATCTCCAAAGGAAAGAATTCCTCAGTCCTGTTTCTCAGATATATATATATGTGTGTGTGTGTGTAGTGAGGTATGTAACTGTATTTATCATTAAAAACTGCTTTGCAGCAGCTAACCTAAATTTCCTTTGTTTTAAATCCAATTAGTTTCTTCCTGACACATCCCCAGTAAATTTGAAGAAAACTGCAAGAATTTTCTTCATATAGGCTTTTCAAACATTGGAAGGAAATTAGTGTGCTTTCCTTCCCCTTCTCTTTCCTAAGCTAAGCAAGCTCAGCCCCTTCAGGGTTTTTTCCTAAGCTGTATTTTTCAAGTCTGTTATCATTCTTCCTTACGTGCTAGATAACAGGCCCTAGACTTGGGTCCTAAACGCCAACAGCTAGGCAAAATGATGACTTCCACCATGTTTCAGGTGTACCAGCCCTGTTAATACAACAGGGCATTTGATGCTTAGGTAGGACTGTTGTGCTGCAGAAGAAGAGACAAAGTTGTTGCTTACAGTAGCTCCCACATCTTCGGCAGATCTGCTGCCCTCCTGGCCACACCATGCTCTGTGCTTGGGCAATTGGTCTCAGGGAGGAAATTGAGTCAGTCTGACCCATTTGGCTCTTGATAATCCCTGACTGGTGGATTTCTTTAACTTCATTATTGTCTCAACGCTTCCAGGCCTCACAGTTTCTAGAGTCTTGTATCTAGGAACTTAGAGGTAGGCTGACTAGCATATTACTTCTTTTTCCCTCTTTTTACGTGTATGTTGTGCTTTCCTGTCTCCAGTTTTCTGATCAGTCCCTGTTCTAATCAAGCTCCTGATGGTATTTGCTAACATTGGTTTGGGTTGCATTTTAAACAGGAGTGAATTTCAACAGCCTGTGCCATGGTGAACATGTCTGGGGCTTTTTAATGCTTTCAAAACCATTTCAAAACTATTTTTAGTCTGTATTGCCTAATCCCTTGTCAAAATTAAGTGAATACACAATTCAGGGAGGTTGGACCAGATGATCTCCGAGGATCTTTTCCAACCCCTACAATTCTGTGATTCTGTGATTTTGTAAATTTACTGTGAATATAGAAGCAAAGACGACATGATGTATGCTTCTTTAAGCTCTTCAGCAAGTTATTTACTTGTTTCCTGGTTTATATGAGTCCATTAAGGTCTGTAGGTGCTTTGAAAGCTTTTCATACAGACATTTTGGTCTCCTATGATTATTTCCATCTTTTCTTCACAATAGAATGATTTATCCTTATACTTGTATCATTTTTTTTTTTCCAATTTCCCATTTTTCCTGACATATTATATCTTTCAGGTTATCTTTCCATCTCTTCCTGTTCCCTCAGTTGTTGAAGTCTGTTTTTTTGGAAGCCCGTAATTTTAGTTTCCTTTTCTGACTTCTTCCCACATTTAGCCTTTTGATAGAAAGCAACATCCTCCCCCCTGCCCCAGCTGCTTGCAACAGCTTGTCAATAAATATTGTGTAAAAAGAGTAGCAACAATAAAAACAAGTTCTTCTTTCTCCAGGAAGAACTCTACTAGCCTATTAAAAAACCCCACACCTATAAATCTATGGTTTTGCCCCCAGTCATTTCTGCCCTAAAATTTCACTTTCTTTTCTTTCATCTTCAAAATTCTGTGTGCTAAAAGGGTCTCTGCTGACAATATGCATCTATTTTGTAGATGCTTCCAGATATTTCTAGGAGTTTTGGTGACCAGGTTGGAATTGTTGTGCAGACTGGCATTTTGAATTGGATTTTTGGACTTGGAAGGTAGTTGGGACTCAAGTGGGATGCAAAGGGGGAGATGATGTCAAAACTGAGAGAAACCAATGCCAGCAATCCTTGAATACTACTCCTACCACACATTCCTCCTCCCATACCTTCCACTATGTCCAATAACAAGCAAGGACCTCATCTGATTTTTCATTCCCAGACCAGCAGTCAAGGTGATGCATTCAGAAGGTAGGAGCTAACGTCAGGAAAAACTGGCCGATGTCACGGAACCCAGAGCCAACCAGAGCCCTGAGGTGACTCTGCCCAAAAAATTTATTTAAAACAAACATATTAGCAGCACCAGATGGCCTTTCAACAACAGCTAAAGGGTTTTACTGGAGCGTACATTGGAATGCTGAACATTTTAAGCCAGAAAAAACCTCAGATTGAATCAGAATATGAATAGGAGGGGGCTGCACAGAAAACTACTGCTATGACTTTGTGAGACAGAGCCTTACCTCCAGTTTGTTCCCAGGCTGGTGACTGCGTGATGGTCTGCAATGCAGCAGCTGTTAGAGGCTACAAATGCCACACAGCTCTTGCTCTGGGTCACAAGGACAAGTCTTTCCCCCCCATACCCAGGACTTGCACGTGTGCCATCTCCTTGCTCTGCCTAGGAGTCTTCCAGTCCCTGACTCTGCCTCTTCTGCTCGCTCTCCCTGCCTATCTCATCCTTGTTTGAGAATGGGGCGGCTTCTTCATGAAAGTGAGCTCAGATGCTTCCAGGAAAAGAGGAATCTTTCCTTTCTGGCAAGGCAAAGGCAGCTTTTCTCCCTGCTGCCCATGCACAGCATTTTAGCAGAACGGATGCAGAGCAAATGCTCTCCTACGCTTTACTGAGTGTAGGACATAGAGCAGACGGTGTCCATCCTATCCAGCAGCAAGTATCTCATGCTCATAGCAGCACAGATGTTGATGTACAGCTATGTATCAAGTAAATAATCATTTACAGGTTTGATAGGTTGCACTAGCTATTCCATTAGTGGCTGAAGTGGCACAGAGGTCTTACACATCACCGGTGCAACGTCCCCAGCCTCTCCTACCTGTTTGCTTGTGCAAGGCGTGCCTTGGCTAGTTTGGAGCACGCTGACTGGCTAGACAGTGTTCATATGGTGGCTGACCAGCTGGATCCTGCCATCCCTTCAGTGGGTGCTCCAATGTGGCACCCACTAGTGATTTTATGATGCCATTTGTCAAATTTGACTGAAAGTGGCTAGTGGGCTCAAAAAACTATTGAGGAGAAGGGACTGACAGACAGCTAAACAGATGAACAGGCAGATGGACAGTAAGTGTGACTGCTTAAGCCTCCCTTTCACTGGAAGTCAGTCTGAAAATAATATAAAGTGAGACAAATGATTCTTTCCCCCCCCCTCTAGAGATATTAATCAAAATGAACAACAATGAAAGCCTCTCTCTATTTTTATGGCATTTTTCTGCAGGAAGAAAAATACCAAAAGAAAGAAACAGATATTTCAAGCCAGAGTAGTGCATTAATTTTCAATAAAGTTGATTAATTGCTTTAGAGTTGCCACAAATTATACCTTTGCACTGCGTGTGGTCACGGTGTAAACTACTGAGAAAACAACCCCTCTTACCACTGTAGCACTTGCCACTCTACTTCTGCCTGGGAGAACTTCAGTGAAGCCTTGAGAGTGAGGTGCGAAATAGAGGGGAGGGATGGGTGAATGATCAGGAAGTATTTGGAGGGAGGGTATAGAAATATAATTTAAATGGAAAACCCCAGGTTCCTTCAAGGTTAAATGGAAATGTCTGTGACCTAACAGAATGAGTTTGGTACTGCAGCATGTAGGGGGTCTGACTGTATTCCTGTTTTGGGTATTTGTGCAGTGCCTAAATGCCAAAAGTAGTAATTAAAATTCATTTAAAGATTCTGGTCTTATCTAACAGGGATGATTCACCAGCAGCCGTGGGACCTGTCAGAGAAGATTGATGGAGAACTTTCAAAGACCCTGAAGTACCCTGAGCATTGTACAAAGGATAGACTGAGACCTTTCATCTGAGGCAAAGGGAAATACATTACGTACTGCACATTCGTTTCAATTGAATGCTTTAATCTACAGGAGCTCTAGGTCTGTTTTGAGCTCCAGGATTAAAAATATCTGCATTTATCAAAGATCAAGGTTTACCAGATACCAAAACCGCTGTCCATTCAGCATATACACTTAATTCCACATCACTTCTTTCTTTCCTCTGGTGAGTTATCTGCAATACAGTAAAGTCACTAAAGACAGAAAAGCCTTTTGTTTCAGTATATCCTTCAGCATCACCAGGTTTGGAACCTGTTACTCAGCCCTGGGAGAGGTGAATGCACCAGCGCTTTGCTTGGCCAAACAGGGAATGTTAGTAACACTGACTCCTTGCAATGTGAAATCTCTAGTATAACAGTAATCATACTGAGGAAGAGGTAGTAGCCCTTGGCTTTTCTTTCACAGAAACCCATGTGAATAAGCGTAAGCTACTTGTACATGGGATCAAAGGCAAGTGGAAATCAATCACGGTAACATAACTGATTGACACTACCTTTACACAGATCTTTCACTGATTTTTCTGTGTAACCTCTAGACAACAAAGGCTGGCCATATGTGAAACCCGGCTGGTACAAGTCCTTTATATAGCTCTGTTAGGATAAAATTTACAATCCTGCAAAAAGCTTTGGAGGCGTCAAGCTAAAGTTTAGGAGGGGAAAAAAAAGCCACTCGGGGCTTGTTAAAAAAATTCTCTGCTAATGTATGCTATTGCCTAGAGGAGCAGCGCACCAAGGCCATCAGCCTGTCAAAGACAACATTACTTCAGTTAAAGTCACTCATAATTCTTTGCTAAAGAGAGATTTTCATGTAGTATGCCCAGACAACTAATACCAGTGGTACTTATTACTCACAGATTAATTTCTTCTTTGAACACCTCCCTTTTATCATACTTCTTTCCATCTCCTTTCTTTAATTTTCCTTTGCCATCACCTCTTCTAATTTCCCAAGTAACTTGACTTACGGAATTTCAATAAATCTTTGATGAAAGGAGTCTACTCACAGTGCCTCACAGATCCCTGCCGCAGTTTTCAGGGCCTTCATTTTGCAAGCACAAACATGGTAGTGGAATGGGCCATTGTATATCGTATGCCATTGCATATGATCTAGGGGCACTGTTTGTCTCTCACTCTTTGCTGCATCCAGCAGAGACCTGCTCAGCTCTATTGATAACTCACTTTCCTGATTTATTCATGTCACATACATAAGAACTCAAAGTTTTTTGTTCAGTCATATGTGTGGAGACCTTATGACAACCGATGTCAGAGGACTGTAATGAGTACTTTTTTCTTTCTTTCTTTCAAGAGCTAAATATTGCAGAAATACCATGCTGATGACGAAGCTTCACATTTTTACTGGCATGACTGAATTTGATCTCCTGAACTTTCAGAATGGTTATAGAAATTACATAAGATGACTTAAGACACCAGGCAGAGATTTTAAAACAGGAAGGAAGGAAGAAGGATACTGTTTTACTTACAATTTGAACATGTTTCATGTGGAAACCACTTAGAGACAATAAATATAGAAGCTCTTGGGGCTATTTTCAGTCATTTTTTGGACTGGAACATTTTGGGCCTGATGCAAAGTCTATTGACTTTATTTGAAGGAGTCTCATTGATCTCAATGAGCTTTCAATCAGACACATGCAGTGTCGTGACAAGGGGGAACTGTCTAGAAGCTCCTCATGCAGGTCAGCCCAATGCTGGCCCCAGAGGGGCAATTAATAACGGTACTAACTCAGACAAAGTGTAACACAGAGGATGAGCTGAGAATGAAGAAGCGTCAGCTCCGTAGCTGTTCAGGGAGGGGCTAGAAAAATAAGAAAGCAGAGGAATTTAGTTTTTACTCATTTTCTCCTGTCACTGGTGGTTCCTACTAAAAGGAAAACCTCATGCTATTTTCTGCTTCCAATCTCACCCTCACTTATTTCCCAACACAGCATATTTCCCATCAGTCAGAGGAAAGGACATATTGCTTAAAGTCAGAGTGAAAGCAGGATTTTTTCTAGTTTACTTCCCTTGCAAAACCTACAAACTGTAAGAGCAAATGGGGTGAAAAAAGATTTCCTAGATTTCCTTATCTTTGATTGAAAGAAATGCTCTTATGTTTGTAAAAAACAAAAAAAAAGTAGAAAAACCACCTGAAATGTTAAATGAAGGAAATCAATTAATATTTAGAAATTTGAAATGGACTTTTAAAATGAAATGGTTCTTATTTCTAAAGTTTCAGAAAAATTTACTTTTCATCATGAAATTCAGCCAAAAATAAAAAAAATATCTTGCGGAAAAAACCTGGTAGCAACATGCATTAAAGCGAGAGAAGGCTGAGTTAACTCTCCTGCAGTTTTAGAGAAAATTAAGGACATAAACAAAAACGGATAATGAAAGAAAATGACAGTTCCTGTAGCAAACTGAAAAAACCCTTCTTTCTCAACTTTTCAACAGAGGTTGATCTGTTTAAGGACTCAGGAAGTGATCCAAAAACCAAACACAGTATAGAATATACTTTGCTCACTTCTCTGTAGGCTAAGTTGTTTGAAACTGAGAAATATTCTTTTCAATGGAATAATTTTTACACTGTTACTGTTATTCATGCAGCAGTATTGCCGTTGGCCACTTAACTATTAGAGCGATTGCGGCCATCTACATACCCTGTTATGCAGTTCCCAAGATTTGCTGCCCCCAAGGGGGACTCTGTGGTTGCATCATATTTCTGGCTGCCTGTCCACTTCGGCTGCAGCTGTGTGAGTTCTTTGGTTTGAGCCACGCCAGGTGGTTGGAGACTGGGCATCACCTTGTGAGCCACAGACTGGAGACTTAAAGTAAATAGATTCAAAACAAGATAGATTTGGAGCCACTGTGATGTTTCCATGTTGCGACACTCTTTAAGGCTCCTGTTTAAGATACTCCTGCCCTGCAGTAGTCTGAAACACAGCTCTTAAGATGTTGCGGTTTTTGGGACAGAGAATTTCTCTTTAGCTATACCTATGTTAGTAAATTTGTATTAACATATGACCCATACTTGCAAACCCTCAGCATCCACAACAAGCTCGCTGCTGGTGGCATGCCTTTTGGGATGGCCCTTACTCATCTGTCATTCTTTACCAGCTCCAACGTAGCCACAGTATCTTTTATGGCAAAACCCAGGGCTTTGATTGCTGCGTTCCTCTAGGTCACAGTGCTGCCATAGTATAAGTTGTTAGTATTATAGCAGCTTTAAATATGGCCTATTGTATAAGGTTTGCAACAAAGGCTTCTCAAATATATTTAAATGGATTTTGAAAGTGTAATTAAATATAAAGAGGCATTGCCAGTATGAGAAGTAGTTGTTTCTGCATGAGTATAGATATCATAAATGCTGCTGGAAATGAGTTGTTCACAACTACTTCTGTGGTTCATACACATCACACCCGTTCAGTTAAGCTGTAGTACCTGGGGTAAGAGGCTGGGGCTGGTAGGAGAGATTTTACAAAGTGACCAACGTGATCTTCATGAAGTGGTTTTTTTATACTTGTGCTTCTAAGTTATTTTGCATGGTTTAAAATAAGAGACCTAGATTGAAGACCTGAATTTTTAAAGTTTTTTGGTGGAGAAACCTCACAGTAAATACTAGTCTGAAAACAGAAGAAAGGGACTCCTCAAAGGTTAATTTTTCTGACTTGATCACCAGAAAGGAAACTTCCAATAACTTCTCACAGGTGTGGTTGTTTTGGGGACTATGCATCTGTACTAACTGAGACTCATAGCTGGGTGCCCCAGTTTTGAGATGAGTGTCTCTGGGCATTGAAGGCAGTAGCGGTGGGGAAACAGGCTCTCCCTTAGTGCAGCCCAGAGACTTGTGTCCCTACTTCGGGTCCCTTCATTTCTGGGGAAGCCTTTTCTCCTTTCCCAGAGAGACATTAGGGAAACTAACCTTCTGAGCACTTCAGGGAAGTGTTTAACAGCCGGTGTCATGAATGCTTCCCATGCTGCTTATTAGCAGCGCAAATCCAACACAGCCTCACAGTTTTAAAATTTTTCAAGGACTTGCCCTTGCTGTTCTTCCACATCTCCTCTCTTTCCCAGCCCTTGCCCTGTCCCTCTCCAGAATTTGCCGTACTGCACTGGGGCTGCCTTTCCCTGCAGCTTGGGCAGCACGGAGCAGTGCTGTACACCACTTTAGCAGCTCACGGACACAATGCTTGCTGTGAGGTCCCAGGGTGGCATCTCTGCAGCTTTGCTTCTGCCTCAATGACTCTCAGTTTTTGCTATTATTAATTTTGAAACACCAATTTTTGTAACTTGGGAAACCAATCTGAACAAGTTTACATATCAGATAAAACAGCACTGTATTGCCCAAGTAGTAATATATTTCCCTATTTGGTTTCAGAGACAAATCTGTTTGAATGATCTGATTAAATGTACTTAGAAGGAGGCTTGAATGCCAAATTGAAACTGTATGTGGAATAATACCTTTAAGGAAAGAAAAAGAAGGAAATCTTAATGCAGAAGGCAAAGGTTTTAAAAGAACTGCTTAGGCTAGGTCATTTGATAACAGGGGAAATAAAGCACAAGAAACAAATTCTTACAGTATATTGTTTTAAATTACAATGGTGGAAGTCAAAGAAAATGTGTATGTTGACTGGAGGAAGGATGAACAGTTTCTGAGGAGACAATAACTGACAGAGTATTTCAGCCACATCATGACCTAACTTATTAGCTATTCCTTTTTATTCTCAAAATATCAAAATAAAACCAGATACTTTTTTTCCAGCTCCCACCATGCCCAGGTCTGATCTGAGAAACTTGCATCTGGAATCCTATTTCCATTCTGAAACTTCCGTCTTCTTTGTCTTTTACACAATATTTCTAAGGAGGCTCTCGTGTGGTTGCTTTTGTCAAACTAGTATTTGCAGCTGTACCGTGAAGAAACTAGAGCTACCACTTCTAATGCTAGGAAGTTGCACAGGGAGGAAGAGCACCTAATGGACTAACTCCTCTCTGACTGATAATGTTAGTTTAAAGTCAGGAACTAGCATCTGGGAAATGAAGAGACAAAGTCTCTGCCTTTTGTTTTAACATTTGCAGGAGAAAGGTTGTTGTGTAGTGGAGTTCCTACGGCTAGGCTGCAAATGGAACATATACCCTGGGGTCCTTAACTTCTTTTAACTTCCTTTGTTATCCATTACTGCCTCTTTCAAGATCCAGATGCGGACTTTAGAATGAAAATCCAACACACCCTTCAAATGTTGTGACACTTGAAGTGTCCCCTTCAGTCTCCCAAATTCCCAGAGAGTCTTCCTTTTGCTATTTTTTAAAGATTTCGTCAACTTCTCCTTTTGTGTGTTCAATAATTATTGCATGTTTTACTAAGGACTTGACTAGAGGATGTGTAGGGGTTTTATAGGAAAAGTGTAGGAATTACAATTTCATAACTTTTCAGAAGAATTAATTTTTTTTTTCCCCAAAGAGTTGCAGAAAATTTTTGTATAACCTGCTGAAAGACTGTTAATCTTCTGGAACACAGAGAATGGAAAAATATGCTTTATTTATGGAATGGGAGACATGAAAAAACTAGTTTTCCTGTTCATTTTTTGCAGTGCAGAATTATGAAACAGTGCTGACAGACAAGTTGATATAGCTGAATTTTGGGTGTAATCGATGCGAGTTTTTACCTGCAGCACCACAAACTAGCTGGAAAATTATACCTTGTTGATTTTCATGTTTCCATTTCACGTATTTCCACATCCTGCAGCATTTTTGCTCATAAATTAAACACCAGACTGGTGTTTGTTTAGCGACTGAAACATGATCAAGAGTAAGCGATTGTTTTGGGTGGCCAAGCATCCAGAGAAAAGAGAATAGACAGCTTCAGGCATAGCTAAAATCAAAAACCTGATTGTCTAGAAATCAAATCATTTTGAATGAAGCTCAGCTATCTGTGTTCATTGTGAATTATGTTACTCACGACATCACAGTTCCAACTACTTTATAAGGTTATAGTATTGCTGAATCAACAGTGTTGTGAAAGGCAAACTTTATTGGTTCATATTTCTTTGACAATATTGACTTACAGTTGGAGGGATTTTGTCCTGATGTGGAGATGATTGGGAAAAGCTTGTGGATCCCTGTTGTGTCCTGCCTCAAGGAGTCACCTGGGGCTGGGCAACCTGTGCTGCTGGCTGGGCTAGTAGGGCTTTCCATCCAAGTCCAGAGAAGAATAAAAGATTTCTTTTGTCTCAAAGAGAACCTGTGCTTTACAGGCAGGGAAGTAGATGCCTGTGTTCTGCTGCTGAAACAAAGTTATCTAGAGAAACAGGTATTATTTCAATATATTATACTAACAAATCTCTAGAAGTGCGCAGCCATCAGAATTTTTCAGCAGCCTTGCGCTGGCCTTGACTGCTCTACGGTTATGAACATACATGGTGTCCCACCACAACGTGATGGGTACTGCGACTTCCCTGTGCCAAACCAGAGGTGTGGAAAGTTTAAATGTAGAAGAGCTGTCTCTGCCATCTTCCTGTGTTTTCAGATCCGGCAGTGACTCCATGGAGTTGTGCCAGTGCTGGGAAGCAAACACCTCTGTCTCCTCGGGGCTGCTTTACACCCTATCAAACCCCCAGGAGTTTTGTTTCTTTGGAGTGGGATGGTCTGCCTGGGCTTGGATATCTGGCCAGAACTTTTAGGCCACTTTATTCCTTTTACCACACAATATATGTCTGGCTTTGCTGGTAAGTGAACAACGGCTGTTACAGTGATCCTTACTGAACGGCAGAAAGGCTTTTCACTGCATCAAGCAGCTATAGAAATATGGCATTAAAATAAGAGAGAAAACTATGAACATTAAAAGTGTAAATCAATAGTGATAACCTTTATTATCCCTAATGGCAATTTTTTAACAGCTTCTTCAGTTGGCTGATTGCATGGAGTAAAGCAATTACAAGATAGGTAACATTCATTGCACAAACAAAAATCTCAGGGAAATGGTTTGTTTACTGTTTTCAGCATCTTTACAGAACATAAAAATATTCTCAGGAGAGCTGAAAGATTTAGTACTAAAACCAGAGTAAGGAAGAAAACAAGTTCACACTGTCCTGAATATGCATGTTGTTGTAACAGAAAAAATATTCAAGCTAATTTTTAATTTGTAGACATCTGTGCAAGGCTTGTGGTTGACAAGAAAAAAAATATATAATCAAGGTGTGTGCAAACCTACAGAGCACCGCGGAGGAGAATGTCATATAGATATGAAAACAAAGCTCCTAACATCCCACTTCAATTCATAGTAAACAAGATTTAGAAAACAAAAACAAGAAGAGGTCTAAACCATGGATGCAGTGCTGTGAATAATGAGAATGGTATTATTCAGTAGTGGTTTAAACTTCCCTGCACCGACTCAACCTAGGAGTACTCACATGTCAGCATGGAGGAAGAGGTTCCAGGAGGAGCTGCATCCAGCAGAAGGAGGTGGTGAGTGCTTGAACCTGATCCATAAACACAGGTCACCTTGGAGGGCCTGCTTTACCCACATGTGCTGGCAGCAGGCAGTGCTCATTACCCCCACTTGCTGCCATCAGATTGGCCATGATTTTCTCTCCACCCAAGCCCATGACCATCAGTTTTAAGTTGTCTGAGCACTAGCTTGTTTGGTTGCATTAGTGATAAATCAGTGCCTATCATGTTAGTGTTCATTCTTCACCTGCCCCTGGACAGGAGTGGGATAAATTCCAGTGATCATAACAGGGACAAGGGATTTTACAGCAACTGAGCTAAGAGAGGCTGTAAAAAAAAAGACTTTGGAAGTGAGGAGAGGGAAGTCCAGACTGAGGGTTAGTTTGGCAATGGGGGAAAACAGGCTTCTGTAATTAGTTCTAATGAATTATAATAAACGTAGAACAATATCTCCCTAGCTTCTGGAACTGAAGGAGTAATTAAATCCGGAATATGCCACAGTTGAAATTCTGACTTACATGCAAAGGATTATTTATTTTGTGAAGGTTGTGCTCTGTCAGACTATGCAGCTGTCTTAGTGACCAAGGAAATGGTCATTAAATGAGCTAATACTACCAGAAAGGGCAAGGGAATCAAATGTCATATTTCCTTTCAAAATATACTTGGAATAATATGTTGGTGAGTCTTACGTTAGTACCAACTAAATAAGGAGAAATGATAATTAAGAATAAAACAACTAAAGAGCACGATATCTTAGAGGATATCGGTAGGATTTCTGCGGTAGAAATTTGTGCCTGTTTAACCTCTTTTAATTCTTTAGATTGCTCAGCAAAATAATGAAGGACAGACAATTAAACTTTCAAAAATCCTTGGGCAAAGCCTTTCATAAGAGGTCATTAAAGACACTAATTATGCATAAGGTGAGATGTAAAGTTTTCCTACTGAGTTTCTGAAATTCAAGGGAACTTTTGGGGAAAAACTAAAGCAATAATTACACAGTCAACACTAACCAGAAGAGAAACAACTTTTATCAGCTAAAGGAGCTTTCTTCCTTCCTCTGATATAATTGCATTGCATCCCTGCTACATTGGGGAAATTTATTACACCTGTCCTGTAATTCCTTGCAATACTTGCAATTACCATGCTTTAAATTACCAAACTATATGTACAGCTGTTTTTATCTCAGTGAAACATTACCTCTCTGAACTGAATTTCTTCATGCTGGTTATGTACCTGAGGCAATATCATTCTGGAAAATTTGAGCTCTAGTGTTTTTTTCTGAGAAAAGAGATAAAGAAAAAACACCTCCTTTCTCTAGCGTCTTCTTTCCTGTAAAGTTCTAGAGGTCCTATGCTTTGGTACTGGTAATTTAAACCTTTCTTGGTGGGGAGTTCTTATTGGTCAAGCATTGCTCAGTTTTGGACAAATTATAGCTCTCTGAGGGAAAAGATGTGAATACTAATTGTTGCAGAGACTCTCTGGTGTTCTTACTATCTGGCCCTCCTGCTCCCTTGGGTCCTGTAGAGGAAGCTGCCTGTGCCGGGGGAAAAATGCAGATAAGGTAATTCGGCATGATTAACCTAAATAACCTTGTAAGATTACTCTACTTTTATTTTTGTGAAACACTGTACATATACTAAATTAAACCAATATTAATACAAAATCTTAAGAGACTGTCCTCTTCTTATGATGAGTTCTCTATTTTTTATTACTCTTTATTTTCTGCCAGTGGGTCAAATTCTAAACCAATTCCAGTGAGTACTGATATTTCTTTTTTTGACACTGAATTTTGGGTACTACTCCTTCCCACGAAGCAGAAGCAAAGCCCAAACCAAACATCATCGAACCACCACTTCAAAAAGTTTAGTTGTTGGCTTTCCTTGGGTTGTTTGCCTCATAAGTTTAAGGTGGATCTTTTTTATTTTAAGGAAGCTTCTTTCACAAGTTCTTGGGAAAAATAATAAAACTAATAAAGCTTCTGCAGTGCATTTCTAGAGAATCATTAACCAGAGATTTGTTGCCATGGATACTGAGACAGGTAGGTAGCCTACTTAAAAAGCAAAAAGAAAAAAATAGCCACACAGACACAAAACCAAACAGCCCAAAACAACTTGACCTCAACTCAAAAGTGAGAAGCAGCAAAACTTTCCTCTTGTAATAGCAGATGTTGCAGTTACAGAGGAGGTGAAGAAATATAAAAAAGTAAAGTGGTAGTAAGGTAAGTCTTAAGGGTTGCTTCTACCCTAACATAAAGACTATAACATAATCCTCACAAAAAAAAAAAAAGGCTTTAACAGAGAAGTAATCTTTAAGTAGTGAATCAATTTTGTACAAGTCCAGATATTTGGGTTTGTCATTGTTGTGGGGCAATGCCCCTGTGTATGCTGTGTTACACAAATTTAAACATAAGTCTGACAACTTAAGGTGCTTCCTTTTATTTTTTGGCTTTTGTGTTTTATGGACATTTCTGCTAGATTTTTTTCAAGCCATCATCAATATGAAAATGCAGAGCAATGCACAAGAAAAAAGTCCTTGTGGAACCATTTTCAGTGACAAATACACAAAAATTGCAAGTGTCACCTGAGCTCTGCATCAAGGCTAACCTCCCGGGGTCGGTGGGACCTGTGCTGACACAGGTGATGGCCCGAGTTATTTGTCGCCAAGTGTGGAAGGTGGGATGGAAAGAGGAAGGCAGCACGTCCACTTAGGGTGGGGTAGTGTGAGTAAGAGCTCTTTCACATCACTCCAGAAAGCCATGGTCCTGGATGAAGGGTAAAGCGGGGTCTGTGTTCACCCACCAGGAGGGAGAAACAAAACCAGGAGAGGCATTTTTCCCCAGCTGGCATCCTCTAATCAGGGGCAAGCCATTAGTGAGTCAGCCAGAGGGCCAGGCTGCTCCCCTCACGGCGGGGGCAGGCAGGTTCCCTCTGTGCATTGTTGCAGATTTTAACAAAAGCCTTTTCCATTTCCAGTGCTCACCTGAAGAGTTAATTATGGAGACTACCATGCTTCTGCTTTCAGTAGCACTTAATGATCCCCCAAATGCAAATAAAGAGAGAGCTGCAGCTGTTTAAAATATTCCTGCTGCTATGTTATTAAGTACAAGGGGACAAACATAAGGGCAGGAAGCCTCTGATTAAGAACAGGTTTGTATGGTGTACGTGACTCAAGCATCAACATCGTTTGAACTCAGCTCTGGCTCAGTTTTACCCCTGCCCGTGAGGCCAAGCTTGCGTCTGAATGTTTCGTACATCTGTGCTCTTTGAATCAAACAGGATGCAAAATCCCTCTGATGTAAAAGTTTTAAGGCTGGTATTTATCCTACTGACATAAAGCTCTGTTTGTTGGGAAATACCACATGGTGCCATAGACTTAAGAAGGTATGGGTGAGTAAGAGAGACTCTCTGAGACTGAGGACAAGCAGAATTTAATTATTGTTTCTTTCCTCTGTGTTTTCTGTACGTCATATTGAACAAAGATCCAGATTGGGAAAAAAAAATCCTTTTCTTTTCTGAACACAGGTCTTTTTCAGGTGTCGTCATGGTTCATACTAAATAATGACAGTAACATGGCTCGTGCTCTGGGAAAGAGGTGTAGTATTCCTGTTTAAAAAAGGGAAATGTAAATTGAAAGAACTCAAGTGGTACAGAAGTTTGCCTTGGGCAACTCCGTTTTACAACCCATGTTTGGATGCCTGTGTGCTATCAGACTACAAATACTGTAAATCAAATCTTTTCCATTCATCTCTGTCTTTCTGCCCACATAAAATATATATAACTGCTAACAGTGAAATAATATCAAATTCAGTCAGCCAGAAGCAAGAAAGGTGAGAAAGGAAAATTTTGCCTTTAGCTAATTCATATATGAAGGCCTGGAGAAAAGGATGCCGTATTTCATCTCCCTAAGGCAAGCCTGTACTATAACATTAAACTATCATTTAATCTCACACTCCAGGCTAGCCTGGGAGAGTTGGACCTTAAAAGACTCCCCTCTCAAAAGACACCAGCAAAAGGTGAAGCCTGTTGAGGAGCCAGGTGCTGGGGAACAGTGGCTCCTCACCAGGAGCCTTTGGGCTGGTTCTGGCACTATTAGTATTTATTTCCCTCACAAGAAAAGCACCTCCTGCTGCTGGGATTTATACAGACGGTTTTGATATCCTTTCAGGGCTTCAGTACAATAACAAGGGCAGTGTGCTTACTTTTCTTTATTATTGTGAATAGCAGTGAGCCTCATCTTGCCAATGACCCTGAGTGGAAGAACTGATGTGTGTGGTGGGTGCTGTGGTCATTATGCACATGTTTCATGTTGTTCTGGGTCACAGGTATGACAACGTGGTGGTCTTGCAACTGCTGTGCAGGAAAGTGGCAACTACCTGTCTTTATAGCTAAATGTAACCTTGTCAACAGCTTTCTGATGAAACTTGGATTTACATTATGAAAAAAGGCTGACAGCCACTTTTCTGCACAGCTTTCTGCACTGTTCCAGTGAGTGCTTCAAAGTGTTTGTTGGAATAAGAAATGAGTGTGTTTTGACAGCGTCAAAGTCAATGTTAATGTTGTAGAAGCCTTTTTTAAAAATAACCGTCCCATGAGACGTGCACCTGCGGGTTAAGGCAGTTTCAGGAAGGCAGCTTTTGGAGGGGTTTGTACTAAAGCTGAAAGCAGGTTCCAGCAGCCACCAGGCATGGCTTGGCCATGCAATGACAGCTGCTGCCCCAGCCAGCGCTACCCTCATCCTTCCTAGCTGCAGTGCCCCATGGCAACCCCATAGCAATGTTGGCTTGTACCTGAGCATGATGCAGCCATGCCGATGGGATTCTCCAAGCAGGGTTTCTGCCAGGACATCGTGCTGCATGGGTGCAGCAAAGTCGCTTTTGCTGCTGTGGTCTTTCACCTTTCCACCTCAAGTGCCGCTGCACAGGGTGGATGCATCTGTCTGAGACCTCGTTTTAGAAACATTTAGCCATGAATCAGCATGTGCTACATCAGATAACTACAGTCACTGTTGCTGAGTTGTGGATAACAAATTCCTAACAGCAAAATCTCTGTGCAAAAGTCACAGCGAGTCATAACGAGGCCGTTAAAAGGACACAATATGCTAGCATAAAATGTCACTCTGGAATATAAAGTAAATCATGAAACTATAGATTCATAAAAACTCTGAAGAAAAAGGACTAAAGCAGTCTTGTGTTGTTCTCTGGAAGTCGTTTCCTCCTTATGCTGCTTTCATTCAAATTACTTTCATGTGCTCCTTAAGAATTTTTCCTTGGTGGTGTAACTCTAAAACTTTAGTGCAAAGAAATAAAACGAAGAAAAATACATCTGTTGGTAGCCTGACATACAGAAATGGAGCAAAAACTGCTCTGGAGATTTGTTTCACTGTGGGGCTCTTAATTCAAAGCCAGTCCAACCTATAGTTACTGTTCTTTGTCCAGTTCCAAAGCCCACTGAAATCTATGGTAAGGCAGGGTTGAGCTCTCACAAGGCTGAGATCTCTGAGTTCAAACACGCTATGAGGCTGCAGTGAATTTTTATAACTGCTTTGTGGGGATGAGGGTCATCCTCTTTGTTGAGAAGAGTGATGTGGTGGGAAATCTGAGTTTAACTCTCATGGTACGGCAGCCACTACCTCAGCGCTGCTGATGTCAAAGGGACGCCGAGGCCAGGCAGGAATTGATGGCTGCTGCAGACTTGTCTCCAGCATGTCCAGGAGGAAACGCTGCTAAAAAACCTCTAGACAGGGTTGGGTAACAGCAGTCCTCATAAAATGTTATTGTGCAAGCTGATAAAATCCTCCTGGTCTTGGCTGAAGCTGAAACACGTCACTGCTGCATCTAAGTCTTTGCTCAGCGGCAGCTTCTCCTTCAGCCTGAGCCAATGAAGCTGCTCAGTCACATTAAGCATACAACTGGCCATCCCTCTGTGTCAGGATTTTGTGTCGTAGCAGACCTTTTCCTTTCCTACCCTTGCTGAAGATGAACCATAGTACAAGCCATTTGTCTGTGACCCTGAAAGCCACGCAGGCTGAGAGTGCAGTGCTTGCTACGGGCAGGACAGGGTTGCTGAAGACTGAGAGCAAAAACAGCTAACAAAGGACAAGAACCCTTACACAGTTCCATTATCCCTTCCATCAAAATGCATCTCATGGGCATTAACGAATCAGGCTATAACGTTTTACAGGCAGACAAAGATTTCAGCAAGGCTAAATAAGGAATTTTTGAAGGGTCAGTCTGGGGGCATTTGGAGAGGCCAGTCTGGGCACTTACGTAAGACAAGAAGATGATGAATATGTGAGCGCTGAGAGCTCCTGCTGAGTCCTAGGCTTGTTCCAGGCTGTGACTTCAATGACCATTGCCTACGTGGTATTTCTGAACATGTTCTATGCATCAATCCTGCCTTAAAGTCTAGAGCTCAATGGTTTTTCTCTTGTGAAGGAAATATGAATGCATCAGAGCAGACACAGCAGTTATTCAAAATACATATTTTACTTCTGCTTTTGTAATTATGGCACAGCCTTCTGCCAGCTGATTCTTCCTGGAGGTTTAAGAGAGAAATTTCTAAATAGTGGTGGACTGAAGAAACTGTGTATCTCCACAGGATGTTTGAGCAGAAGATGCATATGTGACCAACGTCTCTGGTGAATCTGGTTGCTATCAGGGAGAGCATACCAAACTGCATCCGGGGTGACTCTCTGGAAGGCTTGTCACTAGTTTTATCCCCGTGGGACAGGTGTGACAGACAGTCACACCACCAGTTCCCCATTCTGGGTGTCAGGAAGAAGGATCCTGTGTGGAGAAGGTGAGGATACCATCCAGCCCTTATTCCCACACCAGGAGTCTCATGGCTCTTGTCTGGCTTACACATGTCTCTCTTGACTCGTATCCTGAATTTCATGAGAACATGTACTTTTTCTATAGGGCAGGAAGGGAGAGACCTGTGCAGGGATGAGCACAGCAGGGTCACTGTCGTGGCCTGAGGTGCTGGTGCTGATCCTTGCAACACATTGCATAGAGGATCTGTCTGCTTGATGGCTTGTTGATTTGACCCTGAGCCTCACATCCTCAGGGTCTCATACTGACCTGTAGTAGATTCAGAAACATTTCTGTGAAGCAGTTTAGGAACAGAACCTAAGGGACATTTCTTCTTTCACAGAAGGTCTCTGATTCTCTAGAGGGGACTGGCTGGAAAGCAAGGTAAAGATCCTTTTGAGGAAGAGTAAACCATGACCTCCCCTCTGCACAGTGTAGGCACAATTAACTCATGTTTTGGGTACACTATTGGCACATCCTCATAACATAGGGCATGAATCCTAGGAATCTCTGCTACAGATCACAATATAATGCTCCCAGCACCCTGCACAGACTCCTCTGTAACCCCCCCTCCGACACTCTGCAGACACTTGTATTGGCTGGGAAGACCTCACCTGTAATGAGTAGAAGTCTGCTGATATCCTGCAATGTAAAGTTTATTAGATCCTCTTGACACAATATTTTTCTTAGGGGAAAAAGCCTCTGAGGTGAAGCAGCTAGTCCATCACTGGACCTGATCCAGACCAGCCACTTGAACCTGGGGCTGTCATCACCAGCTTCAAGTGAGAACCTCATTAGTGAAATCCCAAAGCTAATAAGCCTATTTGCTCTCTTTCCCCCTACCTCCAGGGATTGTTTCTTGTGTTTAGAGTTACTTCTGTGAGTTCATGATCCTTTGAACTTGAAGTCACAGCCTGGTAGGAAAGTATCTCATTTACTTAACAATCTAATTTCTTCCTTTTTAGTCCAACAAGTCGAATACCCTCATCATAAAAACAACCCAAAAACCAATCCAAAACCAAACAAAAAACCTCCCCATAACTCCAGCTCATGTTTTCATAATGATGGTAATTTAAAGCACACATTAGCATTTTGTATTTTAATTACAGGTGCACCAGAAGAATAAAATATTTATACTTGTGTGCACTTCTTTCTTTTCTGACAGCTGAGTGAATATGATAAGCTTTTCTGAGATTGTAATAAGATTAAATTTTTTCAACTATGTTTATATACGTATGATATAGATTCATCAATACCTTCTTATTACAGCCATTGACGATCAATCAAAGGTGAAGAAAGTAGAAACAAGTATAAGTCTCAAGCATTTATCAAGCTAATGGATGTCTGCAAACACAGACACTTATTGCCTAGCAAAAAAGGATGCTCCAGAAAACCAAATTTCTCTGGCTTTTTCATTAAATTTAGGTGTCTTGAGAAACACTGCCCTATAATTTCCCTTTCCAAATGGAAAACTTTTTTACCTCCAAAATTCTTTGGAAAGCCTCATTTTTCTCTTCTTACCATCCTCAGTGTCTGGACAGACAGACCTATTTAATTGCCATTCATTTTCGGTGCTGTATCTCGCTACTGCTGGTAAAGGAGAAAGTTTGACCCCTGAAGTTTGGAGTTTCACTACAAGATCTCCTTGATTGTGAAGGAACCGACTCTCTGCAGCCGGGGGTAGTACCAAGAATCATTAAAGAGGGACAGCAATGCAGTGCACAGCGGCATTTAATCTGTGTACAATTTCCTTATTCAGTTTAGAATAAAGATCAGATTAGAGAAAAAGCTCTAAAACCTTTGTATTAGCACGTTAGAACTATAATCTTCCACCAAATCCCCTGAAGTAAATACATATAGTTACAATGATTTCATTTCAGCCTTGCTGAGTTACACAGAATAGAGCGGTGAATTCTTTTATTCCAATGGTTATTACTTTTCATAAAACCACCAGATTCACTGAAATAATTTCAGCATAAGAACCTCACAGGCCTCACTATTCTTTTACAGCCACTGTTGCAAATGAGAAATATCAATCAGTTATAACAGGAGCAATGGTGAAAGGGGGTGAAAATCAGTTTGGCATGCTTACTGATAGCCCTGCATGTTTTCAAGAAAAAGCAAAAATATTTTGCTTTTCGGTAATTGTGATTACTTGCAGATGACTGACCTTTATTCCATAGGGAAATCAGAGGAAGAGCATAAAAAAGGCAAAAAATTAAAATAAAATTCTGAACACTGGAAAAAACAGAGAAGAAGTTTCTGAAAACTTCCACTGGGCAGCTGAACTCCAAACTGGTCATAGAATCATAGAATGGTTTAGGTTGGAAGGGACCTTAAAGATCATTGAGTTTCAACTCCCCTGCCATGGGCAGGGACACCTCCCACTAGAGCAGGTGGCTCAAAGCCCCATCCAGCCTGGTCTTGAACACCTCCAGGGACGGGGCCTCCACATCTTCTCTGGGCAACCTGTTCCAGTGTCTCGCCACCCTCACAGTGAAAAATTTCTTCCAGATGTCTAATTGAAATCTCCCATTTTTCCAGTTTGAAGCCATTACCCCTCGTCCTATCACTACATGCCCATGTAAAAAGTCCCTCTCCAGCTTTCTTGTAGGCCCCTATCAGGTACTGGAAAGCTGCTATAAGGTCTCCCCAGAGCCTTCTTGGTCTTCTGTTTCCTTTCTCTTCTGGCTGTGTGTCTCTTTCTGAGTCCTAAACTGCCACTAGTTCATGAATTAAAATGCCCATTTGAAAGGAGCGCAGGCTCTGAACCTCAGATAAAGTTGCTACCAGTCTGTCTAGGGCTGTCTGCTGCACACAGGAGGTGTAAATATTCACTCTGCCTTTGGTGTGACTGGGTTCAAAATTACAATTCTGTCATTATTCAAAGTGTCTTTCTAGGCCACTTGTGCCTGTTCTTCCTTGACAATAGTTATTTATTTTCCTCACATGAATTTCCATCCAAAGACAGTCGAGGCTAGCAGTTTTTCACACAACACAGCAAATGGCAAGAGCCAAATGCACAAGACTTCCCCCCTCTCTATTACTGAATACACATGCTTATGCCAATTTTATCTGTCCAGGGCCTTCCTCTCCAAATTATGTTGTTCCAAGGCTGCCAGGCTTCTTGCTACTATATTATTTCCTGAAATACAGAGTGCTTTCAGTTTCCTGGTTTCCTCAGCCCTGGAATGGGTTGCCATCTGTCAAGTAGTCAAATGTGTACATTTTCAGTGATAATATAAATAAATCAAAAAGCAACAAGCAAGAAAAAATAAAGGAAACATCAATTCTTTTTTTCTTGCTCATAGAACATCCTTAAACATTTCTCCTAGGTATTTTCAAAAGCGAGTAAGTTAAATTGGCTAATGCAAAGTTAATACCTGTGTTGCTAGAAATGAGCAGATAAAACTGCTTCAGGCATAGGAATTTTACAGGAATAAAACCTGCAGAATTTAACCCCATTGTGATATGTTTCGATATTACAAGGACCTTTAATATCCTAGCCATTGTGTAAGCAATATTATTTCACAGATGATAAAATAAAGTTGCTGCTCCATTGGCTTTTTCATACAGATGTGGGAATTTTAAGCCTATCTATTAATTTCATTCAGTGATTTTTAGCTTTGTGATTGTTTGCAGCCTCCAAAGAACTTGCTGCGGGAGGCACAAGAAATGTAAGCCTCTTGTGGCAGGTAACTTCTGAGGTCCCTCAGAAGCAGTACATGGACCCCACAACTCCACCTACCACGAGCTGAAAACCACAAAGTAAGACAGAAATATCACTAACAGTGATGAATGAATTGACAAGAAAGACGTAAAAAGGCACATATCAGCAACACAGGAAACACTAGCCTGATCTGAGGGAGAGGTCTTTAATTCAGTGGCTTCTTCCTACCTCTGCTGAATGTCAAACTTTTCAGATGAAAATATAAAATGAATCATAAGGGAATGTTGTTCGGGGGACCTTTCCTGAAACTCCTTATATTATGCACAGAAAATAAAAATGTTTCTCTCCATTATATTATTTGTTATTCTTTCACTGTAACAACGTATGTATACATCACCGAAATAGACTGTGCCTTCTAAATCTTTTAGAAGGCTGCTGTGCCTGAGCTAAGTAAAATTTTGTGGTAAATGAGTTTGACAGTCCAGTCACGTATTTTTAACGGTAGTATTTCTTTGTGATATATGTACGTTTATTACCTTTCACTTTAGGGAATGGCTTCATGCTGTATATGTTGTGAGAACAGAAAAAAATCTCAGTGGACACCCAGTTTCGGTTTGCACTGGATCTGAGGTTATATACAAAGCATATTTTGAAATGCTACAATAAATACTTTCCATCTATCACCTGCAGCTCAGGGGTGGGAAAAGCCTGACTAAGAAGACATTTAGCCAGGACTCTGCTCTTCCAATTTCCATTCAAATCAGAAGTTAGTCTTTCTAGTTTTTTCATGTTTTTCCAAATATTCAAGGAAAAACACAACAGGCATAGCAAAACAAGCATCTTTCTTAAATTCCCCTTTGCATGACAATAATGACATGTTAATTTTTATGTCTTATGACTTTATTATCCTGAGCACAAACTGTTGACCGTGGATAGCAATGCACGAAATGCACTTAATTTGCTGAACAGAATAATAGCTCATCCTTCACTTGCAATGTGGAAATTCAGGTGCCTATTCAACAACTTTGTAACAATGGTTAATAAGACAACCTTCGTCAAGAGGAAATCCATTCAGCTTCAGTTTAATTGGTTTTCTCAGTTGCTGGAACTCAGCATGTCATGAAGGGTTAAAAAAAGAGAATTAAACACATTAATTAAAATGTACTATGCAGCTATGTTTCAGCACAATGTGCATAATAAATAAAAGATGTGTTTGCGTTCATCATCTGTACCTCAAAGAAACACATGCTTGGAAATAGGCAAATATGATTTACAGCTAGAGTAAAGAGCTGGAGTAGTTAGTTTCTTTAGCAGCTCAAATTCTGAGCAAGAAGAATGGATGATACATTTTATATATCATCTATTCAAGGTCTATATCCTACATAGTATATCCTACACAGTCGGAACTAATTCAGTTTTAAATTGGAAAGGTGCCTACTGGCTTGGGTTCATGCATGCCTGATGCACGTTCTGTTAGTTTTGTTAAATGATAATTTCCATGTGAGTATAAAATCTGCTAGAATAGGTATGAGTAAATTCCTTTTGTAGTGGTATTTTTGGTATTAAAACTGATTGTGAAAGCACCAACAAAGACTGAGGGAAGAGCTGGTCAGGAATTTTCCCTAGAAAGTGCTGATTCATCAAAAAGGGAATGTTTCAAGGAAGTCCACTTGTTTTGACAAACCTGGTGAGAATAGTGGTTGCTTTTGTCCCGGGCTTCTTATTTCTGTGGCTCTGAGGTTGTTTGGTTAACACGATAGTTTCAGGTCTGGCAACTATGGAGATTCCAGGGGTCTAGAGTGTCTTTGAAATCCAGATGCTTGGCCCTATAGCAGGGAACATGGAGAGTACTTTTATACCTAATGCTGTAGCATCTAATAAGTAAGAGTTATGAATGCATCTTCATCTGCCCTGGTATGCTGCTAGAAAAAGTCTGCGAAGAGATCACAGAAAAAAGAAATCAGTAACCACCAGACTGCAGAAGATTTATCTTATCTCCAGGATAAGGATAATAAGACTGCAGCTCAGTAGTGAACGTAATTTTGTCTTTGGCTCCAGCCAGGGTTGAATATGATCCACAGTGAACCAGAAGCCAAGTCAAGGAAGAGTAAACAGAGGTATGGTCTCAACCTTAAATCAGAAGACACTCTGTTTTTATCCCAGTGAGGCATCCCTTGAAACAGATAGGACTAACTGTGAAGGAATGGTGGTATGGGGTCCTCTGGTTCCTCTGGTTCATTCAGATTTGCCTGTCAGTGATCTTCTGAGATACCTGAAAACTCACATGGAAATCTTTGCACTGGCAAAATTTTGAACATTTTCTTTAACAATCATAGCTACTAGGGCTATACATTGGAAAAAAAAAAAGAGAGAGAGAGAAAAAAAAAAGAAAAAAAAAGCATCAAAAGCTGAGAAATCAGAGAACAAGATAACAGCTTGAGAGTGGTGCTGGTTTGTTATGCTGCCACAAAACAGATCAATCCATGCCTTGAAGTGAACACCCATGTGTACATCCTTTTCAGCTGAGGTGTCTGCAAAACTTAAATAGCTCTTCTTCTGCCACATTCTGCTATCATGAATCTCTAGCCTCTCTCTGGCTGCTTCTGATTATATCAGAAATATTTTTCAGTTTCTAGGTTTAATTGCCTGCACCACTAACAGCTGGTTGACAAATACATGTTTTTCAACAGTTACAGAAGTAGGGCTGCACCACTAACTGGGAAAAATAGATGTCAGGACTTCCAGAAGATGAGACAACTCTACTGCTGAAAACACAAAGTATGCTCTGGCAACAGAAGCCCTGAGACTTATAATCTTCCAGTGCTTTTGTGGTCCTGCTATTATGTCCTACATAGAGTGAGCACACAAGGGGACTGAACACATATTCACAGCCTGTTAGCGGAACTGACAGGTGAAACGCACACATCCCATAATCGTTGATGAACATCCAGTACAGTACTATTCTGAAAACTGGCTTGATTGATAGAAAAGGGTCCATTTTAAAACGGCTCCACTCTCATTTCCCACCCTGCTCTACTTTTACAGGTAGAGGTAAAGCAAGGCATCTTGATGTAACAGCATCTTTACATGTGTAGAGCCCTGGGCCTTTTCTGAGATTATCCAGTGTGTAAGGCAGGAGATGTAGCTCCCTTGATTTTTATACTGCTTCAAGTACATAATAATACCCATTATAATCCCAGTAATGTCTAAGAAGTAAACTCTCTCAGTAGGTATTTCTGAGACTCCTCCCCTGAGTTCACTTACTATATCTCAGTGTCATGCTCCTGTAACAACAAAAGTAGAGATCAGTTTTGTCTTGCAGCCACAAGACAGACATGTTTCATATATGTTACACTGCTTATGCTAAGGCAGAGTACTGGAAAGAAGGTTTTTCATCCAGCTCTATTTGCTAGATATGACTGAACTCCCACTGCAGAAATGTTATCCTATCAAACAGCCTGGGTTCTCCTGGAGGTAACCAAATTCATTGTCATGGTTAGTCCTTATTCCTGAACTTTTAATTTGTTGCTTCTTGTTCTTAACAAGTATTTTTACATTATGAATACAAACTTCTAAAGAGACAATCTTACCAGTTTTATAACAGTACATAATTTTTGGAGAGTTGCTGCCAAAGTTGATGCTGGGAGCAGTGAAGGTTATTTTAGGGAATTTTCCTCATTTTCTTCTATTCAGAAGGGGAGAGAAGTTCTTGCCCTACAAGGCTGTCCATGTTCTCTCGTAATATCTTTTTGCATTTTTGATGACTTTAGATTGTATGCAGTTCCAATGAGTCGACATTGCGGTTGATATGTCGTCTGTATATTTTATGTAAAATATAGTTTTATGCTTAAGATAAAATTCTAGTGCTGTTTAGATCCAGAAAAAGTTTTATCTTCTATAAAGATTTCCCTTTCTTAAAATTTTGAAGCAGTAAAAGACTTTCATTAATGACATAAATGCTTATGTTGTGAGAAGAGTTTAAATCTCACAGCCTATGTTTCTCTGTGCACATGCACACACACACACACACACACACAACTTAGACATTTCAAACACAAAAAAGAAAGTCTGGCCCATCTGTCAGAATACAGAATACCATTGCAGAAAATTAATGGCATTTTTTTTCCTTATACCAGTTTCCGTATATCTGTATTTCATGATCTGCTGAATTCCTCTTGACTGCAAATGTTAGGCCGGGCTCCTCTTGAGCAACTTTATTTCACCATATTTGAACCAGCATCAGGAGGAAGTAGAAATGGCATTTATAACAAAAACCATAACTGAGAAAACTCTTTGAGAGTACAAACAAAGCTCTGAGGAATAATGACTGCTTCTCTCAGAAGTCTAAAAATGACATCAGTTACAGCTGTTGTAAAATAAGGTACAGGCAAGGTGGGTTTGATCCTGTAAAAAGGGTGAAAAGGAATTGATTGAAACTGACATGAAAGAAATTCCTTAACGGTTCGATTGGGATTTAATGTTTTCAAAGAAATCTGTGATAAATCCATTGAAAATCCATTAAGAGTCGGTTGTTATAATTTATAATACAAAAACAAGAAGGAGGATTGAGAGACCTAATTAGAGCATAATAGTGATAGCATAACACTTTGGGTAACATCCTGTAATGGATGCTGACACTGAAATTAATGCTGCAGACATGGTATGCTACTCAAAGAGAAAATTTCAGTCTTCTCAGATGTGCTGAAAGAAAATTAGGGAACTCTGTCCACAGTTGATAACAAAACCCTTAAAAACTCCATACAGTGTTTGTTTGATAGTGGTTTTATCTCCTATATATTTGATTACTTTTAATCCTAGACTTTTTTCTTTGCGCATGGAGCATACTTAAAGGCATTAAAGGTATAAAGGCAAAACATAAGTATGTGATTAGAGCTCTTACTGAATAACTCTTCTTATACATATAAATTTATATACACACTTAAATGCTTTGCTGGCCTCAAGCCACAATGCAAGTTAATGTGGTCAGGAAACCAATCCATTCAAACTATTGGACTTGTTGATTATTCTTTTATGCAGAAAAATGCTGGCAGCTGATCCAGAATACACTCCAGTCTCTTCAGGCTGCAGAGACTCTTAAAGGAAACAATACACATTTTCAGAAATTAGTTTGACATTGTAAAAGTTCACCTTGACAAACTGGGAGCCAATTAGATGTCTAGGCAATAGACAGCTACATGAAGAGACAGACCAAACTGGTTGTTTCCGAAAAGAGCAAACTTGATGGGTAGAATCTAAAAATGCCACTTTACACAATGGTACTACAACAAAGAAAAAATGTACTCAAAAAACACATTTTGGTGCAAAAGCAAATGCATGAAAACTCAGAAAAGACTGTCTAATTTTGGTCAAAAATGGTTAAAGGGTCCCAGAGTTTTAGTAAAGCCAAATTAAAAGCTAAACCAAAAAAGAGAACAAGAAAGGAAATGATCACTTATATTAAAGCTGGTAACAAAGTCCATCTGAATTCAAATAATACCTATAGTAAATTAGATCCCTGACATCACAAAAATCAATGTATGAGTCCATTCACAAAACAACAGCACAGCTTTGTGAGGTTCTGTTGCCTTGCAAGGTCCTTCTGGACTGAAGACCTGCTTTGGGGCGTCAGCAACTGCCTCTCATTTAGGATGGCATTTTTTGGGACCTCCTTCCTGTCTCATCATATACATCATCAACAAATATATTGAACAACACTGGTCACAGTTTTGATGTCTGAAGTTGATTGCTTGTCACCAGTCACCAAATGGATGTTGCCTTCTTTGTACTTGATAGTCTGGCCAAATTTGCAGCCCATCTAGCAGTCTGTCCAGCCCAAGATCACTTGGTTTCCTGCTCAGGAGGCTGTCAGGGACAATGTCAAAAACACTATGAAAGTTAAGCCATATGACATGCACCACTCCCTGTGCCCACAGAGCCAGGTATTTCATTGTAGAAGGCAATCAGGCTGACCAACCATGATTTGCCTTTGGTAGACCCACCCTTAACATTCCTGATTATCTTTTTGTCATCTATGTGTTTGCAGGGCCGGGGGGAAGGCTGATCAGTCTTTAGTATTCTGGATTCTCATTTTTCTTAAAGACGGGCATATTGTTACCTTTTTTTCCCAATCATCAGAGACCTCACCCAATAGCCATGTCTTTTTCAAGACAATAGACAGTGTACCAGTCATCTCTTTCAGCACCCTTGGCTGGATCTCACTTGGCCCCATGGATTTGAATGTATCTACTAACCATGTCATCCTCTACTACTGGATGCCCCTCTGCTTCCCAGACTGAACTGGTATATGAGATATTTGGGAGCAGGCTTTGTCTGTGAACATTGAGGCAAAAAAGGCATGACATTTTTTAGCCTCTTCTTTACCGGCCGTGATGACTTTTATTTTCCCCATTTGTCAATGGATCGATATCTTCTCCAAAGTTTTGTTCTGAGCACTCCTGTGGAATCTCTGCCTGTTACCCAATATGTCCCTACCTATTTTTAACTTCATCTGAGCACTGGCTTTTCTGATCTTGTCCTTAAGTGCTGGAACAATGCTTTTACATCCTCCTTTGTTGCTTGTCCTCACTTCCACTTCTTGTATGCTCTTTGTTTTGCATTTTAATTCACTGAGGGGCCTTGTACTCAGACAAGTGGACCTTTCACTGAAATTCCAAGTATTTCTGTCCAACAGGATAGTTTTCACTTGAGCTCTCAGTAAGTTTTCTTTATAAAATCAGACAAACTCTTCAAGGCAGCTATCTCCTTCATGGCTACTTTCCATGGAATTCTGTTTAGAAATTAATGAATTCAACGCTTGCAAGTCCAGACTCCTAACTCTGCAACTCCCCTTCCCAGCCATCCCCTGGATCCTAAAGTCAATAATTTTGTGGTCACTGCAACGCAAACTGTTGTCTATAGCCACATTTGCCATCAGTTCTTCCTTGTCTGTGAGCAGCAGGTCAAGTACAACGTTAACACTTCTGGCTCTGCCAGCATTTGTATTAGGAAATTGTTACTGATGTCCTCTTGGAACTTCTTGTACAAGAAGTTTCAAATCTTCTTAAATTTAGTTGGGATTGGTCTTCCAAAGTTATATCTTTCATCTTTCCTCATCATCTTGACTTTTCATAGATGATGACACTTGTAATGTGTTGGGGTGGCAAGCAACTAAATCAGCAAACCCTAATTGTAACTTTTCTCATTTTTATTTTTTTCTATTTGAAAAAATCATTCCAGTCTTGAAATATCTGAGGACAACAAAGTCCTGAGAGTCAGTAAGCTTGCTGATATTTCAAAATTCCTGCTGTCTTTGTTTACAGACCTACTATTATATATTGTTAATCTTGGGTGAGATATTCAGGACTGCACTCAACAAAAGTAAAGACATTTCTTGCCATCTGAAGAATTAATCATAAAAAAAAAATACACAGACAAAATAAGATAACCTGTGAAAGCTTGAGGAAGGAACTAATACAGAGTTTTCTGTAGCTTTATTTTTCCTCTTTTTGTTTTCCACTTTCTTAATCCCACTTTCAGAAGTGACATGGAAAGGAAGCATGCTGATATTCCTTGAGGAAGGAACTAATACAAAGTTTTCTGTAGCTTTATTTTTTTTTTTCCCACTTTCTTAATCCTGCTTTCAGAAGTGACATGGAAAGCAAGCATGCTGATATTCAGGTGTGGTTTCGTCATCATTGCAGTCATGGAAAACAGTGAGTGTTAGGAGGGATCTGAATAAAAAGTTTGTACTGTCTCTGTGAAAATAAAGCAAGATGGGTAACAGACAAAAAACTTGGGCAAGGAAGCGAAGGAAGGAAATTAATGCACCGGGGATCTTAATACAGCTGAGGTGAGGAAGCTCTTTTCTGCAGGGTAATCAGATGGTTTTTTGAGTGCCAGAATTAACAAGTGCCAGGAAAGAGAGCGTCCTGTGCAGGTCTGAGCAGTGCAGGGGAATGAGCAACGACAGATCCACACTTGTGCTGGGTAAGCTGGTGGAGCTGTCTGACACATTGCCAACAAGCCAAGGGGTTGTATGGTGCTTTACGTGTGTAAACAACCCCGTCTTTGAGCTAACCAACCCAGACAGAGAACTCTGCTCCCATGGCCATAAATCTTACATGCTTCTGAAGCACTATGAGTTTTGACTACTTACCACTGTGCTGTACACTGTAGATATCCCATGGGAGGTTCAGCTTAGAAACACTTATGAGGACGTGGGTTTCTCCTGGAGAGCACGTTTCAGGAAACAGATCCATTTGGGAAGAGTGTACCATTAGTGATGGGGAGTTATCAAACCATTCTGACATTTCGTTTCAACAGAGTCAAAATGTCTGAATTGGTAATGTCCAAAACTGGTTTGCCCCTTTCCCATTTGAATTTTGTTATGTTAATGTCATGGCAATCAAATATCTCTGAATATTTTTCGTGAAACTCAAGACAATAAGTAAAAGCATTGTTAACTGAATTTCTTTTGATGAGCTTGTACTGAAACATTTCAGAAATCAGGCTTCACAGTAGTGTTTGAATTGTCATTCAAAATTGACATGGAGAGGGACTTTTCAACTGTTGGAATCTCATGAAATGTCACATCTTTTTCTCCATGAGGTCTCATTCTGACCTTATCCAGGAAGAGAATGTGTGAGACACTAGGTTGAAAAGGTCCCAGCTATTTTCTATGAATCTTCTTCTGAAATAAAGAAAACCATTTTCTGTCAACTCTGCCCTTTCTCCGATGAACATAGCCCTCTAGATACTAGCATAAGCAGATGGCATAGGTAGAGTAAATTCTACAGAGTTCTTGTGTAAACGGTGTGCAGCTTGCAGGGCTTGTCAAGTTTCTCTTTTTTTCACTTTTAAAGGTCATAGTTACACGTCAAAAAATTTATGATGCCATTGGAGAGGGTTCATCTGTGTACGCCTGCTTAGAAAGAAGGTGGTGCAACTTGTAATTAATGCAGAAGAAATACTATATTGCTCTCCACCAGAGTTTAATCCAGAAACAGGGCAGATGTGACCCTCATTGAAAGCACTTTTCATTATTTAGATTGTCACTTTTGTCCCTTAGATTGGAAAGCTAATAGAAAGTGTCCACTCAAAACTCTTCATCAGGGACTTGCAGTTGCTTCCAGGCAAATTTTCTGTACTCTGCAGATGAAGCCGCAGGCTCTGAACCTACAGAGTATAGAGAGATGGTACCACCTTCAGGAGAAAAAACCTGAGTCAACTGAGTTTAAAGTTTTCTTATCTGTAGAAATTATGGTCTTTCTGCTGGCAAAAGCTGGTCTTGCTCCATTGTCTTGTTAATGCTTTGCCAGCTTATACCAGCTGAAGATTTACTCCCAACCAAGATTTTCAGTGCTGTCAAGCATTTCTCAGCAGTCACTTTCCACATTAGCCATTCTTCTGAATAAATGAAAATAGCTAAACCAAATAAATTTTGTCTGTCAATCGATGCATGAGAAAAAGAAATACCCATGCACCTCAGTGTTTTGTATTTTCACTTTTCTCAGGAAGCTAAAATAGTTCGTGGTTTTCTTGGCTCATTTTATTGCCAGCCTTGAACAGACTGTCTGTCAGAGTAAGAACAGCATAATACTAACCCAAATGAGAAGGGCCAGAGGGTATTTATTTATATGTAGGGATAAGCAGTCTCTTTTTTTCTAAAGACAACTGGGCGAAACCCAAGAAATATAATAAGTCACTGCTAAGTCACTGCTACTTATCTGAATGAGGTTCACATGGGGTTATTTCCACTCTCTTTTGTATTTTCTACCTTTTTTAAGCCACATGACTACCCAGGAAAAAAAAAAGGGGGGGGGGAGGGGAGGAAAAATGGGCACTTTTCCTCTTTTTGACTGGAGCAAAATCATTTATACTGATGTTATACATCCCCAAAGAGGTCATGTTCTGTAGCTGAAGCCAGGGAAGGATTACTCAAAATCAAAACCACCAATAACAACTTCCTCCAAATCAGAGCTACCCATTCTACAAACTGCCAACCTAGGAGGCACCAAAAACACAGCTAGCTCAACACATAGCTAGCAATTACTTTCATCCTTCTCCCCTTATTTACTCTTGTAAAGGACTCATTAAGCTGAGGAATGACAACGTTTCCATACTGAGCCTTTTTGATTACTTTCCTTTCCGACCTGAATTTGTTTCTCATGACCTTTAGAACTATCAATTTAGATTTTTCCCTTTAGTCATTTGGGCTTGTGCTTGATTGAAGCATCCTTCTAGCTGTGAACGTGCTAGTGCAGTGACCTGGTGTGGCCTCTACATTGGCAGACTCCATTTAAAAAATCTGACACTGTAGAAGTGCCTCATCCAAAATCCAGAGCAGACTCCTCATTCTGTGGGATATTTATTAGCTTAGCTTGTGAGGCAGGAGGTTTAATAAGGTGCATATCCTTCTTTACACTATAATCCTTTTTTTTCCCCCACATGAACTATTTGAAGAAAGGGCAGATCCTTCAAATGAGTGTAGCAGTGAGAAAATATTAAAGGATTGTCAGGCTCCAGTATGAAAACCTAAGCTTGTTGATTTGAAGGTAAAATGTCAGTGCCTTGTTAATTAAAACTCCCAGGAGAAGTCTACCTTTTTTAATCTGGATGTGTCCCTGGGTGATTAAGTTCATGAATATTTTCTTTGCATTTCTTTCCTTTTCCCCACCCTAAAGAAAAGGAATGTGTTTCCATGTTACAGACCTGTTTCAGGTAAACTGATTTCATTCATTTCCCTCCTGGGCATCGATTTTGGCCTTCCTTTGGTTTGGCTTGGTTATTTCTGCTTCTGCCTTCATACAGCATTGTATTCCTCCACATTCTTATTTAGTAAAAAATGAACCTGTGACAAGACTAAAAAGTGTGAAGATGAATTAGTGATCCCACTACTCAGTGACAATGCTAATGGAACAGCTTATGATAATGTTGATCAATGATGTCCTCTTCCTATTACAGTATAAGCACTATTTTTGTAAGAAAGCACATTGTTCCAAAATGTGGATACTTAAAATCTATAGATCAGTTTTCTTTTACTGATAATTTTTCAGAGTAATATTTTGCCTAGAAAAGGTTACATTTATCACTTTTATGTTTTACCAGCATGAAAAATATATTCTTGACTTTTTTCTTCAGAATTTGTTATTATGTTGATGTGGCCTTACAGAAAGATTTGAGATCTTTGAGCTGCTAAACATATTACAGTATTAAGAATGTTCTGAAAGTCTAAATTTGATGGTTTGCCTAATATTTGGAAATGTCATGGGAGCTAATCCTATTTGAGACCTGAACAGTAGACAGATCAATAAATACACAGTCACATATCTTTGATATTTCATTGTACTTGGTACCACAATAAATTACACAACACTATAAAAACAACTTTTAAATTTAATACACAAATTCAATGAAAGGCAGGTTGAATTTAAGGAAAACAAGACATTTTACATACTCAGGCAAAAGGCTAGTGTAACATTCAGAAAGAAACAGTTTTAGCTGCTGTAGCCCACATGCACCTATAAACAGGTACAAAGACAAGCATGAATCTGAATATTGCTCATTTACTACATATCTGAGAACATGGCTATTTGAGAGCAGAGCTCCAGAAAATAATTAGAGTGATAATTTTAGCTCCAATGAATATGTTCCCTAAAGGTCCATGCCCTTGTGCTGCTTGGGTCCCTGTGGCTTCTGACCACTAAATTCCAGATGTAGTGGCAGCTTCCTTTACACAAATTAGCACCCCTGTCATTTTGTTCCAAGCTGAAATCACCAGCTAACTCTACGGGTTTGTTTCATGCTCCATTTTGTTTCCTTTGAAAGCAGTTGATGTAATTCCACATTTCACAGTGCTTGGTGGGACATCGTAATTAAACAGAGACATTAAGACCAATACCATTCAGCAGAACATCTTTTCACCCCCCACTATTCCAAAATTGGTGCATAAATCCAGAGTACTTAAAGTCAAGAGCTGAGGTTTTTGGGTTTTTTTAAACTGGCCTTTAGCAAATTCAGAATTTCTCAGAAATTTATCGATAGTGCTGTCTGCTGTTGCGAATCTCATACTTATTACCCAAACACAGTTTGTTCTGAAAACTAGTCCTTTCACAGCACAAATCACAGCTGAAAGTATATAGTATGATCAGCACCTACTTTCTTGGATTACTTTCCAACATCCTAGTGACTGGCTGATAAAAAAGATACTTTGCTTCTTCTTCCACATGGATTCACTTCTGCAGTAAATGCTGCTCCCTGGAGAGAAGAAATTCAGGTGCACACCTGAGTCCAAACAGAGTTTTAGGACACCAAGCAATTCTGTAATGTGATTGACAAGATAACCTTGCTGGTGCACTGATCATTTTTTCCCCATCATTCTTTACACATTTTGCACTAATAATTCCTTGAACTAGCACAGAGAAAGAATCCTGGGAGGAGGAACCTGATTCCTGTTCTGAGCCTAGTGTCCAAATCTACAGCAGCCTTGTCAGCTACTCTCTCTTCTTGGGACCACACCTTTGGCAGGATGAGCTGGCTTTTAACAGAAAGGCACAGTGCCTCCCCCTAGCCAGCCGAGCCAAAGCTGGCAAGTAGGATACACAGACTCACAGTCTGTATATGACACACACAGATCTCACGCAAAAGTGTAAAGCAGGGGATACAGAGATGTGGCCAAACCAGTAGTAGGTAATTAAAGGACAGCTGTTCGGTGAAAGCAGGTCAATGTCCTTTCCAGGAAAATAGCTTTCATTAACAAAGCTGTCACTGCGGGTTTTTTTGGATAAAATTACAAGTTTAATTCTCAAAAGGAGTGTGTTTTCATAACATTATTGCAAGGGATGCAATATGATTCAAAATTATTTTCAGATGGAAACATAAGAAGATATATGAATGTGTAACAACAAGAATTAGGGCGATGGTGCTTATTTTTACCCTACTTTGTTTCTCTTTTTACATAGAGCTATTTAGTCTTTCCCTCACTTGACAATATAATTACATGTTTATTCACACAGCACTTTGCCTTTTAGAAGAAATTTTCTAATCTGGTAGTACTAACTCATACAAAAATTTTCTAACATTGTGTGTATTTCTCATTGGACCAAACATAGTCATTATGTTTCAAACATAGTTATCACTCATTCCTTAAACACCTCACTACTGATATTTTTTACTTTAGTTTCCTAACCTGTTTGTTTTTGACTTGGCTGGTGCTTTATTCACTGGAGCGTTTCTTTTGTAAAGCAGGCAAACATTCCTGATAAATGTGCTTCCAAAGCACTAAAGCTGAACACAACTGTCATGCACTACATATGCTATCTCTATTTCTTGATGCGTAAGACCTGTAGGTGAAATCTTCCATGCAGCTCAGTCATGGAAACACTAGCAATCTGCTCACAAGGAGGAGTTTCTCCTGCTCCATTTTAATGAAGGCTACCAATATCTTCTCACATCCTGCTTCACTTCTCTTAAACACAGCACTGCTTGCTGGGAACAGTCCTTCGAAGATGCAGTGAATTTACTTATCAGAGGTTTCCCACCTTGTTTGCTTCCCTTGTGTCAGACTAAAGAATGAACAAGCTGCAGGTATTGGTCAGTTCAGCTTGGTGGCCTGCACTGGGCTTGGACATCATGGCTACTTTGCAAATGAGAAAGGAAAGGTCTGACAAACAGAGAATGCAGCTTCAGGTTCCTGCAGCACAAAAAGAAGGCAAAATAAAGTCAGCAGAGATTAGCATTAAAATAACTGTGTCTGTACTTCACCAAGGAACATGTATATGGTATACAGGCAGCCTTTACCAAGATGCAAAGCTTCCTCATAGAAGATCTGCTAGAGCTGAGAGAGTGAGATCATCACTGCTGCCTGTATCACATAGTTTAGCCTCTAATAGTGCCCAAGGATTTTTGCTAAGCAACTGGCAATATCATTGTCAAAAACAGATGAGCACAAAAAAAAAAAAAAGAATAAAGTTCTAAGAGCAAAGAAGCAAACCCAAAATGTGGGCTTGGTGAAAACGGTGGGATTCTGTTACACATCTAAAGGTGATGAATATGTTTTATATGGGGAATGAGGGTCTGGTAAAACCAGATTTTAAAATTCCCCTCTAAGTAAAGGTTAATTTACAGGAACTGCCACTGTTAACTTAGGATGTAAACATTGGGTTCCTTGGTTGATGACACTATCTGAGAAACAGCACAAAATTATGGACATTCATTTGAACGCCATTTCAAAGCAAAGCATTGCTGTCAGAGCTAAGAATTACTAGAAGAACACCTGGACATTATTCAGCACCAAAGTAGTCTCAGCACATCTGAGCTGAGAAGAGATCTCAGAACTGGTCTCCTGATCTCCATTTTGGTTTCTCACAGTGATTTCATGTCCTGCACACAGAGTGAGGTGGGAGTATAGGATGCCTGAAGGACTTTGTGGTGCTGTACAACTACACACTACTTTGAATGAAAATGAGGTAATGAAGTATCACTGCAAGAAGAACCTGGCTGGTGAAAATGTTCTCATGATAGTCAAGCCTAAGCACAGGGTCTTTCATTAGCAACAGCTGTCTCAGTTCTGAGTTCAAAGTGCACACTTGTCATTTCAATTTTGTGAAAGATGCTGCGCTCTTGTCACCTACAGTCTATTGAAATGCTACTTGCAGACATCCATGAGAGAGAGAAATCCATGGAAAAACAGTCTGGAAGAATAATGCATTTTTATTGCATTTCCAAGCTGTTACCTTAACAGAGATGGGCTGTGTATTACAAATGTGCTTCAGACCTGAGAAAAAACAAAATGCTTCTGGTGTGTTTTCAATTTCAACAGCTCTGTCAAATACTGGGTATGTCAGTGGAAAACACAATATCTACTCAAAAAGACCTAGCAGCTATCTGTAAATGTAGCCTGATATTAAAAAAGAGATTGAGAAGGCTAATAGCCCTCAGTTGCCTCTTTTTGTTGTGCCCTGCTGAAAGCCAACACAGTGGGGAGCAGGGACTGCATGAGAGGCCAGAACTAGCTGTTCTGGTTGAATGCCTGTGTTCGGCTTTGATGATACAGCTGAAAGTCTTGTGCCCTCTCGGACAGTGTCAGGCCTCATTATCACTCTACAGGGGACACATTGAGCTGGTAGAGTTATATTATGTGAAATTGAATTACTCACAATGCAGAGGTCCTGAAGCACTCTGCAAATTACTGCTGCATGCTCAATAGGGAGCCTTAAACCAAGTAAGCTTTTCCATGGGCAGTCTGTGGCCTCCTCCTCCTCCTTCTTCTCCTTCTCCTCCTTCTTCTTCTTCTTCTTCTTCCTCTTCTTCTTCTTCTTCTTCTTCTTCTTCTTCTTCTTCTTCTCCTCCTCCTCCTCCTCCTCCTCCTCCTCCTTCATCTTCATCATCATCATCATCATCATCATCTCATGCACACACACACATGTACACACGCTCCCCCACACTTGCATCTGTGGAGGGAGGAGGATCTGTGTGCGTAGCCAAAATAACTTTCACAGGCAGATATGGATAACTTAATAAAGTTCTTTATTATTTTCTTGCCAGTCACCTTGTAATGTGTAGCAGGTAAAAAAGGATAGACATTCTCAGGGAAATGGTGGAAAGTTGGTCTTTTAGTCCTCAAGATGTCTAAAACCCGGAAAATTTCAATAACTATCTGTTCATATAAGATTTGTACCTGTGTACTGCCCTCACAATCTCAAGAAGCAAAACAGAATTGCTTTTGCTTGGAGCTGCTTCTTGAAATCTCCAAGAAATGGCATCCAGCAAACATTAGGATCACAAAAAATTAGTCTAGGGCAACCTTGATATTCCTTTCCCCCTGGAGGCGCTGCCAGGGAACAGAGATCAGAAGTGTTGTATCAGCCTTGTGCTAGACCTCTGCAGAGGGGGCACATTACTATTATTATCCTGTTTATGATCCTCATTTTGTAGAGCAGTAAGATGTTGTACTGTCTGCTATTATAAGCACTGGACAAAAGCAAATTCCTGTCCAAAGAACTGAAACTTGTTATAACCACAGTGCAAAGCTTAGGCAAAGCCAGAGCATCCACTATCTCACTTTTCCCAAAGGTTTGCTGAAAGCAATTTAGCTTGCACTGGAAGAGTCAAAGTCCACTTTAGTAAATGCTTTCTTCATGGCTGCTTTCAGCCAGCCTGCATTTTGGCTGTAAAACTGAACAAAAATGATTGAAAAATACTGTTATAATGAGAAAAGGAGTTGGTTGAATTAATGATTCTCATATTGTACTTCATATGACTTCATTGTTATGAATCCATTAAAAAGCAGAAACGAGGGGGACTATAGGGGACATCTGTGAGGAGAACCCAGACTGGAATTTCTGTACACTACATGCATCTGTTCTAGGCAAACTCTCGTTAGTCCTGTAGTATTAAAAAAAAAAAAATGTTGCAGAAAACTGTGTAAACTTTAGTTCAATATTTTACTTTTGCTAGTTTGATGAAGAAAGCAAAAGTAAAGCCACTTTACCAAAATTAGTTACCATAGCAATGGATACGTGTGTATCCTTCATGTCCTTCAGTTCCTCAAAAACAATCCAAGTGTTTTTATTTACTGTACAACACCAGTGAGCAATCTTCTGTTATCTTTTGCTGCTTGTCCTTCTGCAGAAAAAGAGTTTGTATATCTGGATCCTTTGTTATAAAATTGTTTCTAAATAGTCAACAGAAGGAGGTATAGGAAGATTTGAGAAGCTTTTATCATATGAATATTACAAATAACAACATGTCCAGTGTATTGATTTTCTAGCCCAAAAATGACAAAAATGGAATTATATCACATAGTCACTAAATTATCCCATGGCCTCTTTAATTGCGACATTAATAACAGAAGCGTACACTACAGCCCAACAGTGGGACAGACCTCAAATTACTCACTGTGTGTCAGACACAGTTACTGCACAGAGAAAAGGAGGAGAACAGAACATCCTAGAAAACAGATTCATTGCAGAGGCATGTAGTGTAAAGTGAATGTCCTATACGTTAAAATGAACCACAGTCCCATTTCAACATGATAACTTGCTCCTTGACTTATTTTTTTTTAATCAGTCCATTATATTCCTGGGCAACATGGTCTCTCTTGAGAGCTATAAATATGAAGGATAAAAAATGATATTTTACTGAGCTGTTTTGCCTTCAAGCTTTGTTTTTGATTAATGACATAATTGCATTTCTTCAAAGGATGCTATGTAAATAAGATTTACCTTCTGACATGATCGAGTGGGGAAAAATTTAAATAATTTAAAAAATCTCAGTCATTGCTGACTTTTCACTGTTTTGGTTTTGTGGAAAATGTCCAGCTGAAATCTTAGGAAGTACCTCCAGTGATCGATAGCAATCAGGAACCCTGAAAAGTAATGAAGAAACAAGCAAAATATCTAGCTTTGAAATACTTAGAAAATTGATTGGACACACTCATGGGAATGGATTCATTAATAAGACACGAAGTCTTTCATCAGTCAGTCAGTCATTCATTATATTCTTATAGAAGTTTAATGTGTTATTTGCAGCAGTATTCATGTAGTTAAAATACTTGAGGTTCGCTCCACTGACTTTAAACACTTGTTTAACATGCAATAATTGGTGCTGAGTGAAAATTACCTGTGACAACACTGTTTTATTGAAAATTTGAGCATTCAGTTATGGTTCAGTTATTCTCATGCAAATTGTCCAAATACAATTATTTCTATCAGGTAACTAGGAGGAAAAATATTTCATATATTGTCACCCTGATTTTCCAAAATTTTTTAATGTTTAGAATTAATTTAAACTTGTTTCTGTTTAAAAATTTTAATTCCCCTCCAGTTCAAAGAATTCCTCATTTTCAGCTTATTCTTCCTTTAGCACACTCCACATCAATGTGTAAAAGAAATGGAGAATCCACATTTTCTTCCTAATTTAAAAATTAAATTTTATTTTATGAGGAAAAACATTTGCTCCATAATTTTAGACATTTCTATTGGTTGGTAGCACAGATGGGCATTACCCTTTGTTCAAGGCTTTTTATCAGTGACTTTAAATCCTACATTCTGTTGAATACATCCAGGTCACTTTGTACTCCAAAAGGTATGGCTGTTGCACTGACAATCTGCAATCATATCAGGATATGCTTAAAGTCAGGATATATATGTTACAAACACACCACCCACTTTCTGGCATCGTGCCTGTTATTAGAACAGGGGGAAATAGAAGTTTTTCATCTGTAACATAGGTAATACCCCATCTACTTCAAAAGCTCTGAGTGAAACTGTTTTGATCTCAACACTTGACCTAGTGTTAGATTAGTATGAAATACTACTTTTCCCACAGTGTGAGCTAAACCAAGAGACTAAAAGTGAACAAGCCATATATTCTTCAGATCAGGTTAAGCACAGTATTGATTGTTTTCTTCTTCTATACGTCAGTGCTGTGCTTCCACATATATTTCTTAAATCCCAGATGTTCAGGACCAAACACGAATAAGAAAAGCTGGGAGTTAAACTCTGTGAGTCTTACCTCCTCCAGCATATATTGACAGGACAGGACTTTCCGCTGCTGTGTATGTCTGAGTGAACATTGATTTTGATGCCTTACCTCCTGGCGGGCTCCTCTAGGCCACTGAGCAGAAGCCCTTGCTTTTACCAGCAGGATTCTGTCCCCTGGTAACTGTGCTAATGAGCAATGGCAGAAGAAGGAGCACAGCTTAGAGGAAGGCGCTCTTGTGGGGGCAAACCTCCTGGGTTCTATTTTTAAGGATAAATGTTGCCCCTTCCTTTCCTGTTTTGTTTGCTTATCTGCTTTCCAGAGCTCAGGCCAAAGGCTGCAAGGCAGGAGATTTGAGGTGGCTTTAGTATGGCTAATTAAGTGAGGTTTGCGTTGGCCTCAGTACAGCTCCTCGCTCTGTCTCAGGCTGGGCTGATAAGCTTGGAGTGAGTCTGCATGGGAAATGGGGAAAGGCATTAGGAGCTGAGGTGATGACATCTGCATTTGGGTTTCCTGAATGTCAACGCTCAGATGAATAAACTATACTAAAAACCAGAAACGTGTCTCTGTGATAGACGTTTTCTATTGGCTTTATTTGGGAGGGATGCCACTGCAGGTGACAGCTGCTGTGAAACCGTAGCAGATTGGTGTATCAGGGGCATCAGGGAGAATGGCAGAGGGATGGCTGAGAGGGGAAGGACAGAGGGGGAATGTCATAGGGTTTGAAGGAATCCCATGTTATTTGTATGAGAAGAAGTCCCACGCTCACGGGTGGCAAGCTGGGTGTACAACCTGGCCCTCTGTGGAAAGGCAGCGCCTCAGCTCCCATAAGTGACTCTGCCAGTTGGCTTGTGGCAGTGACTAAAATGTGAAGGCATCTTGACTCTCCTTTCGTGACTGAGGAACATCCTAAAAGCAGCAATAATTTTGAATTATGACTCTTTACTCGCAAGAAACCAGAAAATAACTTGTTGTAAGAACAAAAAACACCTGACCGCCATACCTAATTCGATCCATTTAGTTTGATAGTACTGAAGTTAATAATCGATAGATATAGTAGCCCATAGAAATAGAAATCTATTATATAGAAACATGTTAGTAATCAGTACTCTACATAACAAGGTAAAGTAATTGCAAAACAAGTCAGTGAGGGAGATAGAATGGGATTATGAAATATGAGCTGCAAAAGTTAGGCAGAAATAATAAGAAACGCTTCAGTTTCCTTGCTGCAAAAAGAAGTTACAAAAGGTGCTTTTGCAAGCAATTAAAATCTTTCAGGTTCACTGGGAAGCAAACAGAGGCACAGATCTGACAGTTCATGGCGTTTCAGAGTGCTGAATGGAGAAAATATTTTTTGCTTTTATTTTAAGATGCTCGAACACAACTGTCTACAGAGGTCCCATACAGTCTGTAATGGGTTAGTAAAAACAATGATAAAAGTACTTTCAAGATGCCAGTGCTTTCTGGATCTGGGAAAGTGCACTGAACCAGGACAGCCAAGCCCATGAATCTGCTGGTGCCAGGTATCAATAACTTGTCAGAGTCCTTCAAATTACAAAACTCCTGTCGATGTCTGAGTGTCTGAATCGTTGAATCTAGGTGGTGGCCAAGTAGGGGTGTAAATAAAATCAAACCAAGGTATCTTCAAGGACTGTATGTCAGAAAAAAAAATAATCTGTTGTAAAGATTTCTGCTTGTTATGAGCTTATTTGTGGTGCGATTGGTTGCATAACTGAATCATTTGATCTAATTAGTGAAGAAACAGGGTGTCACAAAGAGTGCCACCACAGCCCTTAGCAGCTCTGTGCAGAAGTCTGGTCTGCGAGCGATGTACCAAGACCATAACCATGCCCTGGTCATCACAGACACACCACTCACTCCCACACCAGGGAACAGAGAACTGCCAGCAGCTAACCCAAACACACCAATAGTTCAAGTGGCGACGGCGTGAAATAAACTACCAGTGTCTCTTGGAAAGGTAGGTATGTCAGATATAGGTATTCTTTCCCCCAAGAATATATGAAAAGAAGAATTTGTCTCATTATATTTTTTTTACATTTTTATGGTTTTCATCAACTGTCAATAGTAGAAAATTTGCCCATTCTATCAAAAAGGAAGTTTAGGGTTGGCATATTATTCTATTCTACACATGGAGAATGTCACAAAGATTATTGTATTACTTGTAAATGCTTATATTTTTGTTCTGTGCTAGAAATTATGGCTATATATGTATAAATAATAAAGAACCCATATAAATAAATACTCTCATATAAACTCATCTAAATAAAATACTCTCTATTACTCTCTTCTCTAACAGTCCAAAACCAATATAGTTTGGTTTTTTTCCCAGGATAAACCACAACTGTTGAATTAGTATTAGGTATCTTAAGTTTTCTGTAGAATATTTACATTAACATTATTAGGTTCTGGTCTTGGTTCATGTTCTAGTAAGCATTGGCTTATCATTTGGTTCATCTTTTCAAATAAATTTAAACATTGCTACTAATTTTTAATTGCTGGAATATGTATTTTTTTTCCCCTTGCTCTTTTCATCGCTTCCTTTTGCTCGCTCTTTTTATGGTATGTTTTTATTCCTTCAGAGATACTCTGTTCCTTCTAACAATGGCAAACTGTATCATTTCAGATTTTGCTTGACCTCTGCCTCTCATCACAGATATCCAGCATAAATGTTTTTTCAGGGCCTCATTTAAAGATTAGCTCATTGCATTCCAGATTTTCTCTTTGAGCTTTTCTCATTCCAGCTTTTCTCTTTCTCATGCTAACTTTGAGTACCACATTTATCTGGTCCATGTCCAGCTGATAATTAGTAAGTGTCTCAGTGTTCAGCCTGCTGTTCAACCTCTAGTCTCTGAATATAATCTGAATTTTTTTCTGACAAGTGGATTGCTAAAATTCTTTTCCTTGCTCCTTCAGTGCTATCTAGAGAAGACTAAAAGAAGCACTGCTCCTTTATAGGTTTATTATCTGTCTTTTTTTTTTTTCCATAAAACTATTCTTTTTCCTGAAAATATGTCAGGAAACAAAGGCTAAATGCTGCTTAATTCTCAGTTTATTTCCAGGCATGGGGCAAAGTCACTCCATTTACCTTTTGCAGACTTTGCTTTGGAAGTAACACTCTTGGTTTACGTTTACACCTCTATTTACTACAGAATTAGATGATGTGTTTGATTTGTCTTCCCAACAAAGTTTTAAATTTGGTCCAGTTATACTTTGCAGATTGGCAAATGTCCATTGATTTTAACATTCAATTTGGATTTTTCAAGAGTTTATAGGACTTGCAGAAAAGCAGGAAACACTTTCACTGTTCTTATTTGGTCTGCTTCCTCTTGTGTTATCATATATCTGCTTGTGTAATGTGACCATTAGGCTTTTGTGACATCTGCTGAAGAGAGTGTTGATTTATGGCAGATGATTACTTTAGGAATAATTTGTCAGATAAATGGATTGGCACTGCAAATGATTAATGCTAAAGAATCTGCAGGTAGTAAAAAACATGGCTTTAATTATTTGTAATAGACATTCTGGATGCCCATTCACCACCTGCCTTAATAGGCTCAGAAAGACTTCAGCAGGTTGACAGACGGCAGGGAATTATTTCACAGGACCATAAACCAGCTATTCCTTGGGAAAATATGCAAAATTAATATCTTTCTCCCAAACCTCCTGGGTATAATCCAATTGTCATACTAAAAGATAAACTGAAATTTCCCTGGATAGCCAAAACTATTCATACCAGACACTCTTTGTCCCTATTGAACAACTATCCTGGACAGACAAAACAGGACATAAACCCTGCCACATCGTTTTCCCCTGAATATGTTCTAATTTTCCCTTTAAATGTAAGTTTCTTTATCCTATTCTGTATTCTTTATGTGGTGGGTTGATGCTGGCTGGATGCCAGGTGCCCACCAAAGCCACTCTATCATTCCCCTTCTCAGCTGCACAGGAGAGAGAAATATAACAAAGGTCACCTGGGTTGAGATAAGGACAGGGAAAGATCATTCACCAATTACTGTCATGGGCAAAGCAGCCTCAACTTGTGGAAGTTAGTTTAATCAGAATAGAATAATGAGAAATAAAACCCAAATCTTAAAACACTTTCCACCCCTCCCTTCTTTCCAGGTTTAACCTCACTCCCAAATTCTCTACCTCCTCCCCTCAAGCGGCACAGGGGGACAGGAAATAGGGGCTGTGATCAGTTCATCACATGTTGTCTCTGCTGCTCCTTCCTCCTCAGGAGAGGACTCCTCACACTCTTCCCCTGCTCCAGCATGGGGTCCCTCCCACAGGAGACAGTCCTCCATGACCTTCTCCAGTGTTGAGTCTTTCCCACAGGCTACAGTTCTTCACAAACTGCTCCAGTGTAGGTCCCTTCCATGGGGTGTCATCCTTCAGGAAGAGGCTGCTCCAGCGTGGGTCTCCCATGGGGCCACAAGTCCTGCCAGCAAACCTGCTCCAGCATGGGTTCCTCTTTCTATGGGTCCGCAGGTCCTTCCAGGAGCCTGCACCAGTGTGGGCTTCCCACGGGGTCACAGAGTCCTTTGGGCACCCACCTGCTCCCATGTGGGTTCCTCCACAGGCTGCAGGTGGATATCTGCTCCACCATTAACCTTCATGGGCTGCCGCGGGACATCCTGCCTCACCATGGTCTTCACCATGGACTAAGGCGGAATCTCTGCTTCGGGGCCTGGAGCACTTCCTCCCCCTCCTTTTTCACTGACCTTGGTGTCTGCGGAGTTGTTTCAGCCGTTGCCAGTGGCAAGGCTGTCTTGGAGCCAGCTGGCATTGTCTCTATCAGACAGGGGAAGCTTCTTGCAGCTTCTCACAGAAGCCATCCCTGTGCCTCTCCCATTACCAAAGCCTTGACATGCAAACCCAATACACGTTATTGCCTCTAAACTCACCTCTAGCTTTCCCCCAAGGCATTCCCTCGCACTTTCGTCTGCTTTTACCAGGGGATACAGATTGCTGTGGATGCATGGGGCACTGGTGCATGCTCTGACACCTGAAGAGCCTGCATGAGAGGGAACACCTCAATAAACTCACATTCACCCTGCATATGGTCCCCGCATTTGGGGACCTTGGGGTACTTCTCCCTGGGGGGTGTTAAGAGTGGTCAAGCACTGTGGCAGGCTCCAAGCTGTGAGATCCAAATTGATGGAGATATAGTCAAAACTCATCAGGACAAGACCATGAGCGACCTAGTCTGGATTTGCAGTTGGCCCTGCTCTCAGCAGGAGGCTACTTTAGATGCCACCAGAGTTCATTCCAGACTCTTTCTCCCTCCTTCTCTCCCTCCTTCTCTCCCTTTCTCTTGCTCCCTGTGTTTTTCTCTGTTTCTTTCTTCTCAATGGAAACAAAACCTGGCATTTTTCCCCCAGATGCTGAAAAATTAATTAATGGGCAAAACTGGCATTTAGTAAGGTCAACAGTCAAAGGTGTTGACTAACTACAGCAGGATTGGACCCCATCTGGTCCTGGGTTTTAAATGACGAACTAATTCGTTGGCAAAAGACAGCTGAAGTTTGAGTTGTTTTTTGCATCCAGAGTCACACTTGTGACATTGTACTTCATGTTTATGAGAAAGCAGTGTTTTGGTGCTGATGTGTAATTGGTAAAGGACAGACGGTATAATTAAACCATGAAAAGGACATAAAAATGCAGCCAAAGGACATTATTTATAGGTCACCTCTCATTTGTAAAAAAGGTTATTTTCAAGCAGAGATGTAGAAAGAAAAAAATCCAATCATCCTACCAATAAATCTTTGCCTTAAAAGCTTTCTATCTGATATTTGTAAATCTGCATTTCATCCTTTTGGTCTGAAATACACTATTTTTCCCTAGTCAGCCTGTTAGCTTGAGTTCTGAGCAACTCACTTCATGAATTTTAATTATTTTTTCTGAGATATTTTTAGTGTTAGCCCTCAATGACTAGACCATTTTGTATAGGGAAATTATGGACTTTTTTTGGATTTCAGCAAACATATTCAGCACACATTTAGCCAACTCTTAGAATATTTTCCACACAGGTTATATACAGTTTCTCCCTAGAGGAAATATAGCAGGTGACTTTATTACATCAATTCTTGATTTAATAACACCTAGACTCATTTTTTAAAAATAAGACTAATAATTCCTTGGGAAGTTGTACTGCCTCAGGTAAATTCATTAGATGGTCCTAGACAGGCTTTCATTTCTCAAAAGCCTCAGACTTTATTTTCCTTAATACTCTAATAAAAGGAAAGATATATTCTGAATCAGTTTTGTAACAGACTAACAATTATGAAATACAATTACACGGGACAAATGCACCCTCATCAGTCTGGTCATTATTTTTAAGGCATTCTAAAAAAATTCATTTTAAGTACATACCAGGTAAACCGGGTTAGTGCTTATAGGTGTAGAACAGTTATTCCCTTTGACAAACAGACTAACGGTGATTCAATCTGAGGGTGCCTCTCTCTTGATTTTTAAAATGATGGCTGTGCATTTTAGTTACTAAGCAAGACATACATTTAATAGACAATTCATGAAAATAAAACCCTGTGCCTGAGAAGAAATGCCGTGAGAAAAGTCTGTGTTGCTGTTGCTGGCCATAGAAGTACAAATAGATTCACCTTTTATTGGAAAGTGGTTGGAATCAAATTAACCTCTCCTGTCGTGGAGAGCAAGCCTAAGTGCATCTGCCTGTCAGATGTTCCGAGGTGCCATTTCCTAGCAACTAGAAAATGCTAATTCATGACTTTGATTAAATTGTCTGGGCTAGGCCAGACCTCAAAACTGCCTTTTTATGCTTTGGATTTATTTCTCTATTAAGATGCAAAGGAAGGAGGTTATTGCTGCAGTTCACATGGCAAAACAGTGTGGAGCATCATGAAAGTGGAATATAAGGAGGAAGAAGAGGATGCAAATGTGTTGACAGGGAAATGAAAATGTAATGGTGAAAAGGACATTGGTGATGGGATGAGTTTCTTGAAGATTTATAATATAAGATGTAAGATATAAGGTTTTAATATAAAGATATAAGGTTTTATAATATAAGATGACATGTAACATAAATCTTGAGTACACTTATTTCTCTAAAAACGTAAAGCAAGAAGCACCTTTCTAAACACACTAATATGTAAAGTATAAAATAAAAAATGTCAAATTAGCCATCAGCAACCCCTAAACAAATAAATTAATCACAAGCATGAAGCTACAGTAAAAGTGTCAAAGTCTTAGATATTCAGTTGACTGGCTGTGACCACAACATGTGCTTCTTGAAAAGCCCCTCCCAAACAGCCTTACAGCTCTACTGTTGTTCCACATAGTCTGTTTTTTCCAAACTGAAACAACCCATTTCAGATGTTGCTGTGGCACTAGTTGGGGCAGCACCACATTCTCACCCCTGAGCCAAAGCCCAAGTCACCCTGTGGTGGGGTGGATGGGAAGGTCCAAGAGGAATGGCAATGGTGGGGAAGGACTCGCAGGATTCAACAGGATGCTGGGGTTTGAAATGTTAACACACATTGCTTTTCAAATGTGACCATATAAAGCACTGATGAAGCTTACATGTTGGACATTTCAAGACTCAATGAGGTCAGCCTTTCAATGAGGTTATCTACATTACACCAGGAACTGAAGACCATCGATAAGAAAATATATCTTGTTTCTAAGTGTAGCCTTCCTGTTGCTGCTTCTTCCTTCAGTGAAGTAACTATTTGCTATTGACATTAAAATAACTTAGCTGTAGCTACGAGCTATGACTGCAGCTCTGAGTTGGAGGTCACAGAGAAAGGATCGTGAATATCAAGTACCAGCAGTAGGAGCAGATAATCTCTCAAGATAGTAATATCCTGTTTACATGCAAGTGTCTCTGATGATAACAGATTTTAAAAAAGGGGGAAAGTGTTTCTTCCTCTTAGCAATTATGACGTTGGCAAAAAAGAAATATTTCCATGAGGTAGGCTTTCATGGCTGTATTCTCTGGTGTGTGCAGCTGCTTTCATTAACAATAAAGGAAATTACACAGTTGCAGGGGGGTTGGGAGGGAAAGTCTCTGTTCTACAAGGAAATGTAGGATTTGTCCCCTCCAGCCATCTTTTGAAATGTTCTTTTTGTTGAAAATGTGTACATGTCAGAGGCTGTTAGGAACACAAAAATAAATCAATAAATGTTTTCTTAACTAAAAACTTGGGTCAGTGACTTGGCAGAAATCAAGTATTGTAATGGATTCAGAAGTGTTCTTTTTTAATTTTAAGCACTTAGTGATTTCAATCTTAAGATGCTGATAATTTAAATAATGCATCATCTTTAGCAGAAATAATTATTCTGCTTCATCTTCATTTACGTTCTAGCTGATCAGTCCATGGCTTAGCACTACAGCAAATTCATTCTAACATCCTCTTGGGACTAGTTTCTTTCTTTGGCTGGAGCCTGGCGGTGTTAAAGGTGGCTCCTTCTCCTGGGAGATCCCAAGCAAGGTTGAGCAGTGGAATGTGTAAAGCCTCATGAGGATTTCTTACACTGCTATAAGTATGTGGTTTTTTATATATATCTATGTATCTGTGGTTACTTGGAGGGATAATGAGTCTGGTTATTTATCAGTGCACATCTAATCAATTGCCAAGTGCACAGAGAAATTTTTATGGCTGATTGAATTTGGTAGAAGAGTGAAAGATAGTAATAAATTACAATGACTATGGCAAAGATGCTTAATGTTCAGTGGGCTTGTTGTACCTGTATTCCTTGAGGATTGCAGTACTCTTAGAAACTGAAACCCCTTATTCTACCAGAAGTGAATATCTTAAATCATGAAGTAGTCTGCCATAAACACAGAACATTAAATCTATAGTGAGTGTACTTCCCTGAGGCATCTCAACTGGCAGTAGATAGACATAACCTCTACCGAGGAAAGCAGAAAACAAGATGAATATGTGAAAATTAACAAGATAGAAATAATGTAAATAAAATAAGTGTAACACCGTGATGAAGTACCAAAGGAATTTCAAACAGGTACTGAGTATTCACCAGCAGAAAATTAGGCAGTTGCAAACCAAATTATATGGTCTTAAACTCCTTTTCCTGCACTTCCTTCTTTTCTTAATCTTTAATCTTATTCTCTTCTCCCTTGACCTTCACTGGCATTTTGGTTTTGATGTCTTACTAGACCAAATTTGACTTTTGTAACCCTTGCACCCACACATGCCACTGCACATTTTCTTACTCACCTGTAAACAAGAAAAACGCACGACTTTGGCTTCACTGAAGCCTTGTCAACTTATAGCTTTTGTCTGAATGTGAAGCAGAATATTGACACATAGTGAACTTCTTTTTTTTCTGTACTTGTTTAACATTCTTACTTGGTTTCACACTTTTGGAGCTTGCTTAATTCCTGAAGCATTACTTTTTAGAGCAGGTTGCTTGGGGCTGTGTCCAGCTGGGTTAGAGTATCTCCAAGGATGGGGAGTCCACAAACTCTCAGAACAACCTGTGCCAGTGCTCAGTCACTCTTACAATAAAATAATTTTATTCTTATGTTTAAATAGAATTTCCTGTATTTCAATTCATGCCAGCTCTCTCTTTTCCTTTTGCAGGGTATGCTGAGAAAAGCCTGGCTCTGTCTTCTTTTCCTCCACATCAGGTATTTATATACATTGACAACATCTCCTCCAGCCTTCTCTTCTTCAGGCTGAACAGCCCCAGGTCTCTCAGCCTTTCCTCATATGTAAGATGGTCCAGTCCTTTAATTATCTTCACAGCCTTTCACTGACTCACAACAGTAAGTCCATGTCCTTATGTCCTTTTGTACCGGAGAGCCCAGAACTGGACCCAGCACTCTAGATGTGTCTCACCAGTGCTGAGTGGAGAGGAAGAACCACCTCCCTCGACCTCTGGCAACACTCTTCCTAATGCAGCCCAAGATGACACTGGCCTTCCTTGCTACAAAAGCATGCTTTTAGCTCATGTTGTCAGCTCAAGTTGTCCATCTTGTTGTATACCAACACCTTCAGGTCCTTTTCTACAAAGCTGCTTTCCAGCTGGTTGACCCCCATCCTATATCGGTGCCTGGGCTTATTTCTCCCCAGAGAGAAATTTCCCTGTGTTATTTCCCTGTGTTAAACTCCACAAGATTCGTGTTTGTCCATTTTTCCATCCTGTTGAGGTTCTTCTGAATGTCAGCACAACAAATGCCCAATGGAGTCAGCTGAGGGTATTAAATTAGACTGCTGCTGAAAGAGAGGAGACGCGCCTGTCTTCCATTTTTTCCTGTCTTGAGGTATAGATTTTCTGGTTAAATGCAAACCCCTGGAGGTGGAAGAACCAAATGACATTACAATGGCAGATGCAGAATGCAAGTTGTAGAGCTGCTGAGAGAGGTCGTGGAGTCCCCTTCTCTGGAGATTTTCAAGACCTGCCTTGATGCAGTCCTGAGTGATGTGCTCTGGGTAATCCTGCTTAGCAGGGGAGTTGGACTAGATGATCTCTAGAGGTTCCTTCCAACTCTGTCAAGTCTGTGAATCTGTGAGCTCTTCAATGGTCTACCCAGTTCCATGTGAAGCTGGTGAAAATTATAAACCTTGAGAAAAAACCCCAACATATGTTCAGGAATCCTCATGGAATATAGTGTATATAGGCTTGTTCATTTTGATTCTGAATGTAGCAGATTTCATCACTCTTGCTCATGCTGAGTAGCTCTTACAGGAGTAGGACCATTTATTTCAAATAAGTTCTCTGTGTGTGTACTTCTCGTCAGAAGAAAATATACAGAATACTACTTGGCAGTTTACCTTGAGAAGGGAGCTTCACATGACAGTTAAGGACAAGCTGCATTTACTTCACCAACAAGTTTAAAAGCTATTATCCAGCAAGAAGTCCTATGATGCTTTGGGAATGGGAACTGCATGCAGAACACCCTTGAATATTGGCTGGAAATCTGGCCTTGCCTGCCCGTGCTCCATAAATGCAATTATTTTTCCCTTAGCAGATCATGCAAGACTAGAGACTGGCAGATGGGGATGAAGAAGATCTGCTGCTGCAAAACTAGGTTAGTCATGTAAGATTTTAGGACTTTTATTCTCTGAACAGACAGCAGGTTTGATCATCCAGGGGTAACTAGCCGTATTTCTGCCTCTTTCTCTGTGCAGTAATGCAAATAACCACCTCATCCCAAGCCTCAGTGGAAAGTGGTGTGGGAGGGCCGAGAGAACCCAAAGAAACATCCATTCACCATTTGCAAGGGATGGAAATGATAAGCAGGGCTGGTCCATGACAGTGGTAGCAGCTATTCTCAGGTGATGGTTGAGTTATTACTTTGATTTCAGAGCTTTATTTTACTTAAACATGCACACACTGTCTGAAAAGTTTTCATATGTGGCCAGAATTTCTGATGAATGTGAGAAGGGCAAATGACAATTTCAACTAGAGAGGACATCCTAGCTCTGCATATCCCCAGAAGTCACTTTATGGTGACTTTTCCCATATGTATCAAGGCACATTTTCAAACCCCATCTCTATGGCAGCAGCAGTTTTGAATGGGACAAAGCTATGGTGATCTGTTACACAAAAGAGGGTGTATGCCCTTCAGGGAGAGGCTCAGGATATTGCATGGTATGAGTATCACCTTGAAAGCATGTGCAGCTAGAAGCGATACAGCTCAAAAGATACAAAGCCACAGGGTTAAAAGACTACTTCAGCCTTGTGTCTTCTGTGAAGGAAGTTCACTGCTGAAGTAAAAAGAAGCTGAAATTTTCTTCACTCTGCTTCTCTCCCAGATACCAGACTATTTCCCCAAACCAAGTTCAGGGTGAAGATTTCCTAAAAGCATGAGCAATTATCAACATATTCACACACCACCAACATTCCATGTTTTCTGTATTCTGATTACAGATGAAGACTCAGCTCTCTTTAGTCCGTGCATTTTTGGTGAATTTCTGAGTACCCCTGGGATTCTAAAACTTAACATTCCTAAAATACTATGTCAGCTCCTGCTGAAGTTCTGTGATACCGGTTAAGAGTGGAATTCAACAGAAGCACAAAGCATTGGAAATGGTGGAAGACAGTTTAATGAGACTCGCTGGCACTGCCATCAAGATTAAAGTTTTGTAGCAGCAATGGCTGGTGTAATCAATCTCTGAATTCATTTTAACCTCAAGCCTCTCCAACCTCAACATAAATCTTAACAAATAATTCTCTATTTTCAGAATAATTCTCATAGGACATAGAATCACCTACTTAAAATGCAATACAGCTACAAAATACTTATATTTATTAGTCCCATAACTAATCCAGTTTATATTAAAATCCCAAACAATAATCCACTCTTTGGATATTTTCCATTTTTTTTTTTAGCATTGAAGAAAACTAGGCTTGCATAAGCCAGACAAAATAGCAATGATTTTTCTTCAGATCTGAAATAAACATTAATAAGTTAGAAAATCCAGAGGAGTTTAAAGTTCTGTGAGCTTCACAAGCACTTGGCAAATTTGCAAGACACCTGGAGCCTCATGATACTTTTTATTTCATAAATTAAATAAAAGGAACCAGATCTTCGAAAATGAAATCAGTGGAGCTGTGTGGATGACTGCTTGCTGATATATTTTCAAGTAGGATTTAGTGAAATGGTCTTTTTCAATGTGTAAAGATTGAGTTATGCAGAGACTTGAGAAACTCTTATGTATTCTTTAGTCTGCTACAGTTTTTCTATTCAGAAAAAAGTAAAGCAACTCAAGTGATTGACCTGGCATAAAAAAAAAGAGTGGTAGTCTGAATGCACTGGACACCACTGGGCTGTTAGTGAAGTACACCATGATCTGCTTCAAGGTTAGTTCATTCACCTTGGATACAGGGGCATGAGCTTTTTTCCTCTAAGGCTGGAGGCATATTGTGCATAGTTAATTTGGCTGTAGGCAGATACCCATGCTGCAAGGAGCTGTGGTGGCTGACGAACTCAGTGCACCCCTGCCATGTCTCTGTACACTCCATGCATTGCCTGAGGCTGTGGTGGTCTGAGATCTCCCTGCTGTGCTTCAGGCAGCCACACGGGTTGGCTCACACAGTTGTGGAAATGGTCTCTGCCCTTTGCAGGGCTTCCAGCAAACACGTGATGATCTCTCTCCATCACATGTCCTGTGCAAGATCAACATTTTCCCCCACATCTCTCCTGAGAAACCAGACCTTCTGCTTTCCATGCTTTTCCTTGCAAAGACCCTCCCAACCACTCCAAGGGTCTGGAGAGCATCCTACCCATAGCCTCAGAGGGCTGGCTTCTGGGATTTGGAGCCAGCTTAGTGCTCATGGGGGTGAGGGCAGCCCCTGTCCCACTGGTGATGTGGGGAGAGGCTCCCTGAGGTGCTGTGAGGGGACTACCACCAGGACCCATAAGAGTTCCTTCCACACAACTCTTTGCTATTTGGCCCCTTCCAGAGCTACAGCTCCTGCCACATCACAGTGTCCAGCCATGGTCCTTCCTGAGAAGCACCTATGGGCCCATGTCCCAGCCCAGACTTGGCCCATCCCTATCCCAAAGGACATGCCCAAGGGCTGGGGTTGCCCTGGTGTCCCTCAGCTGCCCTGCTCCTGCCTGGGAATGGGCCATGGCTGTCAGACTCTGTCCTGATGGACCCCAAGAGACCCCAAAGCTCCCAGCCCAAAGGGAGTCCCAGCCTCCTGCAGCAGCCAGGCAAGATTTAGGACTCATGTTGAGGACATAACTTTCCTAATAAGCTAATAGAGGGAGTGGACAGGCAAAGTCCCAAGTACGAGCTCGAGCTAACACTGCCAAATGCATATACCCCAAACATTCCTGGTGGTTTAGTTGTTTCTAATGAGAGAACTGATGTATAGCATGATGAGGACGGGAGTGAGAAAGCCCTTATACACCCCATATGACATGCTGGTATATGCTACTGTCAATCTCAAGACAAGAACCTGTTTTGTTCTACCAAAAAAAACTCTCATAGAGAGAAGGCATAAGCCCCTAAGTTAGGAGTATGAATCAGGATCATCAAGGATCACTGCCATGCTATGCTACTTCTCTTCTTGCTCTCAGGGTGAAGCTAGTGAGACTACAAAGCAATGTTCAACAGCAAGGTACAAACCTGCCTTGTGAACTGCCTTTGTAATTGCACAGGACTATTTGGCCCAGTCTTTTTGTGCTGGCTAGAGATAGCCCCCTAAAGGCTGCTCTAGGTTGCTTGAGATGCTAATGAAAAGGGGTTTTCTGCTCTTTACTCTTTTTTTTTTTTCATAGCACAATGCCAGCAACAAGGATAGAAATGACAAAATAAGACATAAAGGTAACCCTGAAGGAGCCCTCTGAAGTGGACCAAGCCCAAGGGACTGTCTGCAACAAGCTGAGATTGCACTTATATTGGCAGTGAGATTAAAAATGTCAATACTTTTGTAAAGATTCCCCTTGCATGGATAATTAATGCCTGGGAGGCTCACTTCTGCAAATGGCATATGTTCTGCCATCTTTGATTGCAGCCTTAATTACTGGTCAGCCAAGGAATTTCCTTGAATTACATCCACTCCGCAGTGCAAAGCATAAACTGCCAAAATCAAGGGAGTAGGATCTTTCTCACCCTTCTCTTTATTTAGCCAAAAAAAAAAAAAGAAGAAGTTGTATCTGGGAGATATTTACTAAAAAGAGAAGTACTGTGACAAGAATTGCAAATCAAGCCTATGGCTGAATTGGCATTGAAGTTACCTAAGCAAGATTTCTCCTAAGGCTGATGGCTGTGAAGCCCTGAGTCACAGAACTACTGCTACTCCCACTGTTGGGAAACACTTGCTGGGAGCAAAGAAGCAAATATTGTTAGAACAGCTTTTGCTTATGCTTTGCTAACAGAGCAGAAAAAAAATCTGCTGTGCCAGTTGCTCTTTTGTCTTCCCTGCACTCCTGAAATGCCTTATCATATTATGGTGGATAGGACAACATCACTTTCAATGGTACCTGCATATCTCTGACAGTGATTGCCGAGGAAGTCCATTCAACAGGGTGCAAAGAAAAGAATTTGACCATCTGTTTACTATGGTGTCCCAAGAAACCATGAATATCTCCAGGGCTGTTTAGGGTAGGAACAGTCTGATATGCAAGTCTGAGTACCTTTTGAAGCCTTTCAGCACCCTGAAACAAGCAGTCATTTTCTAAGAGTGGCATATTCTCAGAGTTGTATTTCTTCATCTCCATTTAAGTGATCACAGTATTCGCTGGAAAACACCAGAAAATAGGTATGTATCTTCTGTCTGGTTACTCTTTTACATATATTAGGACTTCTCTGAATGCATCTAGATCAGCAGTTCTAACTGTTTGGCGCTCTGGATGACTCTGGACTGGAATGACCTTATAACATGGCTTTCCAAGCGCGAAGCTGTTTCCAGGGAGGCAGTGGTCTTCACTGGTCACTGCAAACAAGAAAACGAACACCACGCAAACTTATAATTAGTTGCTTACATAGATAAAGTACATTGCTACTCCTAATTAAACACCTAGGTGCAAACAAGTTGGAGGTTAAAGACAGAGCTGACTAGCTGACAGGTTCATAAGAAAATGTCTTCCAAATACTTTGATCTGAAAGAGCAGGTTTTCCTTATGAGAGTTTTTTTAAATGTGGGAAAGCATCTTTCCCTACCATATTTTTATTATTTTCTAGCTTTTCCCAGTTAGGAAATACACCGTTTGTAGCAATGGGGAAAATCTCCCCTTTCACTTTTTTTTTTTTACATTTCTGGATTTACCTTCCACAAATGAAGCTACTCCTTCATGAATGCTTCTTGACTGCATAACTGGAAATTTCCCAGTTGTCTGGATCTCATTTTATCTGGGGAGCTGTTTGAATGTGTTTGGCAACTGAATCTTTTGCTGCTGTTGGCTCTAACTGCATTCAGTGCTTAATGTACATTCAGAAGAAGAATATTTAATCCCAGTGGACTGTGGCACTTAAAAAATTTCTTCAGGCATTAGTTAATAGGATATTGTGTGAACCCATAGGTAAACTAGAAAATAACACTGCCGAAATGTGTTCCAGGATTTTGGCTCTTACCTATATCCTCCTCCTCCATGATTGTGTTTGACAAATGCCCAGGGAACCAAATGAAGGTAACATGGAAAAAAAAGTCAAAAGCAAAATGCCGGAGGTAGCGTCATCTTGTCTTATCACCTGTGAGAGTGACAAGACAAATGTGAGAGTAACTCATCTGAACTGAAGACAGTGCTTTGGTTGACATGCTTAATTTTTTATTTCTTCAGAATCCCAGAACAAGTGCTGATTCACTTAAAAGGAATATTTTATGTTCTCAGAATGTTTACCTCACTATGCAGCAGAGTACTGTGGTGATGTTCTTTTAAAAAGTGTTTGCAGTGAAATGTCTTTTTAATGTGTTACAGTTAAAATTCTGCTGATGGACAGGACTTTTATTACATAAGATAAATCTATATAATAGATGCTTAGAAAATACAATGGCAACTTTAAAGCTTGATTCCTCTGTCCCTGATTGCTTGAAATAGGGCCATGTTTAAATGGAGAAGGCTATTTTCACTCGCTGAAAGTGTCACAGAGTGGATCAAGCAGAAGTGGAGCCTTGGACAAAGCTGGGAGCAGTACCTTCTGGAAAGGGCAAGTAGTGGAGCTGGCACTAGGTTTAGCTGTTCCTTGGTGCACGTAGGATTCTTCATCCTGTTTTCTGTATTGCTTCTTTTCTGTATCATCTCCCATGGTTTGCAGCCCATTGTAATATGCCCTCAGGATAAGTGCTGTCATTCCTGAAGCCATGCAGTACCTGGTTCTGTATAAGCCCTCCTCCCACCAGCTGAGAAGATTTATGAATTCTTTTCTGCAGGAAAGGCTTGGGAGAAATCTTGAATTAGACTGTAAACCCTTTAAATGATTGACCAAGCTGTGCCATGAAAGCTAAGAATGTCATGTACTTTCAGCTCATGGGCTGAATGTCTACTTTTGTATCAAAAACGTCATTGCTTGTTGAAAGTAAAGTTCTTCTTACCCAAACTGAGTGTGGTGAGTGAATGATATGGCTGTAGAAGACTAAGTGATGACTCAAGATATTTTTCTTATTTCCTGATAGAAGAAGCTGTTATTGGTAGATTCACACACATTGCAACTTTTTTTTTAGTTTTTGAATGGTCAGAGAATAAGTGCACTACAAAATACCTCAGTTGTTAATCAAATAAATCTAAGTACTGCCTCAAAAGAGAAAGACTGTGTGTGGCTAATGCCAGGCGAGTAACTCAACACCAAATAAAAAATCCGTATGTTCTCCTAAAATACAGAATTTTGAGGAACACACAGAAATTTCTGGTTTGGTACACATAACATAACACAAAATGAAGAGGAATTTGCCAAGCTCATGACAAAGTCTTTAATCATTATATAAATGTATGAGAAAGGAAAGGAAATCTGGATTAATTAAAAAAAAGGATATAGTGAATTAAGGTTAGAAATCAGGGCAAATTTAAAGGTGTATCAGAAATGTAGAAGAATCTTGTACAGCTGTGATACCTACCTCACCAGTTTCCTCTGCACTGAGGCTAGGGCATAAACACACCTCAAAAATCAGAGCTGTGAGCTAGCTGTAACTGAAATCATTGTTATTTTATGAAAGGCTGCAGATTTTTAAGCCTGAGACATTTCTCTCTCCTAGAGTTAGTTTTCTGTAGACTGAGATTCAGGATATACTAGCAGGTTCTTCTTTCGCTGTGATTAAAAAAAAAACAAACCACCTAATGCTTTCTAAAATCATATATTTCAGACCTAATGGTTACCTGGACCCTTTGTGTTTTTTTTTTTCTTTTTAAATACCTTCTATCCTCAGGTTCTAGTTAAGGGCCTTTGCCTTGAATTAATCTTTCTCTGTCAGCAATAGCAATTTATTCTTTTTGAACCTGATTATTTTTTGTTCTTATTTTCTCTCTCTTCCAAAGATGTGAGTGCTACAACCCAAATCAAGTATTTTTGCTCTGACAATAGGCATGTTCTTTTGAGGGGATCATTCATTTTGCTGAACTGCAATTATGTTCAGTCTCAGTGCACTCAGGTTCTTAGAACCTGTCAGACTCAATCTTCTTTGAGATTTCTATTTTATTCCGCTGTGCTTTGGGCCTTCTTGTGGCCTTTTTTCCCTGTTCTTGTTCAGTTTTACTTTACCTTTCTCTAGAAAAAAGCCCCAACCTTAAAATGATATCCTGAGATAGCTTCCCATTAGGAATTTTCTAATGCTCTTGTTGCATGTTATTTGGTTGTTAACATAACAGTTTACCTTCATAATAAAAATTCTGTTTTTACTTTAGAGATTCTTTTTTCTTGAGAACCAGCAAATTGCAGAGAGAGATGAATACATTGTCAGAGTCTGTCAGTCGTGATCATTTTTAGTAGTTATATGTGTTTTGGGAATTCTTTGAGTTTCAGTCTTAATATTTTGAAATCAGTGTTTCCTCTTATATTGATTGACAGCAAAGTAGAGGACCTCAGCATATCTGTAATGTCTTTTCTTGCTGCTTCCCTGTCTATCTGATTAAAACTCTCCTTGATTTTATCTCCGAATCTTTCTGAAAGTTAGCAAGTTAGGTTGCTTATGTATTAATCAACAGCTGCTGAGATGTGAAACCCACATTTAACTTGTTGTTCATTATACTTAGGAAAAATAGGGAGTGTCTGAATGGTAAACCCAATGACATGAGTATTGCATTTGAAAACAGAAAGGCAATTTATCACCGTAGCAAAGAGGATAGAAGTTAATTTAAATTTTATAGCTTCTTTCATCTACAGTGTGATATTGGTTATTGTCTTTAAGAATAGTGTAATATGATGTTAGGCATTCTTTCAGGCTAATACATGAAGAAATAGGAGAGTCTCTAACAATGCGGTAAAGTAAAATTAGTAAAAAAAATTAGCTAAAATAATCTAGGATATGCCCTGTGATCCACTGAGCACTTAAATTTTTTGTTGCATTACTCTTGATTGCATTTTGGAAATGTGATGAGATAAAAAGAGAAAATAAACTGTAAAACCTTCTATGAAAAGCAAGCTCTCTTTTATTCCTTATGTTCTTTTATAGTCAATTCAGCAAAATATTTGCTATGTTTATTATTTACTAAGAACAAAACCTACTGGTTAGTTGCTGGGATTAACTATATGTATGATAAATCCATGATTTCCCAAAGATTTATAATCCCAGACTCTGATCCCACACTTAGATGCCACAGCTCAACAGAAGCCTTCGTGAAAACGGGATGAAGCCCAGTGCGTACAAGGTAAACTAACATGAGGCCTTCTTACAGCTGCTTCCCTATATCTAAAAAAGCATTACATTCTTCATATCACTGAAAGACAGAAGATGGATTATTCATTTAACAGTCTACTGGAAAACTGTGCAGATGAAATTTCAATGTCATTTTATACAAAAAGCTTTCCTTTTCTCTCCTTCTGTCCTACAGTCATTCTTAAATGGTAGCTGAAAAAATACACGTAATTAGTTGAACTACGGACCCAGATCACCTAAAAAATAATGAAGAAAAGTAAATTATGTCTCTTTTTTGAGAAAGAAATAGATCTTTGAGTTCTCACATACTTACTCCCTACGTCAGATATGTATAGGAACCTGCATGTAAGTAAAATTGAAAGTCTTAGCAATGCTAGCTCTGATGCAGAAATCTCAACTTTCTATTATTGCTTGGAAATACTTTTTAAATTTATGTTTTTTAAACCATATATTCCCATCTGGATTTTATTTAGAAATGACTTTGAAAACCTGCAAGCAGTCTGAATGTCAAAGACCAGTTACTGTGCTGTGCTTTAACTCTTATGAGGATAAAGATGATTAAAAACCACCTGCATGGCCTATTGACTCCGACATGATAAATGAGCCCAGTGTCACTTGACACTGGTTTCTTATGGAACAAGGCTTCTAATTATGTGACTTGTACCTGTGTCAAACCAAGGCAATGGGATTAAAAGAAAGAAACATATCAAAGTCAGTTATTTAGTAATAGTTTCACCCACTCCAGACTGTTAATCAAAATCACTTGAGAGTCTGTCTAATGGCTGCTTTAACTCCACTCTAGATGCTTCAGCCATTTTAGATACTCACTTTCCCATTAGGCCATCTTGCTGGCAATTATTTCAATGTTAGTTAACTCTCTCTGAGTTTCATAGCCATTTCTTTAATAATAATGCAGTCACTAAAAATGATGCTAATGTTAATAAATGGGCTAGACCCCAGGTTTTGCAGTAAACACTTTATATGCAGAATTATTTCTGTTTTCATTAGCTGTGTATGCTTACATTTCAGTACGTTGTAAATCATCTTTTTATTTTAAATTATTCAAAAAATTATTTATCTGAGTTATTTTCAGCATTTAAATAGTTCACTAAGGTTGGAGAGGCATTATTGCTTTGACTATTCACTATTTCTCATTTGCTGCTTGTATTGGACAGTTGGCTACTTAAATGCTTTTCTGTCGTTTGCTTCACCTGGCTGGATGACTCCAAGCCTACAGATAAATTTAAAAATAGGCAGTTAAACAATTTTAACACAAATAAAGATTTTCATTGATTTCTCAGCCAGTAATTCACTTAGCCTACTTATGAAAAACAGATAAAAGGAGAAACAAATAACTCAGGTGGCCTCACCGTTTTTCCTCATGCCCGATGTCCACAATGTCTTACAGGAACTAGTTAGATTGCATTACCAGTACGGAGTCAAGGCTGCCTTTACATTTTAACTTACAGCTTTTTCCAGTTATCATAACTTCCATCAGATTTAAGGAAAGCCATGCAAGGAAATATTTTAATATGTTATAGTCATAATATTGTGCTTATTCCCTTTTGCTTATTATAAGCACTTTTCTCATATTGAAGGCATTTTATTAACTCATGTAAACCAACAGATTTCTCACAGTCTTTAATAGAACCATACAGATGTACATTTATATCAGTTGAAAGTCTTTTCCTAAAAATGCTCTTTTGACTTAAAACATGCATTCTTTTTCTGAAGGGCATGAGGGAGAGCTAAGAAATCTCATAGGTCGAAAGACAGTCTCAAATCAAAATCGTAGGATCATGGAATGGTTTGGGTTGGAAGGGACCTTAAAGATCATCTTGTTCCAACACCCCTGCCATGGGCAGGGACACCTCCTACTAGACCAAAGCCCCATCCAGACTGGCCTTGAACACTTCCAGGGATGGGGCATCCACAACTTCTCTGGGCACCTGTTCCTGTAAAAAAAATTCCCTCCTAACATCTCATCTAAATCTTCCTTCTTTCAGTTTAAAACCATTCCCATTGTCCTATTGCTATACTCTCTCATAAAGAGTCCCTCCCCATCTCTCCGTTAACGCAGCTATGAATGAGGCTGAAGGAGTTCTTGGGGCTTGGGAGCATCCTTGGCCAAATGTGATGTTGGAGACTCCTCACACACCTTTACCGACCGCAATGGGGCTCTTCAATGATTCCAGTCCAGCAGGCCAATGAAGCTTAATTGAAACCTTTGGTTTATTATGATTCTGAATGTTCAATATTGTCTTCTATTTTGGTATTCTTAAAATAGTTATCTTAACATGGCAAATAAGAAAAATTCCTGCAAGCAAAAAGTGTAGCTTTTAAAAATAGATTATTTTTTTTTTAATTTGAGATTATCTTTGCATAACAAAGTTTATTGTTAGAATTGTATTACCTATTCTGGGGCTTTTTTTTTTTAAATCATTAGCGCATAAAAGAACTTTTAATGTACAGCCATGCTTTAAAAGTAAATAGATGTGTAAGTAAATTTGTACTTTATCTAGGCTGTGTTTTCAGTGCTCTGATTAATATAAGAATTTAACCTGTTGTCCTGGTTTCAGCTGGAAAAAAGGTAGTTTTCTTTCTAGTGATTGCTACGAAAGGAATGTCAGTGATACCTATTTTTTTTTCAGTTGTTGCTAAGTGATGTTTACACTATTCAAGGACTTTTTTCAGCTTCCCATAGAAGCACAGACAGAAGGATGGAATCGCCAATGAAATATACCATAGATGCCATGCTCAGCATGTAAATGGGGACTAGCCAGGGGATGAGAATCCATGATCGCTGCTCAGGACGGTGCCAGTTCACCACGTGGTGAGAGTGATCTGTGTCATTACTATTATTATTATTATTTTATTTTTTTCTTTTCTGTTATTGTGTCTATTAAACTGCCTTTATTTCATTGCATGTGATTTTTTTCTCCCTTTTCCTTCCTTTATTTCCCTCTTTTCCCCACTCTTCTGGTTGGGGGCAGGGGGAAGGCTGAGAAGTAGGGAGTGAGTAGCTGGATGATTCTAGTTGCTACCTGGGGTTAAACCACCACACCTATTAAATACTGTCTGATTTAGGTTCTCTGTTTACTATAAAATGATAATCCAAATATTTCTAATTTGAGCTGGACAAAGAAAATTATCACCTTGTTTCTAAATGAAAGAAGAGATAAATGAGTAAAGTTTGGGATTTGAGCCTATTTCACACATAACTTTCATTAAAAGTGATTCTTTTCAAGTGAGAAAGTAGAACTAGATATTCCTTGTGTCTAAATGGGAATAGTTTTCATTGATGCAGGCAGATTTAGACTGCATCCATTTTGAAGGTGACTGGAAATTTTTTACAACTTCATCTTACTGTCATGGTTAAATCCACAGGATTTAGCAACATATTATAAAATATATAATGACATACTCTTGTCTGTGCACAGGTATAGACAAGATCTGTGTCTATGCAATCCAACTTTGCTATTTGGGATTTTCTACTCACATATGAAACCTTTGAACATTTCACATATTTAAAGTATCAGCAAATACATCTTTTTCTTCAAGTAAGGAGTTTTGACAATTCCTGATTAAATTATCCAGCCTATTTATCACTCACTATTATGGTCTTAGCTGCTTATTTTACTGAATGGTTCTTCTTCAGCTAAAATTAGAGCAGCAGAAGTCATGAAACAGTCAAGACCTTTTTTTGTTCATTTGGCTGATGTCAGTGATGACTTTGGCAAGTTGAAAGAGGGGAGTTAATGAAAACTGATACAAAAATTCTTATATGTTCTTCATTTCTTGGGAAGTTTAAAGAAAACTGTCCAGTGCTAACAGTTGTGGAAAAGCCTTTATGCTATTTTTACCTATTCGACAGCATTGAAGGCTGATGTGACTCGTCTTGAAATGAAAATGCAGTGACATCAGAAACTTCTGTTACAAAAGGAATGGCAATTATAATAAAATCAAATATCTAGTAAAATACTAGGGACGTTATAAAAAGCCCAGTATGTTCAGGAGCACTCAGGAGCAAGTGCTGTGACCACTGACTTTCTGCTCTGCTTTCCTCACTTCCTCATTATCCCTGAGATTCAGCTGTGGACTGGAAGCCTGAAGGCAAGAACACCTTGGAAATGACACCTTAGCAAGAATGCTAACTTCTACGTCCACTCCCACTCACCAGCTGTGTAATTCAGTGCAAGGAATGGTTACGGTATTAATAGATTGCCGGTGATGCAGAAAGAGAGATCCCTGCCCAGACAGCACAGAATGCAGAGCTGTGTGCATCTGTAAATGTTCCTGCCAAAGCCGCAGGGGATGCTGCTACCGTCACTGGGGTAACCCTTTGCTGGCTTCAGTGGTGCACATCTGCTTTCAGGTCTTCAGCCTCCACAGCCTCTGTCTGTAAGCCCTGCTGAAAAACTCTTGACCTGCCCAAAGGCTTTAGCTGCCTGATGACCAAGTGTCCAGGGTCCAGCTATGACATGGGACAAGTGTGCAACCTTCACCCAGACTGCTGAGAAAGAGCACCCTGAAAGAGCCGCGAGAGAGTCTGTATAGAGAAAAGGAAGGTAAAAATTAGGATTTCAGGATGGGTTCTTTAGCAATTCAAGGCTTCCAAAGGGAAAGCATTTATATGAAAAGGTATGAAATCCTAAAGAGAAAAAAAAGGTGAATCAGGTTGTCGGGTCGAGGCACCAGTAACCCCTGCATCAATGGAGCTGGTGAAGATGGCACCTCAGCAATGCTGAGGATCTGTCCCTGGGACATATGGCAGCTGCCCTTTCTCCTCCTGCCTGCCTGGCAAAGACTCTGGTGCCTTGTCAGGGATGGTGACCACACTAAAGCTTAGCTTAGTTGCTTGGTGAATCCTAGCTATCTTTTGTGTGAGATAACCAATGGATAAATGTTTTCAACTTTTAAATTGTGTATATTCTGGCTAAAGATGCCATACAAAGTTGACGCAAAAAAGGATCTGTAACAGCTCCTACAGTCTTCTTCATCAAATTTACCTTTTCCTCAGCAGGGCTAACTAGGCCTGGCCACTGATAATGCCAGCAATCCCTGCATTTTCAAACTGGTCTGCGGGTTGCCCCTGGAACTTAGTGCAGTGCCTGGAGTGGTGTCCAATCTGTACAGAGGGGCTAGCAGGGAATATGTCTGCAGTCAAAGGTAGCAGGGTATCTCCAGGAGCATGGAGCCTATAGAGTGCTAGAAGTCTGTTTTTTCAGGCAGGCTTCCTAGCCTTCACTTAGCTCCATATAACTCTACTTATACCAGGTGAGTTTGAAACAAGCCTAAGCATTTTTAAATGAGCAGGAGATATGAGGTGTCAGGGATGTTCACAGACCCTATGTGAACAAACAGCCTGCTACAAGCCAAGCATAACTCATTTAGAGCTGAAGCCTTTAAGAAGAAAAGATTCAATAAATTGTCTGTAATTATGTCTAGGCTGTATAGCGTAGGTCTGTCTTCCATATGGTGACCCTGGATGTTCTCAGTGTCCTAAAGCACTTGCACAGCAGCTGGGATGTAAGCGGCAGGATCATACTCACCATCCATTTCTGTCTTGCCTGCTGCCAAGGAAAAGGTCTGTCAGCTATGCAGGACTTTTATAACCTTTATATAAAAGGAACCTTATAACCTTTCCTCCCCTCCAGGAGTGCGAGTCACTTTCTGAGTTGTTCAGTGATACCAGCGGCAAAACACCCAAGTCACAGCTTGGAAGTAGGTTGTTCTGATGCAAGTACTCTTTTCACGACTGTTTATTTCAATGGCATTTATGCTATTGCCAAGGTGAAAGGAGTTATCCTCATTTTTTTCTGGTTATCCCTTATTTAACTAGTCCATACTTTAGCAGGAAAGACTAATAACTTCTTATGCAGTAACGTCACTTCCCTGACTAGATTACATTCGCTATTCATAAAATCATCGCATATCAATGTTATTAGATTATAAAACAGCAGCTTCTTGTTCACCACCAACACATCCAGAGGAGACTCTACCTGCGTATATAGAGACAAATTCCTTCCTGTGAAATCTCACCGGCTATGCTTCATAATCCTAAACTGCCTGACATTTGCAAATCAAGAGGGGCAAACAGGTCAGAGCACACTCTGCAAAACACTCCAGATGCCTGCTCCATTTTCTGCAGCAGTCACAATTCAGCTGCCTGGTGGGTTGCAGGAAAGCAAAGGACACACTCTTTTGTCACCTTGTTAGAAACTATCCTTTGGCTGGAATTCAGGAGTGAGCTTTTTGTGTTGTTCTGTCCTACGAAATAAGTACAAAAGAGCAAAAATAGGGAAGCCGTTGTAGTAAAACTTTTTTTAGTCAGGACAGCACAGCAGTATACATGGGGAGCTGTTAAATTTTGGTTGCATGCTCCAAAATAGACTAACTCTAATGACATTATGGCTGGAACAAATTTAGGATCTTTTGAGCTAAGGGAAGAAAGTGGGGAAGTGAGAATGACTCTGAGTCATAGATGAGTCCTGATGTCGGAGGATATGCACAGGCAATAGTTTCATTGATCTCAATGTGGATCATTGCTTGCATAACAACTTCTGGATCAGGCCTCTTTTGAGCGCTGAGTCAGCCCAAGCCTCTCAAATTTACTAATTTCATCACAGAGTTAGTTTGGAAAGTGTGGGAAGGTATTTTTATTGTTTGCAAACTTTGTGGCTTTTGATGCCCCCTCTGCCCCAACTGATGCTTAAAGAGAGACAACTTTAAAAAAGTAAAAAACATTATATAGGAAATTAAGGCAGAAGATGATGATTATTCACTTAATTCCATTTCTCAACGTTTGCAGAGATTCAGAAGCCTCCTGGCATGACAGGGGTGTTGATATCCCAAATAGTGTTTCATGAAAACAGTCACTTGCTAAGGTTATCTGAGCTTCTTTATATTGGTAAATGTAAAGAAATTTTAAAGGACATGTATTTGCCTGAGCAAAGAAAATGATGTGGGCAAAAGTGCATCTTAGTATACAACCTTTCCTTACAAATTCCTAACTCAGACCAACAAATACCTGAAATTTCTTATAGTTTTGTATATTTCCCATAGCATTTTGGCACAGAAGGGATGGACATTAATTCTGTGTGTATATACTATCCTTGATCCTTTACACAGAAATGATCATGAGCTTCAGAGTTCATGGCTGGCAGAGGTTTATTTCTGTGGATCCTTGTGTCTGCTATGGCTTATATCCCACAGAGGACTACACCTGAAAAGCTGCTATAAAGAATAGGTATTTTTAACATTAATATAATTATGATATATATATATATATATAAAGAATGGTGTTGCTGGTTTCTTTAATGGTGAATAAATGCTGCAGATTGGAATAAGTGTTTCACAAGGTAGAGGCTTTTGTAACACCCTTCTGTAATAAGAAAAAGCACATGATCAATCAGTGAAATACAGTTGGTTCTTTTACATCCATTAGAAAGAAGGGGAATGCTTATTCTCCAGGCTTCCTTCATGAATATTTAACAATAGATTAGATCATTAGGGTTTGTAATTCACAAGCCATTGATCAGATTTGCAACTGTGTTACAAGGCTAAATTTATAATAAGCTGAAACAGACAGTTTTGTCCTAAAGGAAAAAAGAGGGGGGAAAAAAGGGCAAAGTCTGAATATTGATTAGGGAATTTAAAATGCAATGTGAGAATAATGCCAATTTAAGAATAGCTTTTATGGAAGATCATCCCCATAAGCAAGAGATGGAAATGATGGGTAAAGTCACACTTTATGCATGAAATCAGCTGTCCAGTGTAGATAATATGCTTACAAAATCATTATGGTTGGATCTTGCTAACACCTTCATTCCATGCCATCAATTTCAATCACTGGCAAATTATTCTATTATTTGTTTCTGATTTTCCTAATTCTTCTAAATAGTTGCAAGTTAGTTCCATGGAAAACACACAAGAAGTGTTCAACTTACTAGGGCATAGAGATGGACAGGAACATAATATTTGCAGAGCAGCAGTTTTCTTTTTTTTTTAAAAAAATTGATCTTTAAGACTGACGTATACTTGTAGTCATGTTATGTTTCCCACTGAAAAAGCACGGGAGGCCTTGCAATTTACTAAAATCACCTGTCTCCAGAACTGCTTGCATCTCAGCTAGGCCATACACATCTATCTACCTGTAAATCTGACCTAGGTTCACACATTCTTGCATGCATTTACATGCATTTTTTTGTCTCGAGAGGTATAACTTTGAGTGACTGCCATTCAGATTAGCCTGCTGCTCAAAGACCAATGGTAAAAATGTTCTCTGGAAGTCAGAAATAACTGAAGAGTGAGTTTAAACAATGGAAACATACCTAAGACATGTTCTTGACAAGCCAGTAAGCACATATTCTAGAGCAAGGAACCAAGACAATGTGAGTAGAAAGAGACTTCCACTGAAGTAGGTCACACAACAGTGGAATGAAATCCACAGAACAATTATAATGAACTTTAGTAACAACCAGTAGGTGGTCATTCAGATAAAATCATTTTTATTTCAAAAGAAAAATAAAGAGATCAATATTTTACCAGTCTTAGGTCTTAGGTTCACTGAGGAATCTCTGCTCTGGCTGGTTGCAGTCCGATGTTTTCCCATTTCCCATAAGATTTACACTAGCAAGACAGATCACTTCTGGTTCTTTGGAGAGATGTCTTTTTTACCCTGGTACGGGAAGCACATTTTCCTCTAATAGCTTCGCAGCTCTTCTGGAGAAGGCAACCACACATGGGCTCACAGACAAATAGGATCCTCCCCACAGCAATTGCTTTCCTTAAGTATCCAGGCCCTTCAGAAATGTTATGTGAGCTAAAATTACCTGTTCCTATATCAACTTTAGCAGGTGTTGCTGAATGGCTTATTGTGGTACTACCTGAAGATTCATTTCTCTTTCCCTTCGTTGGCACAGTCACCATGGGAACAAACTTTAGATAAATGCCCTTACCACCTTACCACACTGGGAGCTGATGAATTTCCCTGAGTGTCATTTGAAAGGCAAATCTGGCCTTATGAACCCATGCCTGGGTTATGATGAAACCTTAAATATATTTAGGGCTTTAATATATTTTTGTCTTCTAATCTTTTAAGTCTAATAATGCTTCTTTAGTAATTTTAGAGATGTCCTGAGCATTTGACAGGCATTTTCTTCATAACTGTTAAAAAGCTGATGAAGAGGATAAGTGGAAAAGGGAGAGTATGTGTTCAAATCTTCCCAGCTCCCCAAAGCTGAGAAGCTATGGGGAAGGAACAAGTGCTTGAAAGAAGCTGAAGCACCACCAGCTGCATTGGAAAGAACACCAGGTAATTGTATTGTCAGAAAAACAAGTAAACATGCTCAACATAGTTCAGGAGCAAACTGTCTTGCTATGTGGAAATTTCTAGGCTGTTTCCCTGGTTCTGTGGCAAGATATGAATATATCATGATATCATCATGATATGAATATATACTGATATCATCATCAGTAGAAACAGCTGATGGGACTTGCAAACCCAGATTTTTGTTGTTCCTTACAACTACTCAGTGCCAGTCTACCTTATGAAAAAATCATTATTTACTATTTACTTTGTCTGGCAAAACAGGCATGTACCACCCAAATCAAACTACTTTCCTAAGATTCAGAAAGGGCATTAGCAACTCATTTAAAACTCATACTGAAGCCAAGTGCAGTTTACTCATGAGCTGACACAAAGCAGCACACTCTCTGACAATAGTGCAGTCACAGCGTGCTCTTAATGGCTTGCCTTAGTCATACAGCACCAACGTGCTTTTCTGTAATTACCATTAAGTCTGCTGTTACAAAACTAGCATCTTTCTGCCCTCTTCTAGCTCCTTGACTGTAATACTTCTCTTTTTATTTCACAAATAATGAAAGCATAGCAAGTGACGAGACAATTAATACGGTTTACTGACACCCAACCTATTCATGCTGCACAATCAGTCTTCTAAATCTTCCAGCAGTCACCCTGCAACTACTCAGATGACAGATAAATCTTCTTTGGTGCCATGTGAGAATTCATGTGCATAGAAGCAAATGTCCTTATAGGGTCACACTTGCCATTGCAACTCACTCCTGGCAACTAATCTCCTGGTGCTACTTTTTAGAAGTTCTTCAGTTCTGAAGGTGCAATTCCCTGAATTGCCAAAAAAGATCTTTGGTAAGAACATTACTGCTGTAGTTTCGTGAGAAGTAGAGGTGTTCCTGCCTCTTCTACCCATAGCAAAAGACCATCCAGGCCCTCCTTACCGGAGGAGGCAGCAATAAAATCTAAGTGTTTGAGGACAACCATGGGATGCCACATTCATGCAGGCAGGCTAAGGCATTTCCAACGAACTCCAAGGGTTTGGGGAATGGGTGAGCTTGGAAATCCTCTCTGAAACCTTGTAGTCGGCAGGGTTCTAGGGCTAATAACTGAAAGGACAGGGAGTCATTCTCTACCCCTAAGGACAAGTGGCATAGAACAACATCCATTTGCCAGAATAAACCCTTCTCCCCTCCCCGATAGTGTGATCTCACCCGTAGTTTCTGGATCTTTCCGTATCCTGCAATGCCAGTTTTAATTGTTTAGCAGTCTCAGACAAGGAAGGCTGGCTCATTTTGTCTGCGGCGCCAGTCCTGGGAGTCCACGAGGATCCCGAGAGAACAGCAGGGCTGGTAGAGCGGCAGCAATAACTTCGATATACCTTTGCATGACAGACACAGCTGTGGCATGGACTTTGATATCAGTATTGTTAAACCCCTTGCTTGTAATTCTTCTTCAATAACTTGTGAAACTACAAGGTGATGCAGGAGTTTGGTGATTAAAGAAACGAGACAAGATAAAAACTATTTTGTCATCTTTGACTGCATTTCATGTGAACACAAGGACCTGAAGTGACAAATGAAGAGTGAGTCTCTTCTTCCTGCACCACTGGCAGGTAGATGTGGTAGACGCTTGATTCAGAATTGCCTTCAAAATACCAAACCCTCATTCACAACAGCATAAACGCATTGTAACAAAGTATGACTTTGTGAAAGGCCCAGAAGGCCATAACTACAACGCACCACAGGAAGGCAGGAAAGTCTCAATCACTACCAGTGTCATAGATCCCTGCAACTAAAAGAGTTTCTTTTATGACATGGAATTCCCAGATGGCAAAAGAAAGAGGATATTGTGTTGTGCTGTTACCAGGGAAGGCAAGAAAATTCTAGCTGTTCCTGTTTTTCTGATATTGCTGCTCCCAAATCTGGCAATCAGCTTAGCCCTGACTATGTAGACAATCCAGGCACCTGGCAGAGGTTAATGTCATTAGAAGCATGTGGTTTACATGTACAGTTTACTGTTTTTGCTGTGTTTTTTCTCCACTATTGTTAAGCAAATAAAGAAAAAAAATCTAGAAATCATCTAAAATTTACATAAAGGTAAGAAGCAGCATAATTAAGCTCATCGCTGTGAATAGTGACCCATATGGTGCTTATGAGAACCCCAGAATCTTTGATAGAACTCTACTGGAAAATATTATCTGCAGATCACACAGTGTATTTATTTTCCCTGTCCTATTTCTTAGAACACTGATTTATCTTATCTGCATGCAAATAATATAATGATGTGATGACAACTCTATAAAAGTTTTCATCATCTCTTATTTAGCATCTGGAAAATTTCACATATCTCTGCTACCTCTAAGCTATTACTTTTCCAGAAATGAGTTAAAGCATGATTCATAAAAGAGAAGAGATACCATTTATTTCCATGTAGACTCACTTTGCAGCTCCTATATTCCAAATAAAACCCTCTTGCCTCTCATGGTTTTACCTCAAAATCTCTATAGGACTTGAAACCCAGGTTCATTCAACTTTAATATGGTGCTGCAGCTCTCTTTAGCAGTCAGCTTTCATTTACGTCAGCAGGATTAGCTGAATCCATTATTTTCAGGTAACATGCAGTGGCCCTCCTTGATCCTTTGTGCAACTCTGCTTTTCTTTCTTTTGTTTTTTTTTTTTTTTTTAAAAAAAACAAACACAAAAACAACAAATAAAAGCAACTCGTATTTCTCCGCTTAAAATGAAAAGTCATGGAAGTTTCAGTGAAAAAGAGTTTAGGGTCACTATTTTTGAAATAAACACATCAATATTTACTTACAGGGAAACAAAACCCAGATGAGAAAGCAGAAAAGTCCTAAGTGTCACCGTTAAATGGCAAGATGGTGATTTTTATCAGAAAGACTTGCTTGTCTTTCAGCTTGTAGGAGGCCTATAAATAAAGCTGTTCACCCACGGTTTGTTCGCTTCTGTTTGTTTCCATCCCTTGCAGATCACCGTGACTGTAAATCCACCGCTCAGTCTCGCTGCAGGCCGCCTCCACAGGGCAGCTCTGCCTCCCTGCCTGCTCCCTGCCCCTATTCGTTCCCCTGTGGTGGTATGAACAATCCCGTGGCTGGACAGCCAGCTGGGTCAGATTGTTCATCTGGCTGATAAACTAATACTGGGATTTCACTCTTTTTATTTTAATGTGGCACCGGTGAATTTTCAGCGAGATGGGCTTTTGCAAAATGCCCAGTGTGGGAAGTGCACAGCCGGTTTTCTGTTTGGCTGTTTGTTATCTCCATACTGTCCCAAAACTTCAGCTGACCTCAGTTCTGTGAACGTTACACCCAAAGATCCCAGGGCCTTAGGCACAGCCCCAAGGCTCCCTCTCACCATCCTGGCTGTTAGCCTCTTCCTCTCCCAAAGGTGATTACATTCATTCATGCCTACACTAAGGCTGCTTTACTCCAGGACCTTAATGAAGATGAAATTCAGCCCCACAGGCTCAAGCCTTAAGGACTTGCCATGCACTTTACTGTAGGTGTGTTTATGCTGCACTGCACTGCTCCATGCAGAGACACCTACAACAGCTTTGAATAAGTTAGTTCTGGTCTTGACAGTAACGGTCAGCCTTGCACTTCCCCCAGACTAATTATTCCCGCTACAAAGCAAGATTAATTGCCTCAGGCACAGTGCCAGGCTGAAGCAGTTGTAACAGTTCTGTGTCCTGAGCTAATTTGCCACTGTGACACAGCTCTGTCTAGACACACCAGGACAGAGCTAGTTCTGGTGCCTTCACGTGATGTAAACAGTTCCTGTTAGCCAAAATGTAGAACATTTCTAATGCGGTAAGTTGGCCACAAAATAAGGAGATGAGACTGCTGTATTAGCTCTTCCCAGAAATGTACACAGCATAGCTGTGATGACTGATCTTCCCTTGTGGCTATTTTTCCCAGGTATAACTACAAGGCCCCAAGATGAGAAGTCAAGTTTGCAATAGAACTTTACGAAACCTTCCATTTTTTCTCTACTACAGCTTAAACTAAATGCAAAGGAAATTAACGCCTGATTGTGGCTAGAGTTTCCACACCAGAAAAATCACTGGGACCGTTTGCCCACAGATGTACCTAGTTGAGACTCTTTCTAAATACTGAATTTGTGCTGGTTGTGCCATTTATACTTTTCATTGCTGTTGAGCTTCTGTTACAAATGTGTGAACTTCTGCTTCCAACAAGGTTATGGGCACTTTGTTATGCTCCAGATGATCTCCAGAGGTCTCTTCCAACCCCACATCATTCTGTGATTCTGTGAGATTAGTTAAAAACATATAGTTGAGCCACTGGCTTCAGGTAACCCTCATGAAGCATATACTAAGACTTTGCCCCAATTCCAGCTCAAAACTTAGATTTCATGGAGCCCTTAAGCTGGAAGAGAAGGCTCAGAAATGAGTGTGCCTTCAATATCATGGTGTTGCTGCTTTGCCAAGGTCTGAAAGGAGTCTAGCTTTTCTTGTCCAGATAGATCTAGGGCTTGGGAGTTTAGAGACTTAGATTTTCCATCTCTGGGGCAGAAAAGGCTAGCTCAAGTGTTCTACAAACAAGGAATAATATAATGAGTTGAGCTCAAGAAGGGCCAGAAAATCTCTAAGAAGCTTCCTTCCTTTCTCCCTTTCTTCACTTCCTTCTGCCCTTCTAACCTCCCACCCTCCCTTCGCTGTATACAGGTAATATCACCTGTAACAGGCCAAAACTAAACACGGTACGTGACCTCTATAATGAAAGTAAAAGAATATAAATTGAAATATTTTCACTTTCAGCACGGATGCAATGGGCCAGGCTGCATTTTGTTACTCATTGCTTACATCAATTGGCTTCTGTGATTTTAAGTATGTAGAACTAGTCATTTATCAGTAAAAATAATTCAACAAGGTGGTGTTTGAGAGTGCTTGCTATGACTTGCTATGGACTCTGATGATTGTAAGATTTTTATGTGTCTGAAATGAGAGCTTTGTGTCATAAAAACCTCTTCATGAATTTGTGTAACTGAGCTCTACAGGTGTAGGGTGTGGATAGAGAAACAACTACCAAAAAATAGCAGCTTAAAGAGAGAAAAAATACATGCTGAGTGGTAGTACATGAAAGCCTCCCAAGAACTCATAAACTTCAGAAACTAGTTATCCTGTTGGATTTGTCAGGGTTGATAAACTCAGGACACCACAAACTGGCCAGATCTGCACAAGGTCACCAACACACATCACCATCAATAATGGCATGTACAAATCCGACTGCATCCAAGAGGGATTTTATGTGCTCTATTCAAAGAAAGACTAGGATTATACATATGTCTGATGAAACAAGGGACGCCTTGAGAGATTTTCTGTCCCTGTGCTTCTGAGTCAACAGCTGGGTCTGGCCCCCGAGATGCTGCTCCAGCTGGGCAGCCATGAGTGAGACTGGGAGTCTGCCTGTGAACTGTGTGAGGGAATGAGCACCACGGGAATAGTTTTCTACTGTTAATAATAACAGCAACCTAATACTGTTAACAATAACAGCTTGATTATTTGAAGGTGTACCCATAAATACTGGTTGTGACATGTGTCTCCCTTGACCTGATCCCTTGTCAGGGAAAAGAGAACTTGCCACATCTGTGCATTGACTTGGGGCAAACCCCATAAAATAACAGTTCGAGTACAGTAAGTAAAGAGAAACATCACAGAATGGTGCACCTGCAACATCTGAAAAACCCTTTTACCACCCTGAGCTCTTGTGTAATGTCATAACAGTCAATATCAGGGACCTGAGCTGAAGAGGTTAATCTAGTTCCTGGGGTTCAGGGTCTCCCCAGCTACCATCACTCCATCCACACAATTGTGAATAGGAGAAGACAATTCACAGAAGGTTTCCATATACACTGACAATGTAGAAGAGTGAAAAATTTGAGCAAACAGGATGGTCATTGATAGTTCCTCTGTCCTTTCTCCATGCACTTCAAGCCTGGCTACTCTCCACAGTCAACACCAGCCAGACCTGACATATACGCTTCTGTGCAAAAAGAAGCCCATAATTTGAGCAAGAGGACCAATGTGTGGTCAATCAGCTGTGTTCACAGGAAGGTTTACAGGCTTCTACTGTCAGTGGTGACTCTGAGGCTCACCTTCTGCATCCTACCACAGCCAGCCCTGGCGTTCAGTACTTACTCTCAGCTCCATAAGGTATGGGAATCGCTCCTCAACAGCACTGGAATGATTTCCTTGCTTCTGGGTTAGACAGCAGCAGTTGCCCATTTGAGTTTTGTATTTATTGCTTCTGGAATGAGTTTAGTTCTGATGACTTTAGGCAACAGTGCCAAAATCTGGACAATCTGAGAATATCTTCTGGGGCGTAAATAAACTTAATCCCAAATGTGATTTCTGAGAGAAAAGTGGTCTTTTCAGTTTTTTTAAAAATCTTTTATTAAAATTTGCTCACCTTTAATTTTCATATGACTGATACACTATGAACTTCTGTCAAGTAATCAAATATTTGCGTACCTACTTAACAGACACCAGATTAATCTCTCACTTGTAAAATAGCATTTGAAAATGTGATAGTGGTTTGTGTCACACATCTTGAACTCCTCTCAGGTCCCAAGTGCTGGAACCATGACATTCAAAGGATGTTTTCCTGATGAAATGTAGCCACTCGTGATGAATTACTTTGGCATTCACTGTAAGAACATTAGCCAAGATGAACCCATTTGGTGTTAATGTCAGTGTAATATATAGCTCCCTGGATAACCCCTTGGAGTTTAACATTCATTTAGAAAACACCTTTTCAAAAGAGTTTTATACTATTCTTTAATGTTTTAGAATTAGCAGACAAGCCCTTTCGGGTTATATTTTTCAGTTCTACCTAAATGCTGTGCTCGCTGGCTAACCTGCTTTTCAGGATTGAAATCTCTGTTCTCGAGAGAAAGCTTGAATGGCAGTACTGCAACTCACTCTAAAAATCACACTTATAGATGGGAATAAGGTAATCTCTGTTAAATGGCCTTGAGCTCCTACATACATCACCTGCTTCATACATCCTAATCTCTTCCTCTCTTCCGTATTACTTATGCCTTTACTTGTTTTACTCTCTTCTGAAATGGATCATATATACCCAAGCAACAAACAGATGTTTATTCCTTTCTTGATTACTATCTTGTCCATGTTTTTTATCTATGTCAGACCTTTTATTTCGTCAAGTGAAACGATGTTATATTTTATCTAATTTATAATTTGGAATGCACCTCTGGAAATGCTGGAAAAGCATCTCTCCATGCCATTCTCTCCAAGCATGGAAAAGCATCTCCCTTCCTGCCACCACTAGAAAGTCTGGTACACACTGCTAGCACCACATGGTGTAGTGCGCTGTGCATGGCACATGGTCTAGCCTGTGGGCCAGAAAAAAATTTCTGTGTGTATGTGTCACTGGAGTACTGTGATGAGAAACTGTAGGGTTTTGCCTGTGCTACCTAGGTAGTGGAGGAACAAAATTTCTATGCCAGAGTGTAAATCATATTTAGATTAGATGAATCCTTGTTGGACTCTGATAGCAACATGGCCACTCAGGGACAATTGTTTGTTTATAATGATGTTTTGTGACTGAGCAGTTAGCCAGATTTTAATCCATTCAAGGCGTTGTATTCCCCTTCAAATGTCAGGTACTGCTAGGTTAACTGCCTAATTTCATTTAAAAAAAAAAGACGTTAGTATGACAAGATTTATTTTCCGTAAGCCATATTGATTGATATTAATTATATTATAGTCCATTAACTCTCCTCAATCGGTTGTTGCATTATTTAGTTGGTAATCAACATCGAGAGAGATCATCTCATTTGAAAATATTGTCATGTTTTCTTTCTTACAGTTTTCTGGGACATCCACTGAGTTCCAAGACTCCTTGAAAATTGACATTACTGACCCAGACAGCTTGATCAGCATTTTAAAGAGAGCATTTCAAGTTACCTATGCCCACCTAATAAAAAACTCTTCAGAATATTGTAGTTTTACTATGTATTTAACATTTTAATGTGTTACTGTTGAAAAGGACTTTATTTCATCATCATGATCTGGGACATTAAAGTCACCACCTTTTTGCCTTCATACAGAAAAGACATGTTTGCTGAACACTCCCGTCTTTTCTGTGTGGTTATTGATTGCTTTTATAATTTTCTTCTACTAATGGACCTGTACTGTCTCCCAGGGGCAATGAGCTCAGCTGCTCAAAGAACTGCAATACTAGACTTTTTTTTCCTTCTCAAAGATATTTAAAAGATCAAGAAAAAACAGCTAAGAACTGTCCCAAGTGTCCAAGATCTTATCTAACTGGTCTTAATTATGAGAGCTAGGTAGGTCTCCATGCAATCCTTGGCTTCTCCTAATTTTCTAGCTTCTAAATATAATATTATTAAAAATTCTGTCTTTGATTCTACATCCTGTATACATATATTTTCATAGTTGCTTTAATTTTTCCTTTAAAATAGTTTTTGTTTTGGTTTTGTTTTTTTTTTAACCAGCATAACATTATCTCTGGATTCTTGATTTAGATCATGGATAAATAGACTTTTTGGAACATTAAATAAAACATTCTTCAGCTTTTTCTGACATTTCTTTCTGGTTTTTGTTGTTTACTTACATTATTTATACCAGCTGATTAGGCTTCTAACTATTCTTAACTTTGTGAACATCATTCTTAAAGAACTAGTCATATACATTAGTGATTGACACTTTATTCTGTTTGTGATAGAATAAATGTAACCACTGATTTAATCATATCTCTGATTAATTCCTTTTTCTCTGTCATAACAGGGTCCAAAAAGTTGAATTCAACTGAAGCTGAACATTTTCATCCAGAATCTTTAAGAAATCCCAACAATGTTTGTGTACTGCCAGTGTGAGACCCTCAGCGTATGTCAAATGGTAATGATTTTCATTTTATAATGTACTGAGAAGTGCTTAAGCAGCATTTGACTAAGGGGATCAACACAGGTCAGAGTAATATGTCTATCAGAGTACTCTTAGGAAATAGCTACCTAGCAAACATCTCACAAACATACCTCTGAAGAGGGGTGAGGCACAATGAGGATATGTCTACACCTGCAGAAAATGACAGGTTTGCTGTTATGCATGAAGAGAAGTTTTACTTCCTTTTACTATTTTAATGTAGTTTTCCTTTAACGGATGCATTTTCGCTTCATCAAAGACCTATTTTTGCCAGTTTCTCTTGAACAGTGATAGGGATTAAGCAAATGGTGTAAACACACTACAATCCATTTCCACAAATCTTTTGCATCCATCTTTTTGCCACCCAACTTTGAGCAGGATTTTAAAATTGAATGTTAAAATATTCAAAAGGAAAGATTCAGCTGGAATATTTGTCACCCTGTTGGCTGTTAATACCACTGAATCGATGACTAGCACATTATGAATAGCACAAATTCCAAGCAAAATACTGGCAAATATATCCAAGACCACAAATTAATTAAAAAGTAAACTCAACAATAATTTTCAGAGATAAAGATGTCCCATAAGTTAGTTCCCTACCAAAAGATTAAATAAAGGAAAAAATCCCACTACTCCTCCAAATCGATTCATTAGTTCTCAGCTGCACCCATAAATAAATAAGGAGAAAACTAGAAAGATCAGTGTATGCTATCTTCTCTCCTTTTCTGAAGAATGCCTCAGATAAGTCCATATATGAAGGTTATAAATAAACCCAGAGAGGAAAAGAAAGAGTTCAAAAGTAATATTCTTTCTCTTCTTGGAGGTTATCAGCAAGATACACAGCCTCCTTCTTTTTGCATGTAATATGAGTTCATCTGGGTGATTAGTTCACAATGGCGTATAAATCCAAATTACTCTTGAGTAAAACAAATTTCTCAGAGGTGTTGTCATTCAGAAATGTTATATTCCATGTGGAGACTGTAGATGGTATAATGACCCCAACAGAGAAACAGGATGCCTGCTTGGAATGACTTAGGAAGTCTTTCCTTTGAAGTTTCATTCTTTCACCCTTTCTCACCTCAGGCATTCTCCAAGAACCACGACAGAGACTAACACCAATCCCTCTGGTCTTTGTCAGGAAATCTGTACAGTAGAAAGAAGCTCAGACAAAGTCTGCTGGACTTGTTTCATAATACACATGGCCAGCTGTGAACTTTGCACCTTCCTCAGCGCAGGGGAAGGCCAGATTTTCATTCAAAGATATTCTGTGGAAAAACATCAGCTGAGACTCTGTCCGTGGCACCACTGGAGCCATGGGCTGGCAAGGCAATGGCGCTTTTATGTACAGGTGAAACTACAGCTGGCAAAAAAAGTATGTTTTTGCAAGACATTATTTATGGTTTGAATTTATCTCTTATTCTTTTCCCCTTTATGGAGGTATGTATAGTGGTGGTTACAGGTGGCAAACATTGCAAACAAAGATGTCTGTGTCATTTTGCCAGAGATTTTGCTGAAGTCTTACTCTGTGTTTGATAATTCACAGAATTCATTTCTATCAATACCTTTTTAGTGAATCCTAATTAAGGTTTTGTTTGGTTTTCTCCTACAATGCCAGCTTTGGGGCTTTAATTTTATACTGAAGTTAGTTTAATCTGCTGCTCAGTCTTTGATCCCATTGCACAGAAACTTTCTAACTGGGCTTTTTTCACTACTCTTAGTCCTTGGTTCTCCAGCCTTGATGGAAAGACTTGTGTGGACAGGGAGGTTCAGAGTGCCTGTTGCTCCTCCGGCTGTCCAAGCAGTTCTGGTGTGGCAGGGCATTTAGCAATATCATGCACCCCATCTAAACCCTTCCTCACCTATGGCCCCACTTTTTCCATCATGCTCTAATGCAACAGCTTGATTATGCAGAGTCTGTTGCTCCTTGTCTACCTGTGAACCTGGTCATGGTGTTGTGACTCCAGGTTGGAGCAAAGAGGGTGACTATCCCATGGCACTTAACCTTTATGTTGACACCAAAGCATGGGTGCCGTGGACCTTTCTCATAGCCAAGCTACAAGACATTTGAACACCTGCAGCAAACCTAACACTATGCAGATGAAGAGAAAGTGCTGTAGTACTGTGCATGTCTCCTGCCCATTTCCAGTCAGATCTCAGGAGAGAAAGTCCTCTCATCATGCACAGGTCCATGTCAGAGGTGAAAGTAGAGGGAGAGAGATTGTCTGGAGGTATATCCAAGGTTGTCATCCCAAGGTTATCATCTGAAAGAAGGAATGACTCAAACAGCTTCATGTCAAAACACTTAATTATTGCTTTACATTATTTTAGTGATGGAAAGTCACTATTACAGCTTTGCTGCAATGCAGCTGGCTGGCTCTGTGTGTCAAAATACACCAGTATGCACCTCAGGACCCCAGACCATGAGCAATGCTATAGCGTGCTGCTACAGCTGCCACAACATCAGCAATAATAATGTTGGAAGACCACGGGGGACACTCAGACCTGTTTGAAACTCACTCAGCAGTAGGTACATTGCGTGAATGCTGGACCCAAAGATACTGCAGAAGTTGCAGCAAAGTGCTATCAGCTTTAAGAAACAGGAATATGCCAGAATGTAAGGTGTTACTGAGACTATTCAGATGTGAAGGTGGCACTTTTCCACTTTTGAAAATTGCTTTTTGCTTTCTGAAATCTAGAAATCACTTGCACCTTCTGCAACTCATGACATGACTGCTTTTTCGGTTTTGATGCAGCAATAACTTTTTTTTCACAGCTCTGTATTCGTAAGGCAGTGTGGGATGGGATGGCTGTTAAACTGGATGAATTTCTGGCTGAGGATTTGGAGAACATTTGTGAAAAAACACAGGTAGGGTGCATTTCAGAGAGAGTAAACCACAAAACCTGATCTCATGTTTAATATGAAAATACAAACTACCTTTCTTATTGAATACTGTCGGAAATGGTGAGACAATCTGTGGTGAAGGAGAGCTTGACAAGTCATGACTGGCTGCCAGTGGAAGGCGTTTACCTGTTGAGTTTCAAAGAGTTACTTTATCTCAGAGTTTTGGTTGCAGGTATTATTCTGGGAAGCCTGCACTGTAGCAGTAAGCAAACATGCCCTTTTCATCTTTGTCTCATGGGTCCTATCATCATAATTCTGACCTTATTTTGGTTTTTGCTACACTTACCTACAGTGCTGTAGTTTGTTTCGGATGTCACTGATCGCAAGCATGGTGGCTTGTGTGAAATGGCCACATGAAGGTATTTTATTCACTGTTGCCTTCCAGGTTCCTCTGCTCCAGGTTCATTTGAACTGGACTTCTGCAGGAAGAACTAAATCTTGAACTGACGCATCCCTTTATAAAATAGAATAATTTTAAAAAAAATATCTGACTCATTATGAAGATTCTTCAAGTCTGGTTTCTTTTGGGTCTGTGGGCTGTTATGTGTCTCTTGACAGAAGTGTACTTGACCCATTAAGTATTTAGGTAACTGCAAATGCAATACATGACATCAGTCCAAGCTTTTGAAAATTTACACTTAGAAAGGATGAATTGCATCAATTTTTGAGCAAATATATTTTGCAAGACAGAGCTGATTCTGATTTTTTTTCTTAAACTTTAGATTACAAACTTGACAGACAAAATACTTTAAGAAACAAGTGATTTTTTTTCCCCTTTTGCAGCGTTGCATATAGGATTATTTCTACACAGTCTACCCTACTGAATGAAATATTGTTGTCATATCAGGTAACAGACAACCAGATGCAGTTTGGACAGCAAGGGTAAAGGAGAGAGAAAAAAGATGAAGGGAAAGAGAAAGGTACAGTGGATAAAGCAGAAAAAAAGACAACATAAGAGATGCAAAGAAGGTAATTGGGACAGGAAACATTGCAGACAAGAGGAAGTCTATGAAGGTAGAGATAAATGAAGTAAAGAATGAAAAGACACAGGATTACAGCAGTCAGAGATGTGATTTTGTAGCACACCTAGGAAAGTGAAAAACAAGTATAAATCGGACAGATTATGTCTAATTTAGTGTTCCTCCCTGTGCTGTAATCATGCCTCCTGACTACATTGTGAGTACTCTGAAGAAAAGTATTAAGATCCTTTAGCATTCATGGATTGCAAAGGTGGTGTCTTTGTTCCCTACAAAGCATTGCTTTTTTTTTATTTTCTGGAAAGAAGGTGAAAGTGAAAAGAGAAGGAGAAGAAGGAGAAGGGGAAGGGGAAAGAGAAAAGGGAGGGGACGGAAAAGGAAAAGGAAAAGGAAAAGGAAAAGGAAAAGGAAAAGGAAAAGGAAAAGGAAAAGGAAAAGGACACACCTGGAAAAGTTTCATGAGCTTTTACTCTCAGGGCTGGGTTTTCCCTCTTTTCTAACAGTGTAGATATATGTTGGCACGCTGCAGAAAAGTCGAAGCCATTAGCTGTGTCTGTTGTGTTACCCTACCAGCTGCCTCACAAAAAGTCCTTAGTTCTTACTGTGCACTTCTTACATTGCTGTTAAACATAAATGTTTCAGGAGTTGCTGGTTTTATTTATTCAACTAATGGTTTAGTTCTACTCTATTCCCCAAATCTCTGTAATTTAAGCCCTGCCTGACATCTATTCAAACAAAAAGAAGAGAGGGAAATCCTGAGGTGATTCAAATATCGACTTAGAGCAATCATCGTTTTGCGTGCAGTCAATACTGACCTTTTCCATTTGGAGAACTTGAAGGGGAAAAGAATAGCTGTTTTCTCCATTGTAGTTTAACTACTAAGGTAATATACATAGCGTCTTCTTGTGTACTTGGGAAGTTTTAGAGAGAAACAGAGGACCAGAAAGTGGTGTTCATTCTCACAGCATCTAGAAGCTATAAGATACTGAATTTTGTCTCCGCTCTTTTTTTCATGCTCAACTGCTTGGTCCTTGTAGTCTAGGTGGTTTACTGTTGATGTCCGGAAACATATTCTGTGGTGATTATAAATCATCCCATTCCAAACAGCTGTGTTAATTTGGATATTAGCAAGTCTCGCGTCAGCAAGCTTGGCACTGGGAATGATGACACCTGAAAATACAATTAACAGGAATCTTTTGCCTCCCAAAGAGCTTTTCAAATTTAGGCTACTGAGATCCCCAAGTGACTTTCAGGTCCTTTATTTGCTTCCTCCCCCTCAGGCATGCTTAAACACCAAAGTGTAGGGACAGCTATCACAACAGACAGGTATCACAAGGTACAGAGATGCCAGATAGATAACAAGCTTCCTTTTATCATAAAGACTTCTTTTTTGGTTACCTTTGGTCCATTCATGACCACTTCAAATTTTATGACCTGTGATAAGTCATCCTAGCAGGTTGGAGAAGCCATGTTGAAGTATTTAAAAGTTTGTAATACATGGGACGCTGTTCTCCAAATGCATTGTTGGAAATTGGCTCCTC